>OY101451.1:71155816-71508316 GCA_956483635.1 Panzeria rudis | reverse complement strand
TACATACATACATACATACATACATACATACATACCCGGCTGAATTTTTCGACATTCCTCCGGTTACGATTGCCGAGATAGAAGGTGCTGTCTCAAAATTTAAAGACAAGAAGGCACCAGGTTTAGACTGCATTCCGAATATGATACTAAAAGAAGCTCTTAAACTCCATCCTGACTATTTTTTGAAAGTAATAAGCGCATGCTTGAGCCAGGGCATTTTTCCAACAATGTGGAAGAGACAAAAGTTAGTATTGTTACCTAAGGATAATAAGCCACCAGACGACCCTTCCTCTTATAGGCCGCTGTGTATGATAGATACAAGTGGGAAATTGCTAGAAAGTATAATCTGTAGAAGATTGGAAAGTTGTGTTGAAGCTAACCGCGGTTTATCAGATAACCAATTTGGCTTCAGGAAAGCAAGGTCAACAGTAGATGCTATCAAAGTTGTAGTAGAAACTGCTGCTCAGGCTATCCAAGGGAAGAGGTGGAGAAATGGAACAAAAGAGTATTGTGTAGTTGTAACGCTAGACGTAAAGAATGCCTTCAACACGGCAAACTGGGAGCATATTGTTGATGCCTTAGCCAGTTTAGACATCCCAGGATATCTACTGGCAATTATACAGGACTATTTCCGAAATAGAGAGCTAGTTTATGATACTGATAAGGGTACTAGAAGACGAAAGATCATTGGTGGGGTGCCTCAAGGATCAGTACTTGGTCCACTACTGTGGAACGTCATGTACGATGGAGTATTAAGGTTAAACCTGCCAGAGAAGGTAAAGATAGTTGGATTCGCAGACGACATAGCGTTAGTATGTGAAGCAAAAGAGTTACTAGAGGCGGAAACCATTGCAAACGCCAGTATTCAGATCGTAAGGTCTTGGTTGAGATCAATGGGTCTAGCTCTAGCTGACCATAAAACAGAAGCGATTCTGATTAGTAGTCGGAAAAATAGGGAAACCATTAGGCTAAATATTGGCACGTGTAGCATAGAATCCAAGGAATGTTTAAAATACCTTGGAGTCATGATTGACACTCGTCTGTCTTTTCATGAGCACTTGAAGTATATAGGTTCTAAGGCATCAAAAACCTGCTCAGCGCTATGCCGGATCATGCCGAATACAAGAGGTCCAAAATATCTGCAGAGGAGATTGCTAACCAGTGTAGTAAGAAGCATTATCTTATATGCATCCCCTATATGGTCAGGCTCACTGAAATACTCTACATATGTGAATCTGATATCCCCTGTGTATAGGCTGGCCGCCCTGCGAGTATGTAGCGCATTCCGAACTGTATCGGACGAGGCCGCCTTTGTCATTGCCGGCATGATACCCATCGAGCTAGAAGCCGTTTCGGACAGTACGAATGGTGTGACTGATATGTGTCTACGGAAGTGGCAAGAACGATGGACAGCGACTGACAAGGGAAGATGGACTTACTTACTGATACCTGACATTAGGGTATGGTTATCAAGAAGACACGGCGACTTGAACTTCTACATTACACAGTTTTTGACTGGACATGGTTGTTTTAGGTCGTACTTGTACCGTTTCGGACATGACAGTGTTCCGTTTTGTCCGAGTTGTGGTGGCAATGTCGTGGAAGATGCCGAACATGTGTTCTTCATCTGTCCACGATTTGATAGTGGTAGAGCGTATTTAGAAGTAGTCTTAGGGCGTAGTATTAGGCCGGACAACATCGTTCCAATCATGTTGGAATCTTTGTATAACTGGACGTATGTATGTAATTTTATAAAATTGGTTCTGTTGGAACTTCGTAGGTTAGAAGAGATTCGCAGAAGAATCCATGTAGTTTAGATTTAGGGTCTAGGACCTTTCCCACCCCGAGACGTATAGCCTTGCGGTAGTACCACGGGGAGCATTTGGGTCAGTGTGAAGGGGTGTTTTTAGCGTGTTAAAGTCTCGCACTTCTGGCAAACACCACCACTGCCAGAGTCTTTCGATGATTTTCATCCCACAAATAATAAAAAAAAAAAAAAACATACATACATACATACATACATACATACATACATACATACATACTTACATACATACATACATACATACATACATACATACATATATACATACACACACATACACATATACATACGTAGGCTGATTAACACAATTCCCTTCTTTGCATCGCGCCATTGAATTTGCCCCTTTTTGAATTTGTCAAAAAAAGTTTTTTGCAATTGGCTTCAATAATAATAATAGAGCAATTTTAATGGGAATTAATCGAATAGTGTTTGCCAAAAAATTTTTGTTTGCGTGGTTGCGAACTATATTCAAAAGTGGACCGTCATCCATCGTAATTTGTTGGGCTCTCCCTAATGGGCATACCAGCAAAAGATCCACCTGAGAACTGTAAGAGCTATGTCTACCTAGGGACTTAAGCAACCATCTTTTCTTTGCCTGTGTGCATGACCCTGGTGTTTTTGATTTCTTTAGTTGGCATTGTTTTGACTTGCGCTTGGCTCTAACGATATCCTGTCCAGAGATCTTTCTTTTCTGTCTGAAGCACGTACTGGTTCATCGCTTGTTATTTTGTCGATCAGATTATCTGCTGTGATCGCACTGGTTTGCATTTCCATTTGTCCGCGTCCGGCAGACCAGCATTGGCACGAAAAAACGCATGCTCTGTGGCGTCAGCTACTTCAGCTTCTTCGTACAAGCAGAATAGCCTACTGCATTTTCTCATTTTAAGCAAATACTACCTTAAATACCTATGACCAGATAGCATTTGGGTTGGGTAAAAATTTACTTCTCCGCGTTTTCTATATATCCATTTACCGTACCTGTATTTGTTCCTTTAAATTCATGTAATATTTATAATATTTTAAACCGGTTTACCTTTCACTATGAGAGTTGAACTGAAGACTCTAATATATATTTAATTTTTTTTTTAAATTTTAAAAATTTTCTAAATTTAACACTATGCAAATAAAATGGTGTAGAAAAGTCGAAGCTTACAAATAATAAAAAGACATTTTTAAAAATCGTATATTTAAAAATTGGCTTGCTACGTAGAAGCCCCATATAGCTGCCCCTTTGTACAATGTGCTAATTTAAACTTCTTACCATATAAGATTACTACGTTTTAAGGTTGAAAAAGTAATGGGCCTTTTGTGTAAAAGAAAGTTACAAAACTACTTTTTCTTACTTACATGACAAATAAATATCTAAAAAGGAAACAATTTGTAACAATTTTTCTTACTCCAGTGATTTTCACATGTCCTAAAATACGTTGTCATTTTCTTTCATTAAATATGCCTTAAAACTTATTTTCGCTTATATACTTCGTCAGACTTATGTGAACATCATAATCATTTTTATTACAAATTATATAATAAAGTCTGCTAATAGCGTAGAGTTCATGGCTTTTGACGACAAATTTTCCAAAACACATATTTTTAATAATTAATAAAGACCTTGTAAATGTGTGCAGTTAATTTTTTCGTACTTCTAATGACAAAGTTTCATCTAGGCTGTCACACTTTGTTATTTGTTATGTAAGCGGAAGGAATAAAGTTTCCTTATACACACTTTTACTGCTTCTTTTAAACAGAGATCATATGTGGAGACAACCCTTCATAAGTCAATACCCTAACGGCTTATATACAAAACCCTCCATAATACATTTTGACAAAAATCACTTTTTAATGGCAAAGTATTGCGTAAAATAAGCCAAATCTATGGTACAAATTTAAAAGTAAAAAACAATTTTTTGCTGTGTTATCGTATTTTTTTTATTTCTGCATTTTAACAGTTAGTTTTTACGAATTCGAAACCTTCTATCTTCAAAAAATTTTTTAATGTGTTGTTTCCACAATGCAAACAAGCACTGCTTGTCTAAAATTTATATGAAAAGCACTCACTTTTTTGAGTGATTTCCATAAAATTTTTTTACTCAAGTCGCTTGTTTGCATTGTGGAAACAGCATATAAATAAACATAACTTAAATTGAAATCATCTGATTTGTTTGATAATTTTAAATGCTGAATATGAATTTGGTAATATTTTGTTTATCACGGTTCTGTAGTGGTCAAAACTCGATTGTTATTCTAGAGTAGACTTATAGAGAACAGAAAGCTATATAATATTTTTTTCCTCTTATAAGTTTGGATTAAATAAAAGCTAAGGACCTAAAAAGACATGTTTTCACTATGGATACACAGGATAAAAAACTTTGCTCTATCATAAATGTTTAGTTTAAACAGCGCTTACAAGTACACAATTCTAGTATTTTCAATTTATGTTCCGAGCAATGCAGGAGAGCTAAAGTAAGCGAAGCCATTTCTGGACATACCAGAGAGGAGAAAATGGTTGCGTTTGACCGAAGGCCGACAATGCAAGAAAGCGAAGCCATATTTGGACATGCCAGAGAGGATAAAAGAGTTGCGTCCGGCCGCATGCCGGCAATGCAGAAACACTTAATTAAGCGAAGACAGTTTTGGATATATCAGAGAAAGCTAAGAAAGCTAAGCTTGTTTCTGATATACCTGAAGGGAGAGAATAGTGCGCAAGAAAGATTAAGTAAGCGAAGCCATTTTTGGATATATCAGAGAGGAGAAAATAGATGCGCCCGGCAGAAGGCCGGCAATGCTGGAAAGCTTAAGTAAGCGAAGCCATATTTGGACACACAAAAGAGAAAAAAGTGGTTGCGTCCGGCGGAAGGCCGGCAATTCATTAAAGTTTAAGTTATAGAAGCCAGTTTTGCATATATATCAGTGGAAAACCATATATGCAGAAACGCTTAAGTGAGCGAAGCTATTTCTGAACATAGCAGAGAAGAGAAAATGGTTGCGTCCGGCCAAAAGCCGGCATTTCAAGAAAGCTTAAGTAAGCAATGCCAGTTTTGGACATACCTTAGAGGAGAAAGTCTTGATCCCACCCCATAAACATTCAAGAAAGCTCTAGTTTGGCATAATCTCTATAAAAAATATTAATTTGAAATTATTTCAATAGCTAGAATACTGAAAGGTTTAAGTAAGCGGAGCCAGTTTGGCCATACCTTAGAGGAGAAAATCTTCATCTCAGCCCATAAACATAAAATAATGCTCTAGCTCGGCATAATCTCTATAAAAATTATTAGTTGGAAATTATTTCACCCCTTTTCGGCCGTATTTCATTGAGAGCTACATATTTAATTTTTTCAGACTTATTTCATTTCTCTTTGGGTTTTGTCATTGGGACTTATTTAAATTTTTGCTTTAATTTCTGCAAAAATTGGAAGTTCTTTCATGGTACCGCTTTGACATCGTACAATAATATTGCAAAACAAAATACTTCGTTTATTTGTAGATATCATACTGGCAAGCCCACCTGGTATGGTTGTGCCTTGATCGAACGCTTGTTGTTAAGTATGTGCTAATAGTCTGCATCGAATATGTTAAAAGGCGTTTAAATACATTCACATTAGGGATGGGCAAGTGAAAAAAATATATCGATATATATCGATATTGGTATATTTTTAAATATCGATCGGTATCGATATATATTGAATAAAACATATCGATATATCGAAATTTTTTCAATAATGACAATTCATAAAATTGTTTTTTAAATAAAACAAAAAAAGTACCTTTCTTATAAATAATTAAGCTGGAAAGAGTTAATTTTCAAGAGCCTCACTGTTCCACTAATATTTCATGGAACATACATCAGCAAAATTACACTCAAAGAATGATAATTTTTCGAATAGACAAAATATTATAAATAAAACAAAAGATTTTGTAAGTAATATTCTATTTGATGAGGACTGTGCCGAAATGTTCTTAAAAATTAAACGAAAAACAAAACCAAAGCTAAAAACATATCGAAGGGTTAGGCGATATATTTTTAACAAAATATCGACATATCGATATATCGATGTTTTTTGCCCATCCCTAATTCACATGTTTTCAACTACGCAATGGATTTTATTTAATGTTGAAAATCAAATGAATGCATTAGGGATGGGCAAATGAAATATGTATATCGATATATATCGATATCGATATATTTCGATATATATCGAATAAAAAAATATCGATATACCGAAATATCGATATTTTTTCAACATTGATAATTCATACGTAGTGCCCAAATTTTTTTAAAAAATAAAACAAAAAAAGTTGCTTTCTTATAAATAATCAAGCTGGAAAGAGTTAACTTCCAAGATCCTTACTGTTTCACCAATATTTCGTGGAACATACATCAACAAAATTACACTCAAAGAATGATCGTCTTTCGAATAGACAAAATATTACAAACAAAACAAAAGATTTTGTTAGTAATATTCTACATGATGGATACAGTACCGAAATGTTTTTAAAAATTGAATGAAAAACAACACCAAAGCTAAAAATAAATGCAGTAAAATTATACTTTTTTTATTTTTTATTTTGTAGAATTTTAAATATTTAATCGCGCATTCGTTGGTTGGATTTCCGCCCTTCACCTACAATTTTTTCATTGAAAGATTAGATCGAGAGCACCCACCTTTTTGCGAATATAGGATACACTTTTATACAGGCAAAAGATTTCAGAAACAAAGCAAAAATTATTGCCACAGATTAACTTCAAAGCCAATCCACCCAGTCCACATTTATACCCCTCAAAAGTTGGGAAAAATTCAAAGTATTTCTAAGAATGCCCGATATTATGTACATTAGGGCGAAGTGAAAATGATGTACACTTTTTTTGTAATCTCCCGTATTATTAATCGAAAAGAAAAGCTCTATTCACGCCAAATATCAAAGCTCTTCAACTTCACGGCGGGTGAACTTTCAAATCGAAAACAATTGTTTTCTGTTCCTGGTTCTTGATATTCTAAAGCAAGACTAAGCAAGAAGTTGGAAAAATGGGTAAAACAATGGCGGATAAAAATTAACGAACAAAAATGTCTACACATTACTTTTACATTGCGCAGAGAAACATGTCTGCCTATACAAATCAATAACCAAACTATACCTCAACACACTGAAGTAAAATACCTCGGTGTTCATCTTGATCGTCGTCTAAAGTGGAAATCCCACATAAATGCAGAGGTGACCTAAATGAAATTAATAGCGGCTAAAATAAATTGACTTATTGCAAAGAGTTCTACACTAACCATGGATTGTAAGCTTTTGTTACACAAATCTATTCTAAAACCAATATGCTCTTACGCCATGTAGTTATGAGATGCTGCATCGTCATCAAAGGCGACAAAATAAAATTTTCCGTACGATTACAGCAGCCCCCTGGTATGTAAGAAAACTACGCATTCATAAAGATCTAAATTTTTCGATGGCTAAGATTGTGTTTTCAAAATATCACAGAAATAATAAAAGAAAAAGCACTCCAAGATCGAAAAATTTCGCTCTAGTGGTGAAAATTCCCAATGATGGTAAATCTGATGCGGCCCATTTTAAAAATCGCTTTTCAATTCTACAAAACGAAGAAAATGAAATCACCACTGTGTAGTGTTCGATTTTATTGCTTCACGTTGCAAGTTACAACATTGTTTTCATTTACAATTAATATCATTTACAAAAAGAACATTTACCACTGCACTATTTTCTTATTTAATATTTTGATGCAGTCTAAATATTCTATTATTTAAAAATAATAAATAGAAGGAAAGATAGCTTTGAAGAAAAAAGTCTATAACCCTCACTTGAATAAAATCCTATAGGTTTAGGTCATCATCACTAATGTTGTGTACAAGATGAAACTCTTATACGTATTACATATAGTAAAGCTAATAATAACATCCATAGAAACGGAAACAAGGTATGCATCAGTTGACAATGTAAGAATTTAAGGTGTTAAATTGCGATAACTTTTAATTCGGTGATCAAGATTATAACAAAATATATGTTAAAAAAAGAAACATTTATTAGGTTGAGGTACATGTTTAATAAATTACTCAAAAGCTTTCTCATTTGAGCTACAAGTCGGTCAAAGTTATAAAAGAAAAAATGCATGTTAAGGTATATATATTTTATAGTTATACATATATTTAAATAAATCACTCAAAGCTATCTCACTGGATCTGCAAGCCCGTTAATACAATCGTTTTAAACATCTTCTCTGTTACAAATCTCTCGAGTTCGAGCTCTCATTCAGTTCTAGGTAGCGTAGCTATTTTTTTCTTATCCAGATACCATTAAGTGAACATTAAACAGAAACTAAGTTTTATAGAAGCAAATGAAATAAAAATAATATTAAAGAAATTAGTATACTAAATTTTCATACAAAATAAGTCATTAGGAAAAAACAATATAAAAATTGCAAATAGTCTTAAATATACCGATTGAGGACCGTTTAACTCCGGTGGAATTCCGCACAGACATAAATGTCGCTGTACAGTTTTACCGTTCTAGAAAAAACATAAAACCAAGGCTATTCCCAGGAGAGATATCAAGTCCATACGAAAGTTGAGTTTACAGGATATTTTGTACGTCAACGACGTTGGAGTGTTCCTATACCCTAGAAGGATGCTTCCACTACATTCACCAATTGCAGTTCTGTTGGCTTAAGTATAAAGTATAGAACAAAATTATTTAAAGTGTTGCAAAAGTCGAACTGTCGGTTGAGTGTTAAAACAAAAAAAAAATATAAAATTTTAAAGGAAAAATCGGTGGTATCACCTTCATAGGTTATTACTAAAAAAAACTTAATTACATAACCTAAATTTAATACCTAACCTAAAACTAATTACCGTTGAATTGTTGAACAACGTGTTCTAACCCTAATGTTGTCAGCAACCTGATAGCCCTAACGGGATACAAACAATTTTAATTATTTGGGAAAACCTAAAATCCACTTCTAATTAAATAATTAACAATTAAATAAATTATATATTCTAATTACCATGTTAGTTCCTAATAACTATAATAATCTATATTAAAGAAAATTTACTTTTGGCACCTTATTTCCTGTCAAAATCCTCAAGATAAAGTTTAAAGAATAAATTTCTTAAAAAATCTAACGTAGAAAATAGTTTGTAGGAATACTGTCGTAACAGTGCATGTATAATATACTTATAATATACAGAAATTTACGTGGTAGATCTTATATTTTCCTCTATGACTCTATGATTAAAAATATAAAATCCAAACGAAAATTTACGAAATGCATTATACGTATAGTATAAGAAAAATTAATAAAATTTTCCTAACATAATAATAGGCTTCAGTATACCGATAACCGAAAAAAAACCATTATTACTATTCCTTTAAAAAACTTTTAATTTAGCAACACAAACAGCACGTTCGAGAGGCCTCATCGCTCTGCTGCAAACAGAATACTTTTGTTATTCGGTGAGTCAAATAAAACCACAATTATCAAAGAACCAGTGTTGCCAGTGAAATTTCGAGAAAGGTACATTTTAGTTTCCAAAAAGATAAATTTTTTCCCAAAAAGATACACTTTGAAAAAAATTTTAAAATCAATTTTTAACGTTTAACATATCGACCCCTTAGCGCCAAATGATCGTAAGCGACAAAAATTTTATTTTTCAGGAGGAGGGTTTTTTATTGTATTTAAACATGATTTATATTCATAAACTGTCGCTTACGATAAAATTTTATTGCCTGTATTTCAAAAGTTATCAAAAATTTTGATATTTTTACGATTTTAAACTAAAAAAATCATAAAATTTTGATTTCAATAAAAAAATTTGCTTTTTCCAAAATGTCGCTTACGATCATTTCGCGCATTTTGATATATTAACATAACATTTTTATTTCATTTTATATTTATTTAAGTCATAAATATTAGGTATGTACTTTTTAAAAATACAGTAAGCAAACTTTAAAATTAACTTTAAAAGATACGAAAGAAACTTTAAAAGATACGAAAAATGCCAGGATTATACATGGCACGTAAAGTCATCAAAAGATACGAAAAATGTATCTTTCGTATCCTAATGGCATCACTGCAATGAACTCTTATTTTGTCAAATTGCTTCTTGGGTCACTGTTATTGCATATGTTTATTCTTCATAGTAATTTCGAGTAAAGAATAATGAGCTAACTTAAAAAACCAGTATTATTAGCGGATATCACTCATGGTAACATATTTGCACCTATAGGATATAAACTATAATTTTCTGCTACAAAGAATGAGTGTCTTCTTCAAAAATGTATGAAATACATATATTATGTATAACTATGTATTTTTCAAATGTACCATAAAGAAAGAACTACTCTTACTTATTTCTTAATTTATTATTTGTAGTATTGACAAAGTAAGCAAACAGGCCTACTATTAGTTTGTATTTTCTTTTGTATTTTTCTATTAGTCTTTCTGAATAGTTTTGTTAATTGCATATATCCTACCGTTTTTAGTATTGCATATCTGCTACTGTGTAGGAAATGTAAGTTTCTTATATTTTGTTCTTGTTGTGTTGCATATTGTAGGATATATCCGAGACTTGCAAGAGCTGCAAAGTCTGCAATAGCAGTTTCCTATGAAGAGTGATTTCCCCTATTGATTTACGCATCTCATTGAGAAGTAATGTTGCATCTTATTATGCATTTGTAGATATTACATACCTACATACTTATGTATCTATTTTTTTCGATTTTTTTTCATAATTGTTATTCTTTGCTTGAAAATACACTCAAGAAAACTAATTAGTAGTGCTCTATACATTTTGGTTTAAAACATGCAAATGTATGATATATTCAAAGGTCATTTGGAATCATTACATCCCAATTAAATATTTTTATGAATTTCGATAATTGTTAATAATAAACTTTTGTAAACATGGAATACTAAGGTTTTAAGTTTTCTTGCATGATGATATAAGCGACCAGGAAGGTTTCAGCAGTGGGTTTTAGATAACATGTCGGCTTCTAAAACCAAAAATAGGGAGGGTTGCGAGCCCGTTGTCTTTCATATCACCTCAAAGACAACCACTCTTAAATGCCTGTTGATTAGAACCCGGTAACTAGCTCTTTCCACAGACTATTTTTTCAATAATCTATTTAGAAAGCAAAATACTAAAAGCGGAGTTTAAAACTATGTGATAGGGTCGGTATGTGTAGCGAGGTGAGGAAATGTGGACGCGAACCCCCAATCGACTGCTTGCTAGTGGCTTTAATGGCTGCCACAGTCCTTCCTAGGCCTAAATGAAAATAACATTTATATAAAAACTTTAATCTATATACATACACATATATATTACAACCATCCTTTACTTAATATGAAGTGAATATTCATGTTAAAAATATTACAGTAAACCCTTGTACTTTACAACTGTCAGGCTAAGCAAACCTCGCCCAATTTACTTAAGGGAGAAAAACTCAAATGAGCTAAGTAAAAGGCTAGTACAATTAATCGGTGAAAACGCGGCGCGATTGATGAGATAAAAATTCAAGTAAATGAAGAAAATGAAGAAAATAGATTTTAAATATTTACAAACCTACGCTGTTATTTTAATGTATTTTGGTAATGCAATTTTAATAATTAAAGTGAGTAATGAAGCTGAAGTAATGAAGTATATGATTGAGGACACCAACAATTTTGAAAAAAATATTATTTTTAATATATATAAAAAATTTCATGTATGAAATAAGAGAACCAAATGCAAATATTCTAAGACAGTTATAAATTTAATCTCGTTTGTGAAAAAATTCTTACAGGTATGTTCTGACACTCGCACGATTGTCAAATCGCATGTGAGTTGCAAATCGCCAAACTTGATTTTTCATGTTCTGTAACTCGCGCGTTTTGCTTGCGATTTCCCGTATTCAATAGATCAGCTGTTTATTGAAATCGCCTGTGCAGAAGAAAACAATGGACAAACAAAACCAAACAAAATTTTTTAAATTCATATTTTTAATACAAATTGTAAGAATATGATACTAGTTTTGGTGCAAATAAAAAGAAAACATATTTAATTTAATTTATTCGTCATTGTATTGTTTCTTTAAAGTTTAGTTTAGTCTAAATTCATCAGTTCACTCAGTTTATTCTTGCGATTTGAACTCGCCAAAAGTCTTGTGATTACGATTTGCAGAACACCTCTCTTGCGAGTTCAAGTCACAATCGCAAATGTTAAGCGAAATGCGAGTGTCAGAACATGCCCGTTAGTTTCTTAATGTGGAAAATCAACACCATACGGACACGCAATTTTGTATGAAGAGGGGTAAAACAGTATTTTTGTTTTTCCTTTTTAACACATAATGGAAATTATGGAAATTATTCTAAAGCAGTTTTCATTTAAAAATATATGCGTTTATTTAATGAAATATTTTACTATACTTTCAACAGACACGAAAAAAGCATTTGAAATGAGAATGACCCATATATTTTACATCTCCAGCTCATAAAAGTATGCCGCACATTCAGTTACCAAATCTTTTGTAAAAAGACTGCAGGCGTATGCTTGATATTGATGGATAATAAACTCTTAATATTAAGTATACGCTATTATTAAGTAAGGCTCCTATTATGATTCACAACTAAATTGATAGTTGAGACGTAGTTGTCAAATTCTTATTACGGATTACAACTTTCTTAAAAGTGAGACAACTGTTTTTTGTCAGTTGTGTTTTAGTTTTTATTTCGACTATCGTGTTACTTTTGTTTACTTTTAAAATGGTGATTTTATGCGCCAATCTATCCCGTTTGTCAACCAATATTGTTGCCATATCCATAAAACATAAAATCTCAAGAAAAAATAGTAAGGTCAAAATTAAAAATATTTAAAATATTTTGTGATGGCTGGCTACTATGGGTTAAACAAATAGAGAGTATAAATAATAAGCTTTTTTTCGAAATTTATTTCGAAGACAACTAAAATTAGTTGTGAATCATAATACAAAAAACGGTTGAGTTGGGTCGTAACATTGACAACTCAACCAAGTTGAGTTGTGAATCATAATAGGGACCTTAATAAAATGTAATGTGCAACATTTGCAACACATTATAGTAATTATATAAGAGCTAATACAAATAAAATTAACCATTGATATGACCCGATGTCACCCAACTTCAATGTTGCTATGGCTTCGGTGGAGCATAGACGTCTATAAACAGCTAGCGGATATATTGTACCCGGCCAAATCGGTTGCGTAATAATCAGTGCATATAATTTTAATGTGGATATTTGTAAGGAACACGTGATCGCAATGGTAAAGACAGTCTAGACAGAGTGTTTAATTCGCTTTGTTTATAAATATTCCGAAGGGAGATTTCTCACGTTAATTTATCGAAAACGGATAAGTATTACTAAGTCTTGAAATAAAAAATAGGTTTTGTATTCATAGCCAAAAAAAAAAAAATTGATAATATATTTATATATGTTATCTTTTGGCCATGTTATATTTCTTAGCCACAATCGCCCCGCATAGTTAGATATAAAAAAGCAATTATTTTTTTTAAATTTTACAAAATTTTTTTTTTAAAAATCCATTTTTAAAAATATGTTTAAGATTCTTTTTCCGAAAATTACTTATACACATATGTATAAGTAATTTTATATACATATGTGCAATAAAATACAGTATTAGTTTTGTAAAAAATACTGTAATAAACATTTACAATAGAACATTGGAAAACCTATTTATTTTTTCCACAATTAAAAAATACCATAAGTTTAATAGATTTGTAAAACAAACATGTTAATTGATTTAAATAACTTCTATTTATTTTTGAAGCTACCATACCTGTCTATAATATAATGTGGAGAAAATAACCAACTTTTTTCATTTAAGCTAATAATATTACATCTTGTACAGTCCTTATACTTTTATCACCTATAAAAATATTTGCAACTTTCTTAATACTCGTATATAACACTGGTTCACAAAAAATGCACCTACAAAATTAGATATTTTTTAAGCTAAATTGGGGCTGCTGAACACGAATATGGCATTAGTTTATTTTTTTAAAGAACCGTTTTCGAGATATTCGCGAAAAGTTATTTTTTTGCAGTTTGTAAAGATATTTCCAAATATCTTGAGTACTGTTTACTTGAATTGAGCAAATATGGCATTGTTGCATAGATATATTTTTCCTCTTTCAGTTCATATTTATACTGTGTTGATCAGATAAAAATTCACTGAATTACAAGCCTTTACATTTGAAAAAAATTAAATTTTTTGCGTTTTTTTAAAATTCACCATTTTGAAATGCTCCATTAAAGCAAACAAAAAATTTTAATTTTTGGTTTACCCATATCTTAAATAAAATTTTGTTTCCAACGTACAAAAATTAAAATTGTTAACATCGGGCAAAAATTTAGAAAGTTACAATTGATTCAGTGAAAACATCCGATTTTGAATTTTAATAAAAAAAATGTGTATGGAGTATGAGTATAAGAAAAATGCCAGTGGGGCAGAATCAAATATTTTGGAAATATATCAACCATTTCTAACTCTAGTCCGATCAGTATAAAATTTTACATGGAGATATCAAAGGAGTGTTCTTTTTTAACTTAGGAAGATGAGCTTCCCATATTTCTCAGGTTCAGAGGTATGAAGTGCAAAGTAGTGCACTTCGGTTATGTAAAACACTTGTCTGTTTCTCGCTCGATTCCAAAAATTTTGTGTGTCCTTATATACATTGTAAAGTTCTAAAAAAGTCTTTGGTTAAACAAATATCTTGTATAGTTAGTGAGGGATACTCATTTTAATATTAAAATTTCTAAATTTTTCATATCCTTGGTCCAGTATTTTTAAGATATCCAAATAACAACCGATTGTCACAATTATTTCTTTGTTACTTACATGACAAAATTTCGAATAGTTAAAAAAATAGTTGATGGAAGTAATCTTTCAGAGTAGGAAAATATACAATCTTTAATTTGAAAATTGAAATATTTTGAATTGATGAACATTTTTGCCCAAAAAGCACCATAAATGTTTTCTCTATAACATTTTTTTCTCAAGGATTAAATATTTGTTATATAAATGCCCAAAAGGTGTCTTCACAGACATAATTTTAGAAAAACAGCTTAATCGAATTTAGGATTTTTTAGGATTTATTGGAACTTTCTTGAGAATTCTAATGATTATGAGAAACAAATCATAGTTTTCACATAAATTTCTATATAACTGCAAAATGTCATTGGAAAATATCAATAATGAACGATTTTATAGAATTAAGAAAAAATTTTATATGCACAAAACACCACATAGCACCATTTTTACACTTGTTTTGCCGTAAGTCTTTCATAAAAATTTTAATTATAAAAATCTGAATACAGTGTTGAATTTTGGTAA
Organism: Panzeria rudis; assembly: GCA_956483635.1. Lineage (NCBI taxonomy): Eukaryota > Metazoa > Arthropoda > Insecta > Diptera > Tachinidae > Panzeria > Panzeria rudis. The sequence continues at coordinate 71,493,108 of OY101451.1, read as the reverse complement.
CTTTGATATGCGATATGTCGACCTTTCTTTTTCAAACGAGTAAAAGTAATGTAATGGAAGAAAAACTCGTACTGACCTGAGGAACAACGAATGCAAATTAAAATTTTGATGTGTTCACTAAATATGTTGTAACTTCCTCATATTTAGTCCGATGTAACTAGTTTTAAGCTTGTTATATTTGGAATAAAATTTTCTTTAAAATGTGGGTCTAAAATAAATTATAAAATTTTAATTTTGCCTTGCTGGACCGACTTAAATAGTAAATTGTAAAAAAATGTGTAAAATAAAGTTTTTTAAATCTAAAGATCTGTAACTCATTGAATTTTGATCCGATCAACACATTTTAAATATGGGCTGAAAGAGGAAAAACACATCTATGCAACAATGGCTCAATTCAAGTAAACAGTACTCCAGATTTTTGGAAATAGCCTTATAAGCTGCAAAAACACGGATTTTGCGAATATCTCGAAAACGGTTCTTAAGAAAAATAAATGAATGCCATATTCGTGTTAAGCAGCCTCAATTTAGATTAAAAAACATCTCAGTTTTGAGGTGATCGGAAAAAGTTGAAAATTTGTGAACTAGTGTTATCTATGCGAATCATCAAATTTTAAGTAATTTGGCATAGATTTGTAGTTGCATATTTTAGCATATTTTGGTAGTAAGTGCATATTTTTGCATATTTTCGCATACAAATGGCTACGCAGCTTAAAAGAAAAACATATCGATGCCTCTACTTGACACCAGAGAGGCTTGCAACACTGCTCTATAAAAAACGCGCAATAGCAGGGTTGTATATGAATTAAGCTTTCTATCTCTCTCCCACTTCACCACCTGTTCTCCATACTCTATCCCTTTCCCAAAGAAGGTAACACAGTAATTAATTAACTGGTAGGCATTAATTGCCTGATTGTGTTACTTCTCTTAAAAAAAAAAAAGGTGCCGGCTAGAATATCTACTGCCGCCTTATCACAATAGTATATGAAATGTAAGTATATTTACGTAACCCATGCAAAGGAATTTTGTTCCATAAAGTAAAAGCAGTTTCTATGGTCGTAATTACAAATGTATAATTCAATTCACTAGCATAAATTCCGGTTTTTTTTTAATATTCACTCTATTTTTGTAATGAACGAAAAAAATTAGGCGAAAATAGGCTTTAATGTTTTTCGTACGGCACAAATTGGGCTGAATATTATGCCTTGAAATTCAACATAGTTGTTGATAACTATAATATCTAAAATTCTGCGGTGGTGCTTAAAGATTGCATTCCTACTTTAAAAGTTATATGTGAATGAAGGTGAAAACACGATTTTTTTTTAATTTTTTCGATTTTTTTTAAACATTTTCCAAATTTGCTTGTAAACGAAAAATGCGATCTTCAGGCACAACCTCAGAATTTTAGAACTTGAAGTCATTAACAACTGTGTTGAATGGCAAGACATAATATTCAGTCTAATTTGTGCCACGTTAAATGTTAGCAGTAGTATTTTCTTGCTTCCACGTTTTGTTGTTGCCATTTTTTTCAATGTATTGTTGCAACAATATCCGTAAATGGAAGATTACTACCCAAACTAACTATGCAAAAAATAAAAACAGTGATTTTGCAGCTGTTAACATAAATATTGCGTTAAATTCATAAAAAGTTAAGAAATCCAAGTTTTAATGGACGCCCTAAATTTCCGTTTTAGGACAAGTGAGGGACACTCTAATTACCAATTAAGGTAGCTTAATCTACACCTGAAGTATTAAAAATCATTCGGCATTCATAACTTGAAAATTAAAAAGTACATTTTTTTGGCATATTGCTAAATATATCAAACAAAATTTTTGTCTGGGTCATCATCATCATCATCCATTAAGCATTTATGAAATTTTAATTTGTTAAGTGTGTTCAAGTCTGAATGCTTATATAAAGACTAAAAGAATGAATGAATGAATTGATTCACTCAAAAATCTTCAGTAGGCCAGCTTGGTACAATCGCATTTCTCTTGCTATCGTTGTTGTTATTACTTGTGTGTATGTCGTCATCGGTGTTGTTTTTTACGACACAGTTTTTCTTGTTGTTTTTGGTGTTTGCGTCCTAAATAAGAGTCAAACAATCAATTCATAAATTATGTACAGAACATTTACTGAAAATTTAATTTATTTTTAGACACACTTTTGTTTGAAATTTTTTTGGTAATAATTTTTTCTGTGTAAAACATATTAATTCTGCAAAACTAAATTTCAATTCTATACGTGAGGAAACAAGTGAAGATGCCGTACTGGAAAACATTTTAAAGAAGTTACGAAGAACTAGTGTATTGATAGTGACATTTTATTTAGGGGCAAACGAGTAGTTGTACCATCATCATTACAGCAATCCGTATTGGAAGAATTACACCGTACACATATTGCGAGAAACAACTTGGGAGGAGATATTTATACTAGATGCCCATTGATAAATATATTGAAAATTACGTTCGTTCCTGTGATGCATGTGCTTCAGCCCACCAAAAATTTTAAATTCGATTAAGTTTTTTGTCTAAAATCATGTCTGTTAAGATATCTTTTAGATATGTTTATAATAATTATATGATCCTTAAAAAATATGTTTATAAGAAAACAGTTACGATGCTTTCTTGAGCAAAAATTGTCATAAATTCAACATTTTTCAATTTTCAAACTACAAATATTATATTTTTAAACTCTGAAAGAATATTTCCATAAACTATTTTTAACTATTCGAATTTTCAAAATTCAAAGAAACAATTGTGACAATCGATTGTTATTTGGATCCGATATCTTAAAAATACTGGACTAAGTATTTGAAAAATTTAGTAATTTTAGTATTAAAATGACTATAACTCACTAACTATACACGATATTTGTTTACCCAAAGACATTTTTTTAGAACTTTATAACCTGCCGTCTACATTGATATATTTCCAAAATATTTGTGCCCCACAGGCATTATTCTTATACTCATACTCCATATAAAATTTTTTTTTATTAAAATTCAAATTAGGATGTTTTCACTATATATGTTGTTAATTTCTTATTCTTTTTGTACGTTGGGAGAAAAATTTTATTTAAGATATGAGTAAAATAAACATTTGCATTTTTCTTTTCTTCTCTTCAATAGCATTTATTTTAAAACGGTGAATTTTCGAAAAAACAAAAATATAGAAAGGCTTGTAACTCAGTGAATTTGTATCTGATCAACACAGTGTAAATATGAACTGAAAGAGGAGAAACTTATCTATGCAACAGTGCAAATTTTGCTAAAGTCAAGTAAACAGGTCTCAGGACTGTAAAAAAACTGTAAAAACACGTTCTTTGCGAATATCTAGAAAATGCTTCTTAAGAAAAATATATGAATCGTATATTCATGTTCAGCAGCCCCAATTTATCTTAGGTTAGGTTAGGTGGAACAGGCTGCCGGTTTGTAAAAACCGGCCCACTTGGGTCCTATGGTCCCTTTGTGATGCCTGGGATGGGTAGTAGGGAAATTTAAAAAGGTGCGCTGCCTATCTCAGAGGTTGGGTCGGTGTTAAACCAACCCGAGTATCGTATGAATGTATTTATTCCCCTAATGTCGCATTCTCCCAGGTCTGCTAGTTCGGGTAGTGACGGATTTCCCAAGTATGACGCCCTATTTCTAAATAGTGCTGCACATCGACAGAGGAGGTGCTTGACAGTGTCTTCCTCCTCCTCGTTTTGGCAACTTTTACAGAAATCGTTAAAAGGAAGATTTAATCTTCTGGCATGGATACCAATGAGACAGTGCCCTGTTATGACCGCTACGAGTATACGCAGTATGGTTGCAGATCTTGCGGAGTTATACTGGGGCCAGATGGTTATACTGGGGCCAGATTAGCTTAACAAGCATCTAATTTTTATATGCATTTTTTTTGTTTCATAGTCTAATACAAATACCCGTCTATGCTATGAACGCAAATTTGTGTATTTAAAAGAAATATTTATTTAATTGATCTTTCTTTTATTTCTACACGCAAAGAAAAGATTTGGTTCTGGCATGGTTGCGTCAGTAATGACATGTTTCCCGACACAGTTCTTGAATGTGGCAAATAACTTATTATTGTATTAAATGAACAAAAAGTGATATATTCCGGCAATTAATGTTCGGCCATGTTCTGAAGACCATTTAGTTTTGAAATAGCCAAATTTCAAAAGCGAAGAAAAGTGTTCTTTAATCGGACAATTTAGTGCATTCACAGCTTTGTTCTGATGAAATATGTGATGTATCTGAAACACAAAAACCAGCTGATAACCTCCAATAAGTTGGATTCTATCCTGAAAGTTGCCGATTTCACAACGAAATGTTTTTCAGAACATGCCCAATTGTAAATATAACATGTGTCAACAAATATGTATGTATCTATGTGAAAATAGATAACAATTTTTATTTCAGGTTCAACTCACTGACCAGTTGAAAAATTTTGTTTTTGATATAAATTGAATTATTAAGATTTTTTAGCTCCTGTCAATTTTTTAATAAACTTATGGTTAAGAAACCAATAAATATATGATTATATAGAACAATATATATGGTTATTTAGAACCATTTATATGGTTAATTTTAACCATATATATGGTTATTTTAGACCATATTTTTTTAATTTTGAACAATACATATGGTTGCTTTAAACTAGGGATGTAACGAATACCGATACCGATACCGATATATCGGCGATACTTCAGATTTTCCGATACATCGGTATCGGCGATACTTTACTGTCGATACGACGATACTTTTAAAATTTTTTTCAGAGTTTTTTTTAACAAATAATTTATTTTTGTTCGATTTTACCATGAATTAAATTCACTTCGTTATTTTTTAAATCTTATTAATATCAATTTTAAAAATTAATAATATTTTATGCTGTTATTTTGTAAAAAAAATTATTTATTTTTTGTTAATTTTACCATGAATTCAAGTTCAAGTCGTTGTTTTATAAATCTTATTCCAGCAAAAAAAAAAAAAAGATTCTCCAAAGAAGTCATGAAAATGTAGAATTCGCGATCTGGAAGTATTGCAAATTTGGATAATTTCTAATTAGTTTTACATATCCTTGCCATTGCAAGAAGTTCTGTTTTTCGATTACCAATTCGGTGGAAGCGATGCTAGGACAAATTTGTTTCTCGGTATTCTATAATGATTTTTCCTCAAGGAAAAAGGATAAAAAATTACCCATTTTCACAATTTTTTTATGCGAATTTAAACTCAGAACTGTATTTTCATGTAAATTTAAGTGAATAAATATAAACTTAGAAGTCTTTTAATAATTATGCTATTAAGTTATTTAGAAAAATATTAGTTGATAAATGTCCTTTAAAAAAATCGATTTTTTAAAAAGCATGGCGAGTATTTTTTACAATTATAAAGGAATTAAACATTTTTCTTGCTTTTCTACTAATTATCTGCATATTTTTAATATAGATTTTTTGGAAGCAAAGAAAATGTATGTAGCTCCTTAAAAATTACTTCCAATGTTTTATCAATTTTAAATATTCTCTCTTATAATGTAATTTTGTATAATAAAAAAATTGCGCTTGAGTTTTGTTAATCTAAACTTAAACTCAATTTTAATATTCGTATCGGTATCGGAATCGGTATCGGCGATATTTATTTTTAAATATCGGTATCGGTATCGGATCGGCAAAACGGCGTATCGTTACATCCCTACTTTAAACCATATTCATGGTTGCTTGAACCATGCATATCGTTGTTTTTAACCATATATATGGTTATTTCAAGTAATTTATTGTAGTTTTGAACCATATATATCGTTGTTTTGAAAGATACATATGATTGCTTGAACCATGTATATGGTTGTTTTGAACTATATATATATGGTTGTTTTCAACCATATATTCAATCATAGTATGTTGCTCTTCGATTATGGTTGCCTCAAACATTTTTTTCTTTGCGTGTAGGCAATTCTATATCATTAGTTATAAAATATCCAGCATACTTCGGCTATAGCGCGAGTTTCAACAGGAGCACTTGTCTGATAGGAGAGCACACTGTGTTCTTCGGATTCGCCTGCAAAGTAATTCATGTGAAAATTTAAAAAATACATATTCGTGGACATGTGCACACTAAACACGTGCAGGAGTGGAACTGAAAGTATTGCAAAAACAAATATACTAGATACATACCAGTTACTTTTGGTATAAATGAGAGAATGAGTGTAACAGATATTGTATGGTTTTTCTTCTACGTTCTCACTTTACTCTACCAAACAAAAATAGTTGCTTATGGTTTTGCATTAAGTAACAAATGTATCTGTTTTTTGTGTTAAGATAATCAAATTTGGTATCATAGATATTTTCATTAAACTGTTGGTGCAACGAATAAAAATGTGCGTTTTTGTGTGTGATTGTCAGTGGTTTGCGCTTGCAGTAATTTTGTTTGTGTTGTAAAATCACCAAGTAAATTTCTGGATAAATAATAAAAACATCATTTTCAATTTTAAAGGACACTTGTAAGAGCAGTAAAACAATTGATTTTTGAAATGTTGTTTTCTATCATGTAAATTTCCATTCTTCGACAAGTTTTCAAAGCCAACAATATCTAATTCTACTTAAAATATAACTGCTACTCCTACAATTAATGGTATTTTTTCTCCTAAAAACAAGTTTTGTATCTTTTGCACTTTTTAATAAAAATTTTAAGTAGGTATACAAGATATTTATATGAAATTTTCACACAATAAGAAGAACGATATGGCGATTAATTCTGCATTACACTGCGCAACAACAAACAATTTCCCGAATGAGACCAACCAGATATGAAAATATAACATTAGTATGTCCAAACTATCAAAGGTTTTTGCAAACTTAGTTATTATTGATTTTTTATAGCCTCTTAAAATTACCTTATTTTTCAAAAAATTTTCATTAGACTGAAAATAATATATTTGTCATTCCGTGTGAAATGCATCGGTATATGTATAAAGTAAAGTATTTATATTCTTGATCCTTATTAAATTTTAAGTCCATTAACACAAAGCTCAGTTATGTTGATTTTAACTTCAAGTATATTAACTTTCAGTTTGGCTAAACTTAAATTTTAACTAAAAGTTACAAATTTTCGTTAACAATAAAAAGTTGAGTTAGCTCGTCTCATCAACTTTTGTGATTACCAGTAATAAACTATTTTTGGAAAATGCAAAAATTTTTGAAATTTATATAAATAATATCATTATGCAACATCATCTGAGTACGATTGCTGCACAAAAAAGTACTGCATTCGCCTAAGAAATTTTGAATTTATTATTATTCTTGAAAATTTATGTTAAATGTTTTCAAAATAACAAAAAATTTATTTATTTTCAAATGTCAATAATTTCTTCAGTTAAGAACTTAAAATCAAAAAAGGTTCCAGTTAAATTTAATTGAAATTTAATAGGTAAATCCCTAATTAATACCAAAAAATAGCAAAAACACATAAATCGCAGAAATTAAAAATATTCGTTAACAATTGCTGATAATTTCACTATTATTACATATTAAAAAAATATTGCGGAAATAAAGAAAACGGAAAAATTCAAAAAATCCACAAAAACTCTAAAAAGTGCAAAAACTTGTAATAAATCATGCCTACGTCGAAAATTCGCAAAAAATCGTAATATTGCCAAAGAGCCCTAAGATTGATTAAAACTCGCTAAAAATGTAACGAAAGTCTATATCCCGGGAAAAATCGCAAAAATTATGGAAATTCGCTAAAACTTGCTAAAATTTTAAAAATTACAAAGCGTAATAAAAACGTAAAAAAGAAAAATATGGAAAAATTACGCTTGTCGTAAAAATAGCGAAAATGTGCGAAAAATTGAAAAACTTTAAGCAAGCCATAATTTTGATTAATTATCGCTAAAGCCGTGTTAATGAAATTTTATTAATCAAGATTTTAATTTTTAGTTTAATGTCAACTGTAAGTTAATATTTTTATTGTTACCGGCCCTAAGCGATGTCCGTCTGTATGTGCGTCTGTTTTCCTTCTATATTTTCCCTTCAAGTCTGTTTTTAGAATTTTTTTCTGTTTCATTTGTGCCATACTCAGTATTAAATGTGTCCTGCTTTAAATGACCACATATGTATTTATTTTAATATATCTTCAAATTGAAAATAAAACTATATTTTTTAATCCCTCAAACTAATGAATTTTTGTCCGTTTTTCTCAATATCACTTAATGAAAAATTTGTTTAATTGAATCAGATCAGGCTTAACTTTTGTACTAATTTTGTACTAATTTTTTATGAGTGTAATACTAGTCCATGAAAATAATAATTAAAATCAGATTAAAATTCCCATTTATTCCAAAATTACAGCTCATCATACGCCAGCCTTGTTCTACTTTTGTATAAATTGTTTTAAATTTTTAGACGCATTTTTCTTAAACTATTAAGGTTTTTATTTTCTTAATTAACAACACGAAATAAAAGAAATATATACACGTATTGTATTGCGAAAATTGTACCAAAACATACCTATAAAACGCACAGAAAATGTACCTAAAAATGGGCAAAGTCAAGACCATAAAAAGTATAAAGTTTAATAAATTTAAATATCTTAAACATAAAATATTCAATTCTAATAGTTTAATTTATGTATTGATTTACTCCATTGGATAACGACCCTAAATTTGTTGCGGACATGAATCATATGTCTACCTTAAATATTAAAAAAGTTATAATCAATGATATAAAACCAGTTCCAGGCAATTTTTCCTACACTAAACGCATCATGATTTGAGAATCACTGGCGATTCTCCTTTAATTTTTTTCGTGATTCGGAGAATGAATTAATTCACCTCTAAAAAATGTCCTTTTAAGTTTTTGATTTAAAATTTCAATATTGAATTCTTATTGCTATACCTAACAGGTAGTCACAAATTTAATTTCTCTCTAAGGGAATAATTTTGAATAATAACTTTAGTTATTGATCTATTTTCGAAATCTTATTATCATAAAAGAAATATCATCATCTAAAAGCGAAACTTAAAAGTTTTTAGTTTCGCTTTGAAGTTAAAACGTTTAATGCTAACTAATACTTCGATAATATTATCTGTTTTTTATCGTTCTTTTAGTTAAATTTATTTAATTTTAAATTAAAAACAAAAAATATAAGAATAAAACGCTTCACGCTGTTTTATATCAAGTTAATACTATTTCTACATACATAAATATGCAGATACCTTTTACTTACATACTGAAATTAACGGCTTGCCGCCAGAACAAGAAAAATAACAAAAATACCAATATTAAAACCACAGACATAAGCAGATATGGCAACACTGACGTATGTCAAAGGGCCATATCAGGTGTTTTTAACCCCATTTTGTGAGGAGTAAAAATATATGTGGCATCCTGAGAACAATGCGAAAAGAGCAACAACTATACATTACCAAATGTTCAGAAAAAAATTTTATCAATCAAAATAAAAAATGTAAACAAACAAAAATTTCTGATGAAAAATTTTATTTTTATTACAAAATATTTAAAATATGGATACATTACATAAAATTCATTGTTTTTGTAATTATAAAATCGGTGAGTATAAGCTGTAAAGAAAAAATATGATTTTAAACTGATTTTTAACAATTATTTGTTTATTAACTTACAGGCGCAAGTTGGTGGATAACTGACCACATCACGGCTGCATTGGACCAGTGGATGGGCGTATACCTGTGAGAGTAAGTACTCCTGGATTACCTGAAATGACAAGGAAAGGTTGGAACTAATTTTTGATTATTTTCTTATATACTTAGTAGACAAAAAAGTTGATTACAACTAACCTGTTGCAGAACCACTTGGCCCCCGAAAATGATTAAATTGTGTTGTGAAGTGACATTTGTCAATAAACAACAAGTCCGTCAACCTGTTGTTCAACCAATTCTCCGCCGGAAGTGGATAAGTTTCTTTTTTAACTGAAAATAAAAAAAATGTTTTTATTAAAATGTTATTTTTTATTATTTATATTAGGCATCCGTGTTTTTAACTGAAAACTGAAAATAAAAAAGTTAATGTTTTTATTAAAATGTTATTTTTTATTATTTATATTAGGCATATCGTGTAGAAGTAAATCAACATTCTGAGCCCTACAAGGCTGTTGGATGACTAGTTGGCCACCGGAAGTGCACAGAAATCTATGTCAAACTGAAACAGCTGATCTATAGATGATACTATAAATTAATTTAATGAAAATATTTATATATATATATATATATATATATATATATATATATATATATATATATATATATATATATATATATATATATATATATATATATATATATATATATATATATATATATATATATATATATATATATATATATATATATATATATATATATATATATATATATATATATATATATATATATATATCTTGTTTTTTAATAAACTTCATTTCTTAATGTATCATTAAAAAAACAAAGCTGATTTTTTTCGACATTATCTAGTCTAGATCCATCATGTTTTGCTATAAACAGCATCACCTCTTGTAGGATGTGGTTCTTCACAACGCATGATGGTCTTGAGTAAGGAGAAGCTCAAAATGCACAAATACATGCGCAATATGTGTATTCGCTACACTTACTCCTGGTTTAGAAAATGGCAAAGTTACAAAATTTTTTGAAAAACACTAATTTATATGCTAATTAACACTTTAAAATGTCATTTCTGAACCGATTTCTAATTTTTTTACGGTTTTAAATAGGCCACAGACGTTGTTTTATAAATATCTAAAAAAGATTTTGATTTTAAAACCCTTTCGCTAAAACATTCAAAAAACTAATTTTTAAAATTTCACTTTTTAATTTTTTCTTCAATTGGATGTCTTTTTTTTCAAAATTTTGCACTTCACCATGATTCTTTTTTCAGTTAAATTGAAAGCATATTCTATATGAAATAAAATAAGCCTTTAATTTTGAAAATCGGTTAGAAATTGGCAAAGTTACAAAAATTTTTGAAAAACACCGATTTCCACATTTGGCAAAACTTGTAAACTTGCATCTTTTCTGAACCAATTTTTGGGTTTTACTCGGTATACGCAATAACTTTGCTATAATTTTAATGTCTACTTACAGACATCCATGCCGTATCAGTTCAGTCTCAATGGAAATCAGCGTCGACACTATTTCACACACACCCGTTGTACGTTCGCGTTCGATTATTGTCCACAATAGCAAACACAACTTATATAATAACTTTAAATCGTCAATGAAAAACAAAAAACAAGGAATGGGCACTAAAACAGCACTTATAGTAAAAGTGCGGCACGGTGCCGGACGTATGCAAGCACCTCCGTCTAGAACTAACGAAACGGTATTTTAATTTATATTGAACTTACACGGCACGGCACGAATGTCTGTAGACCTTTTAACACAACAAATTCCAATTGGCTATCTTTTTGCCAATTGGAAGTAAAGCCGGAAATAGTTACATATGCTAAGACGAATAGTCTCAGTTCAATAACCAACTTTCCGGCTTTATAAAATTTATTTTAATCACAGACAGTAATTTTAGGAACTAACCTTGACTGATCCTTCGGAAAGCGATGAAGACGGTCCATTTGTGGGCAACCCATAATACATCTGCGACTCCTGAAAGAAATATTTATAAAAGAAAATATTTATACAATTTATTTTACAATTTACAAACAGTTCTTACATTTTCCTTGGATTTGCTCTGTTTTTCTCGTCTTGAATAAAAGTTTCTTCTTCCTTTTCCAAACAGATATTCACTAATGAACTATTAGCTGCAAATTGGCGCAAAAATATGAGGAAATTCTGCCAAAAAGTCCGCCAAAACAGAATTTTCCTATATTTTTTCGCCAATTTGTAGAAATTTTTTTTCAATAAAAAGATAAACAAAAGAAATTTTATTTAACCCTGAATGAAAGAGACAGACATATACAAAAGAAAAATTTTCTGTCCTTTAACAATGATGGGGTTAAGTTAATGATGCCACTATGAGTAAAATTTGGCCATTTTTAGTTATAAATATTACCGCAGGATGGCCGTGTCCTATCTGTGTATAATCTGTGATTAAAACCATGAGTATCTGCTTCAACTGTTTCAGCGAAACAGATATAACAAGTGTGCTGCTCTCATTCTCATTTTATCAATACGCACCATATCTACTAGAGAGAATACCAATACCAACTTGTAACAAAACGCAAAGACTACTTATCAATACGCACTCAAAGCAGGAAAAACACACAACTGGTGTAAATTCAAATGAATTGCTTGCAGTTTGATCCCACAGAAGTGAAAATCGGGCGGACAAAGTGGTAGTCCGATATACATATTAATTATCACATAACTCCGACATTTCTTGACAGATTTTCAAAATATTTTATTTGAAAGGACATGAAAGGTTTGGTAGTATCAAAAATTGCGAGCGGACACCCCATTTGTAGACATGCACACGATTTGATCTAACCCAAAATCGCGTTGGTTTTGTAATCTGGTACATAAGATCTTTGCATTGAAGTCGGATGTTTTTTTTTTAAATATGTGATTATATTTATTATTACAGAGCTAACTACAACTGACAAAGTCTTTAAGTAGGAATGAAAACAGATTCAAAAGTTCCAGTTTTTTTTCGTTTATGATAACCCTCTCATTTCACAGCCTGTCTGAACATTTTTTGCTTTTAGTGGATTTATTTTTTCTAAAACGGTTCGTTTTAAATCGGCTCGATTTACAGAACAGGCAGATATATAACAACTTTTTTAAATAATCTAAAAAAATAAAATTCACTGCTTTTTTCAGGAATTACGCGCTTTTTTACTTGTTTCAGTGCTTTTTGAAAACTAAAAGTTGACAATGCTGTTATGCATGCTAAACTGCTTGAGTTATTTTGTCTGTATTTTTAGTTGCACATCATCAACTGAGGAGTTAACATGCATGTAACCATTTTGCGCGGGCCGCCGCATCATTTTTTATTTTTGTACTGAATAGGTTAAGTCTGAAAATTTTTATTATTTCGGCTATCTAGTTCAATATTTTGAATTAATGTTAGTTCAAATTATTTTTTAGCAGAACGGTAAAAGTGAATAAGAACGCTGATGAGACGGCGTAGCGGCTTGTCGAAATCAGTAGTACTGATCCGTTCTGCTAATCTGATTTGAAGATCCCAACACTCCACTCTTAATAAAAAATAATTTGAATTTACTTGAATTCAAAATATTGAACTAGAAGGCCGAAATAATAAAAAATTTTCAGAATTAGGAGCGTCTTTAACTTGCCGAAAAAAGTTCCAGGGGTAAGCTTTCAGGAGGATCAGTTACTTAGAAGTTGTTATATACAAAGAAATTTGATTTTAGTGTACGGTGTAGTACATGAGAAAGAAGCAACCCTTATAGGAATGCAAATTCAACAGCATAAATTTGAAGAAAAAAACTTTTCAAATATTCCTTGCCATCTGATAACTCTGCTAAACCTTATAATTGTGTAACCGCCATCGTATAAGTTTGTAAACAAAAACACCAAACGATATTTGCTATGGCAGATTCAACCACGTGTCTAAAAAGTTTGATGTGCAGGTATTTTCTAAACTTAAGAAAAACTAATTCTAAAATAGGAGTTTTTGTTGCTCTTGTAATATTTTAAAGATATTTTAAAGAGCATTTAATAAGAATGTAAGTATAAGAGTTTCTTAATATTTCTAAACTCTCTTTTACTGGGTGGGCTTGGGTACATACATAAAATGTTTCGAAAGAAGCTTTCAAGTTCAACAAATTCGAATATATATGTATGTATATTAATACTTGGATCCTTGTGCAAATATAAGTGTTAAAGACAATTTTTTAACATACAACAAAGACGAATACACAGGATACACAATACTGTTTTGTGTGTAAGTCTTTGGCAAATATACCTGCGCTATGACAGTTGGTTATGAAATCTGAGCGCGTTTGCACGTGTTTAACGGAAATTCTTTTCTAAACTAATGTACAAATACAAGCAAAAATAAAATTGGAAACTAATAAACCATTTAATACAAAAACAAAACGGGAGTGCTAAAAAATTATACATTCGAAATATATATTGAAAATTTAAAGGATATATACGAAAATTAATAAAAAAAGAGTATATATAAAAAATTTTAATACAAATTTAAGTGAAACGTTTTGTTTTTAATATTCAAGTTATAGAAAAAATTTAATTATGGCAAAGATCTTTGAAAGTATTTAAAGTATCTCAAAAAATTGTGTCAAACAGTTCATTTTAAATTTCACAGGTTGTGTTTCTGTTCAAATACATAAAAAAATTTTACAGAAAAAAGTGAGTGTGTGTCTACAATTTGACTGCTACTGCTATTAAATGTTGCTGTTGTTTTTGGTTGTGTTTGGTGTAGTTATAAAATAGAAATAAAAAAAATTTTAACAACAATGAGAATTTTTAATCAAAATTAAAGCATAGAAAATATCATACATATATTATGTACACATGAATAAGTGAGTTTTGGATGAATTGTATACATACAAATATGACACCTATACATACACATGCATACATTAATATATTAATAAATTATATACAGGATAAACACCCATACACTCTAGTAAATTATCATATGAGTATGTTAATGTATAATGATGCCGTTGATGATATTCTGTGAATTAAAACAGATTTAAGGGGAAAAAAATTTATGGTGAAAAAATTTTTAAGGATTTTTCTCTACTCAAACAGCAATTAAAATATTTCGTCTTTTATACTTACATATGAGGTTAATGTGTTCTTCAAAAAACAAAAAATACAATTCTTTTAATACGACTAATACAATTTCATATGTAATTAACATATGTATGTATGCGTAAATTCTTGTGTCGTTTCTTCAAGTCTTTATAAATAAATAGTTTCATCACATACATGTACTCACATCCTTATACATATTAAAATGTCTGCATGTGTCGTTATAAATATTCTATAATCTGCCAAATGATAAAATTCTGTTGTCTAACAGTAAGGCGTATGAGCGATATTAAATCTGCCTGTTCTGCTATTGTGTCTGGCTTCATGTCATTTCTGCATGGTTTGTTTGTGGATTTTGGGAAATAATTTATGCTGTGTGGTCTTAAGTAAATCGCTTGCAATTAATAGTTAATCGCGTTAATTGTGTAATAAAATTATTTCTTGCCAAACAGAGTATAAATTGTTGGAATAAAATAAAATCTTGAAATATTCAAATAAACACATACTAGTGCACATATTAATTGAAATTGTTGTTGAACAAGAAATGGTAAAGCATGAAAAATAAAATAAATAGATAAATTGACATAGATGATAATAAACGGCCATATCGTGCCTTAACCCCAAGAAAATCTTAACTACAAAAAGTAAATTTCACAGGAGAAGTATTTAGTAATTATCCATACTTTAAATCGAAATAGATCCTTAATATTGATGACATAGGAATTTATTGGACTGATATATGTATGTAATGTTAATAGTATTAACAGGTTTCCCATAAGGCAACGCAAGCTTGTGAAGGTTAATATATTTTTGTTGTGAGGAAAAATCAGTTGATTCAATAGAATTATTTTAAAACTTTAATTATTACTGTTTCAATGCTATCCTTGAAGTTTTTGTCACTGGATTTGCTCTACTTGAAAAAGAGAAAATAGCATATCTAACATTCCATACAAAAAGTGTAAAGACAAAATGCACTTAAGATAAAATTAGCTTTTGCTGTAATGGAAATGCAACTTAAGGCCGTTTTAGACCATAATACAAGTATTACTACTTTTGAAAAAAATGCCTCCATGATCTAATTGTTGTTTGAAAATTAAAAAAAAAATACAATAATAATTTATCATGTCAGATTTTCATTTTCCTCAATAGTAATAACAATTGTATTATAGTTTGAAACGGCCTTTAATGCGAATTTGAAACTTTGACAGATAGTCATTAATAACCAGGGCTCGGACTCATGCAAATGCATGCTTTTTTGTTGTGATAGATAAATAGGTATTCACTACACTGAAAATAATCCATGCAACATTTTACGAAAAAAACTTTCGTAGTTACTGTTTTCGTATTATATACGAAATTTTCGTACATTCCACGAAAAAATTTTTAGTCTAGAATTTTATTATTTTACGAAAGTAACGAAAACCATTCGTATTTACTTTTTTCGTAGAATGTACGAAACTTTCGTACATATTACGAATTAGGCTGAGTCCAGAATTTTATTATTTGACGAAAGTAACGAACACTTTTCGTATATACGAAACTTTCGTACATATTACGGAATACATTTTTATACCAGAATTTTATAGTCTTACGAAAGTAACGAAAACATTTACTAGTACGTTTTTTCGTAAAATATAGTAAAATTTCGTACACATTACGAAATCAATTATGGACTATATAGCTTGCTCTAAAATTATTGGATCATATAAAATTCGGCGCTAAGTGACTCGTATACATATAAGTTGTAGACAGCGTTACCGTTGAAATTTTTCAAAAAGGGGCACAAAAAGGCGATTTTGATAATAAAAGGGGCACAAAAGTGGGATTTCTGAGAAAAACTTTAATAACAAGAAAAATGTAAAAAAAGTAGTTTAATTTTTTCGTAAAACACAAAAAATATTTAGTAATATTCTCTAAATATTACCTTAAGCTATGGAAGTATTTCGTAAAATGTTAAACTTTTTTCTCTTTTCTATTATTTAAAAATTATTTCTTAAAACACAAAACATACTTCGTAAAATAAACACAAAAATTTCGTTCGTTTCGTACATTTTACGAAAGAGTTTCGTGGTGCGAAATTACAAAATATTTCGTAAAATATACCAACGATTTCGTTCATATGTTGCATGGTTTTTTTTCAGTGTAGTTTGGCATCGATTTTTAGTTGCATATTTTTGCATATTTTGGTGGTAAGTGCATATTTTTGCATATTTTGCTAATAAATGCATATTTTAGGAGTTATAACAATTTTACGCAACTTAAGTGCGGTTGCATGAAATAATATTTTTTTATGTTTTTTCTCTAATAATAATAAAAAATTAAAAAAATATGTTCATATTATTTTATTTTTGGTAATTTGTTCGTAATTAAATGCATATTTTTGTGCATATTTTAAATTTTTAGGTGCATTTGTTAAGCGCTTAAAATCATTTTTAGTTGCATCAAAGTCCGAGCCCTGTTAATAACACTATGTGACAAAGTCGAAAAAAATGGGAAAAACAGACCTAGTGTACGTTGTAGGCTTATTTGAGTAGATAATTTGGCCGTTTTTAAAAATTCGATTACACCCCAAAAATCAAAAGTTATCAATAACACATGACTTTATGGGACTTCACAGACAAAAAATGTTTCACTGCGTTATTTCAGCACTGATTTTCAATTTCTAAACGGTGTTCAATACAGGAGGACTTAAGCTTTCCGAATGTATTTAAAATATTTTATTTTGACTAATATTTCGTGCAAATATTATCAACAGAAAGTACTTTTGTTATTTTTCCCGATTTTTTCAAGCTTAGTTTTCTTTTTTGCAACATTTTGCTTAAAACCTTACTAATTTTTTTATTTTTTTTAAAAGTGTATCTTATAACGATTGAAATAAGCTCAGACTTATAAAAATCGGTTGGGAGTTGTCAAAGTTACAAATAAAAAAAATTTTAATTCCCAATGCCCATTGGAACTGCTCAAAAAACTAATGTTAAAAATTATATAACATCTAAAGTACTGGTCAGATTTATTTGAAACTTGACATATATATATATATATATATATATATATATATATATATATATATATATATATATATATATATATATATATATATATATATATATATATATATATATATGAGGAGCTTTATTTGCACAAAAAAAAATTTTGCAGAATATGAACTAACGACTCAACAGTGGGCTGAATCTAAACACATCGCTTATGGAAAACTTTAAAATCTTGTAACTTTCTCAAATCTCCACTGATTTTAAAAGTTTTTATGTATTTTAGCTTTCTAAGTCTAAATGAAATATTATTATAATAGTTTTTCGTAAAAAAACCAAGTTCTAAAGTTATGTTGGCTAAGATTTGCTTGCGGTTAGGGCTCGATATAAACGATATATAACCAACTATGGGACCATTTTGGGCCATGCTATTTTTTATAAAATAAATGCACTAAAACGTGTTGTTTTTTTTTATTTTATAATAATATATATACCTTCGTTTGTTTACTAACCGCTTTGTAATTTTTTTTCTACGAGTCGTGTATCAAAAATCTCATCTGTTAGAAAACGTGTTATGCGGTTATAAGTTAATCATATGCAACAAATTTGTAAGCTGGTTGAAACGAAAAATAGTTTTCTCATCCTGTACTGAAAAAATTTATTGACTTTTTCACTTGTTCCTTATATATTTATATGGGTGGAGCAAAATTTTCCTAAACGTAGATTTGCAACTTTTTAGTTTTTATCTTCCTTTAAGTCATATATAATTGAAAATTTTGTAAAAAAAATTTTTCAATTCACAAGCTCAGTCTTATGGATTATCGTTTAAAAAAATACGATATTTGCTTATGTGCTTGTGAACTGACAAATTTGTTGTATCGTTGTTTTGCCGTATTTTAAATGTCAATTCAGTATCGTCAATTAATTTTGAGTAAATAACACAGGTCGATACGATTTCAAAGGCCCATGATTTCTTGGTCAATTTGAGTACATATGATACTGAGCTCCAATACCTATAAATTACTTTTTCTGAATTGACTCTGTATCTCAAAGATTTTCCGATATAAAGAAAAAACAGGATGCTGCATCACATAATTTGCATTTACTCGAGAACTAGTTCTTCGAATGATCGGAAGAAATAACCTTTAAATTACTTACTTATTAATTTTTTAACAGTCTTATAGTTTCGGAGTTATTTCAAACATGTTTTAAAATTTTTGCCGGACTATTTTTAAAAAGGTTTTATTTCCTCGAATATAGAAAAAAAATCGCAGAAAACGAAAACTGAATTAAAATTGCAATAGTCCAATTCAACAACTTCTGGCAGCCTTATGGTGGGTATAGGTGGCAAAATTTTTAAAGCTTATGTACATAAAAAAATGCATTTTTAGTTGGTCTGAAGTGTGGTACTAGTGCTAGATTGCAATAACATATGCATAAAAAAGAACATAAACAACAATTTTTTGGCCAAAAGAAGTGGGTTGTCGTCTGAACCATAGTGCATTGTAGTCACCGGCGGCCAAAAACCGTGGGCCTAGTGAATTAAAAAATTTACTATATTGATTTTCTGTAATAGAATACCTGAAATCACCAGGTTTTGATGAATAGCTTCAATGTAAATGTTAGTTGCTTGAAGATAGTCTTCATAATGACTACCCATTAAGTAGTTGTAATCGTGATTTTATTAGTATAGCCGAGCCACCACAAGCTCTACACTCTAAAACAATTTTGTTGAAAATTACGTCGATAATAGTCGGCAGCACTTTACAGATTATTATCGACCTAAAATTACACACGCATTATTTTTCAACAAAATGTTTTTACTAAAAAAAGCGATTGGCTGCGTGCAGGTTTGAACCGCGACCTCCTGACTGATAGTCTAACGTATCTACCATTCAGCCATAGCCGTATTACACTTTATGTTACATTTTTTCCATTTGGACTAAATATGTTTAATTTGAAGGAGAATTTTTCAACACAAATTTAGACAATATATGATCGTAAATTTGAAGTAATGTTTTAGAGTGTACCTTGGGGGTCCTTTGTGCCGTAGAGAGTATATCCGTTGATTTTAAAAAAGCTTCTAGCCGTCAAATGCGTCTCAGAGATAAGCAAAATATCAATTTATTTATCCATCATGAAGTATTCGAGCTCCTTTTCATGTTGGCGGATGCTGTTTGCAATCCAGAAACAGATTTTAAAGTTCATGGTTGGTTTAATGCAGCCTGCAATAATGTAGACTGCATTTTCAACACTTCCTGCATCATGCAGGTCATGTTGTTTGTAAAAAAGTTTACTGTTTGTATTAAATTTTCTATTGAAGCCTCAATTCGATGAAAATTGAAACCATTTTTTTCGTTAGCAAGAGGCCGTTTTTGAGCTGCGGGCTGGTTAGACTTCAAAGCATCACAGCAAAAAATATTCGACACTTAGAAGCACTAAAAGCTGTTAGAAGCAATGCATTGCATATTTAAGAACAAATGCTTCCAAAAATGCCCCCATAAATGCACTAACGTTTCAAAAGAGCAGGAACAAACAGGCACGAACACTTTTTAGCTTTTGACGATAATTCTAAAATGTAAAAATTATAGGCAAAGCAACATAAGTACATAAGATTTAACTTCTCTCACTGACGATAATACTTCTTGGAAGCCCTAACGTAAGCGAGAGCTTTAAAAAATGTTCTACGATTGATAGACCAACACACACATACAGTATGCTTTTATACACCAACAGTACATTTTAAAAATAAAGTAAAGTAAATCATTTAAAAATAATATATTTGTTAGAGTTAGTTTATGCTAACTTCGTGCTGCCGGTTTCCAACAGTGGTTTTGGTTAAGTGGTTGATGCGTTGGATTTCAAATCTGAATGTGCTTAGTTCGATACTAGTTGAAATTAAAATAGCAAACAGTGAGTAGAAATATAAAATTAATAATTAAAGATAAGAAATATAAGCCTTCAGCATGACGTGAGAGGATTTGTGTACACTCGCATTCATCATCCTCGCCAATCCACATCGAACCATTTTTTTCCAATATATTTTCAGTTTTAGTGCTGAAAACTTTGATGATATTCAGCACTAATATAAGCATTTTGTGGAAACAGAAACAATTGTTCCTAAGCGGTTCATCGCGAACAAAAATCATGCATTATAAAAGCACAATTGCAAGTGATTCCGTTTTCTTGTCTCCCTTATAAAAATGCTTCCTGCAAGCAGTAATTTTTGCTGGGATTAGCGTATGAGAACTGATTGTTAGGTATGTTTTGCGCTAAGGCTAGTAGTGCGATTCACTATTCGATTTTAGCAATAGTTGTCATTGTTAAAATATTTAACAAGCAAATTAAAGATTTTGCCATTCCGTAATATATTTTTAGCAATATTTTCTAAATAATAGTTTTTCTGTGCCAGCTGTGCAGCCGTAGCACGTACTTTATGCCAACAACTGAACTTATTGTTTTACAACAATATACAAACATTAATAACTTTTACGTATGAATAACAATATTTCTATCATTTAAAAACTTAATTTAACAATTTTTCCCAAAAAATGTAGAAATTAATGAAAAATAATTTTCTGTACACTGCACTATGTTTCAAACACCTACTTTTTCCGTGCGAAATTTATAACTTTTAAAATATTAAACTTTTTGGAGCCACATTGAGAGGGAAGGTATGGACAGGCATTTTTGGATAAATCTAAGAAAAAGTTAACCCATTGGTGACCAATTAGATGCAAAAAAAGTCAATTTATTTTATTATTATTTTTTTTATAAAAAAAATACTTTAGTTTTCAGTCAAATTGATTGAATCAGTTAACTGCAATTCATTTTCTAGACACATTTGACTCAAAATATTTATTGAACTAGCTGATAAAAATTCGCCTTGTTCGTAGTGATTTTCTTCATCCACATTTTCATTTATATCATTGGAACTTAGAAGCACTATAACTTCATGTGGAAGGGGTAATGGCTTATGTTGTTGCATGCGCCTGCTTAAGTATTTTGTCGAAATTATTGGATCGAATGTATCTAAAGTTCTGTTGAAAACATCCAGAAGGTTGTTAGCTCTGCTGTTTTTGCGAACATGATGCAATCTGTCTGATTTATATATCTTGTGGCGCGATTCAGCTGCCGATTCGACAAAAACACCAATTGGCCGTATAGTGTTCTCTATAACCTGCTTCGAATGAATTAACACCTTGTGAACAGTGGAGGTCATTGGTAGCCAACGATACAAATCTTGTATTATTTTTGCTGTCTGGAAGCAGTATGTTTCAAACTTGTTTGGATTTATGGTAAAGTTACACGATAAACAGATCAATATAATTTTTAAGCGAAAAATTTGATTATGATTAACACCTGTGATATCAGCAAAAATTGCATCACTAGAGAAAGCTCGACGGGCTGTATTTCCGTCGTTAATGCTTTCGAAGCCACCAACTTTAGGCACATCCACACGAAGACCCAGCTCCCTCCAAAAAGCATTTTGAATTTCTTCTTTTCTCTTTGAAACTTTAAGTTTGTGACCGTATTTGCCATTTTTCTACCTTGCATTTATAGCCTAAATGTAAAAGAACTTAAAAAAAATGGTTCCGGCAATGTAAGGGACTTAACCCGAATTTAATGTTGGACTCTTTTGCACGAAATCTTTCACATGAATAATCATTTATATTAAGGAAGTCTGTTGGCGTCGCACCACAGATAGGAAAAGCTTGAGTTGATTTAGTCCCCATCAAAATATTTAAAACTTTTCCATCTATTAATGTTAGATATAATTTGAACGATATTTGTACTGTTTTTCCATTGCCAATATGTATAAGTAAATTTTGTAAAGCATCAATTTCTTTTCTTAAGTCCGATTCTTCTCTAAAAATAGATTCCTTCGTGTCCTTAACGAATTCCAACTTAATTGGCCAACAAAACCTTGTTGACTGGGGCGTATTATTATTCCAAATAGGTGTTCCAGAGGAGAGTATGAGTCTCAGTGGTATAATTGTTGTGGCTAGAAGCGAAGCGTCAGAATTATTGAATGAGTCTGTTGTATGAAACATCTGCTTATATAGCGCTTGGCCTGTGCTACTGTCAAATCCGTAGCTAAAAATTAACTCAAATTTTAAGTGATCAGAATTTTCAGATTCCATTACGGCTTCAACATTTCAACAATTCTATTGGCAGTATGTAACACAACAGATTCTAAAAGAGCTCTTGCCTCGGTCTCGGTTACTTTGATACCTTCTGGTCGGCAATTTGACTTCGCAGCTAGAATTTGGTTATAGTGAGGATATATGTCACAGTTTCTCGATTTACTTTCACGACGTATTGCGTTATACTGTGCTGTTGTGAAACTGTTTTCTATGAAAAAAGCTAACGCTTCATCTGCAGAAAGAGGAATTGATTTGAGTTGGCTTTCTAAGAACATCTTTTTAATTTTGGAAGGTCTTGTTGGACTTGCTATGGTTTCCTTAAGAGTTGCAGCAAAGTTAGCATTTCCTTCTTTCCTAGCTGAGGTTGCTGCTGCTTGTACTAGTAAATCAGTTTGCCCTAATATAGCCGTTGAAAGCTCCGCTGCTGCTCTTCTTTTCCCATATTCCGACTTTTTGCAAAATGGAACCTCTGGACGGCCCACAGTGGAAGAAATAGTTTTAATAGCTGCTTTTTTAATTTGGAAATATATCTCGCTATTTAGCCATGAAAAGTTTTCATTTCGAAACTGATTTTCTCTTCTTCCACTTTTTATCAATTTTGTTTCTAGAGACTTGCAGAAAAGGCGTACCTTCTCCACCAATTATTTCTCGCAATCATCCTCAATCTCAGACGCATCTACTTTATTTACGACATATTGGACAAGGATATCATTTCTTGAGGGTTGTTTTAACCAAATTTCAAAAAGTTCGATTTTTTTCAAATCATAGGAATCTGCAAAACCTGATATTATTCAGATTACGCAAGTTTACGCAATATGAGATAAATCCTAGTAAATGAACCACACTTTAGTGTATTCAAATATGTTTACATTTGGTTTGCCAAACGTTAACATTTCTTTAAAAGCTTACATGAAATTAAACTTTTGAAAAAAACCCTTTTGATTAAAGTTTATGTTAAAAATTTTATTTTTCAAAAACAGTTTTACAAATTTTCAAGAATTTATGAAACAAATCTTAAGTACATAACGGGTGTTTTTTTTAGAGGTATAGAACTTCGAATTGAAATAAAACACAAGAAAATCGTTTTAATGTCCATCAATTTGGCTTTATTGGAAGGATAATTTTATGCCATTAATGTTTAAATATGATTTCGGGCATGTGGCCGCCGCGGCTGGCTCGAATAAAGCCAATTCTACAGGTCCAATTTTCAACCACTTTTTCGAGCATATGGGGCCGTATGTTGGCAATAACGCCACGAATGTTGGCTTCCAAGTCCCCTAACGTTTCTGGTTTGTTGGCGTAGACGAGCGACTTCACATATCCCCAAAGAAAATAATCCAATGGTGTCAAATCACACGATCTTGGTGGCCAATTGACAGGTCCATTCCGCGAAATTATGCGCTCATCGAATGTTTCCTTCAATAAATCGATTGTGACGTGCGCTGTGTGGCATGTAGCGCCGTCTTGTTGGAACCACAACTCATCCACATTCATGCCATCCAATTCTTTGCGCAAAATCTTCCATAAAGTTGATGGACAAAGCTCCAATTACTGTGCACGGTGGCGAATCGATTCATTCGGGTCCTCTTCAACACTTTGCTCTACAGCGGCAATTGTTTCTTCGGTGCGCACTGTTCGACGTCTCTGCGGATGCGTATTATCACATAGAGTAAACGTAGTGCGAAAACGATCCATGGTTAACCGAATTAATTGCTCTGATGGACGATTATGTCGACCATAAAATGGACGGAGCTTGCGGTAAACTTCGGGAACTGAACCATTATTTTCGAAATAAATTTGCACGATTTGCAAGCGTTGTTCTTTTGTCAACCTGTTCATGATGAAATGGCAAACCAAACTAAATATTAATCACTTGACAGCTGACAAAATGGCCGCCAGTTAAAAAAGTGATGCCAACTTAAAGTTCTATACCTCAATAAAAAACACCCATTACATGACAGATTATTCTCCATTACAAACTTTTTATAAAATTTTAACACATTTTTCACAATAATTGCTCAAACTTTCGATAAGAAAGTGATATTTTACAAAATTGTTGCAGCACGTATGGGAACAATGACTTTGACTGCGCGCTGTGAAACAGTATTTTGTACTTTTCAAAAAAAAGTATCAATTTGTTTGAATTGGAGTATTATAACTGCTTGGCAAAATAAAAGAACAAAGCTACATGGATAGTTTCGAAATTTGAATTTCGCACGGAAAAAGCAGGTTTTTGAAATATAGTGCACTGTTTGGCAATTTGAAATATAACGACTGTTGTTACTGTTAAAATTTACAAAGTCTCACTACTGGTTAGCCTTGAAAACGTTGGCGTATGAAGGCCAGCTGGCATCTGGTTGGCGCAACTTAGGATAATTGGTATTGTCGAAAATAATAGGTTGAGCATAGGTTTGATTAGGTCTTTAAGTTTAACAAGTATATACATACATACTTAGACACGGCAGCCCCAGTAGTTTGCATTGTGATTTTCATGGCAATTGCTACACTTTTTAATTTTTGAATCATCTTTTGGCTTATCACAATTGGCAGTGCTGTGCAGTTCACCACAGGCGACACAAACGGTGCGCAACTTGCAATATGTTTTGGTGTGGCCACATTCTTGGAAATTCAGGTATTGGATGGGCCCTAATCGCTTGTGTGGCTCTTCTACGGTAACTCGTCGGTGCAGCGAATATCTTAAGCTATAAATGGAGTGTACATCATTCTTTTTTAAATTCATGTCACCTGGTTCCAGTTCTACACGAAAAAGTGGTTGGGGGACTCGCTCTCTATTTCTAAAGTTAGTAACATTTTTCACTTTAAAATTATTAATTAGTAGACCACATATAGATATATACCTTTTACCACTACCTGGAGGCCTTTCGCACTTTTTAGTTGGTATGTGTAGCTATTTTTATTTTGAATTTCAAACTCTGAAACTACAGTACGGTAGTCATTTTCTTTATTAACTTGAATTTTTGTCTCGTCAATCATGCCGCGTTTTATTGGGATGATGTAAAACTCTTCCCCGATTAATTGTGCAAGCCTTTCATTTAAGTCATTTGAGTTTTTCTCCCTTAAATAAATTGATAGCGGCATGCTGGACCTGACGGTGGTGATTTCATCTTCATCATTTTGCAAAATAGAAAAGCGGTTTTCGGAAGGTACCTCACCAGATTTACCATATTTGGGCAGTTTCGTCACTGTAGCGAGGTTTGTTGATTTGGGTCTTCTTCGGGTTTTCTTATTTATTACTACCATGTATCGATCAATACCCATTTGAATTTTAGGCTTTCTGTATCATTTTCTAGGGGGCCACTTCCTGTCATTTTTTTCTTTTTCGGCTAGATATTGGCTCATATTCTTGGCACTTGTGCTTTGTTGTGAAGATGGTTTCACAAAATTTATTTTTATATCACTGTCTGCCATAGAATTTGAGCGTACCCGTACTTTTGACGCCAAGTCTAAATTTTTTTACTACATTTTTATTTTCTGTTGCAACAACAGTAACATTACGCATTCCTGATATTTGTTACTGTTTTTATTTTTTCTTTACTAGTGTTACTCATATGAGTACACACAGTTTGTGCGTTTAATTTGTGTATATCTTGTCTACAGGTTTATGATTTACTTTACCAACCAGAAGGGAAAAAATATAAAAGTTAAACAAACGGTGATTTTTAGGATTCCGTACACCAAAATTTTAAAGGACCCTATTGTTTTCGCTACGCTGTCTGTCCGTCTGTCTGCCTGTCTGTGTGTCTCTCTGTCTGTCTGTCTGTCTGTCCGTCTGTCTCAAGCTGTTTTCTCGAGAGCCATAAAAGCTACGGACCCGAAATTTTCACAGAACATGTCAAACTTTTGCCGTTACAACAACAAATATATGACAGTTAAAAATTAAAGGGTGTTCCAAAGCGAGCAGCGAAAAATATTGATATACTAATGTAATATACAGACACTTATATATGGACAGTTACAATTTTCAAAGTTAGTGTTAATTGGTGTAGTCTATAGAATAAACTACAGCAATTAACACTGATATTTAAAAAAATACAAAAATGAAAGGGTGTTTTGGAAATGGTAAGAGGTAAACTCTTGAAATTTTAAAAATCGCTAAAACTAAGAAATTCCAACTTAAAAAATATGTCAAAACGAAATATCGCCAAAATAAAAAAGCACTTAAAAGAAAAAGGCACCAAAAATTAAAAAGGCAAAAAATTACCAAATCTAAAAAGATCGACAAAAAACTAAAAAAAAACGAAACTCCGAAAAAAGGCATCAAAACGAAAAAAAGCACTAAAACTAAATATATCGTCAAAAAACGAATAAAAAACGCAAAAAAAAGAAAAATGAAAACACCTAAACGAAAAACAGCGCCAAGCAAAAAAAAAGCGCCAAAACTAAAAAAAAACGCCAAAACCGAAAAATCACTAAAACTAAAAAAAAGTACTTTTTTAAAAAAGTACGTTTTTGAAAAATTTTCTTTTTAAAAAATTACTTATTTTAAAATGTACTTTTTCAAAATGTAATTTTTTAAAAATGTACTTTCCAAAAAAATTACCGTTTTAAAAAAGTACGTTTTTAAAAAATTTACCTTTTTAAAAAATTACTTTAAAAAAAAAGTATTTTTTAAATGCTACTTTTCTTAAAAAAAACGAACTTTTTTAAATGTACTTTTTTAAAAAGGAACTTTTTTAAATGTATTTTTTTAGGTAACTTTTTTTTAAAAGGTACTTTTTATAAAAAAGTACTTTTTATAAAAAATAATTTTTATTAATAAGTACTTTTTTTAAGATGTACTCTATTAAAAAGGTACTACTATTCAAAAGGAATTCTTTTAAATAGGTACTTTTTTTAAAAAGTACTTTTTTTTTAAAAGTTCTTTTTTCAAAAGGTACTTTTTTAAAAACGTACTTTTTTTAAAAGGTACATTTTTAAAAAAGGTTTTGTTTAAGTACTTATAAAATTTTTTTTCAAAAAGCTCCTTTTTTAAAGGTAACTTTTTAAAAATGTACCTATTGGTAAAAAGATATTTGTTTTAAAAAGGTAATTTAAAAAAAAATACTTTCTTAAAAATGTATTTGTTTAAAGGTGCTTTTTTGAAAAAGTTACTTTTTGGAAAAGGTATACTTTGGAAAAGTAATTTTTAGCAATGTATTTTTCTTAAAAGGTACATACTTAAAAACGAAATTTTTTAAAAAGTACTTACTGCAAAAGTTAAAAGAAGTACTGGTAGTAACATATAGGGCCCTATTATTATTCACAACTCAACTAAGTTGAGTTGTCAATGCTACAACCCAACTCAACCATTTTTTTGTATTATGATTCACAACTAATTTTAGTTGTCTTCGAAAAAATGTTCGAAAAAAGGTTCTTATCTATACTCTCTGTTTTTTAAAACCATAGTAGCCATCACAAAATATTTTATATATTTTTAGTTTTGGCCTCACTATTTTTTTTGAGATTTTATATTTTACGGATATGGCAACAATATGGGCTGACAAATGGGATGCATTGGCGCCTAAAAGTACCATTTTAAAAGTAATTAAAAGTAACACAATAGTCGAAATAAAAACCAAAACACAACTGATAAAAAACTGAGACAACTGCTTTGATGAAGTTGTATTCCATAATAAGAATTTGACAACTACGACTCAACTATCAATTTAGTTGTGAATCATAATACGGGCCATAATTTAGTAACATGGTGTGATTTTGCTTCATATTGCATTTGTTACTTTTACTAGATGACAACACTTGCCAACAGCTGTTGTTTACTGCTCTTTGATCTTACAAAAACTTTGCAAAAAGTAATAATTGTTTTCTCAGAAATATAGAAAATATTTGCCTGTGATTGGTCACACTTTGTTCACATTAGGCAAATTTTTGTTAAGTGGCAAACAATTTTGTTCGGCTATAATCAGGTGTTTTGCTGTTTGCCTCTAATAAATATTTTATGGCCAGACTACGATAAGAAATATTTGTCGTTTTTCGTCAAATGTTTTCCCAATGTGATCGAAAGCCACTATCTCGAAATCTAGTCAATTTGGGTTCAACAATATCAACAGCTTTCGTTTGCTTGCACTTACGTGTATTAATGTTTCTCTCTTAAGTGTTAAAATTTTACAATAATGTCATATTGTAAATTTCTAGTTTATTTGACGATTTTCATTAAAACACTGAAAATACTACTAAATTGTTTGAAGAAAAATACAACCAAATATAACGACAAGAGAGCCCATTGTAAGATACTCACAGTTGTACAGGAAATTTTTATAATTGCTAATACAAATTCTAGTTATTCTAGTTTTGTTGTACAGGTTCAACTACCTTGTTTGATGGGCCTTACACAGTAAAGAAAACAGAAGTTTTTAATGTGCTAGTGAATTTTATTTTCTTTAAAAAAATCATGAGCATGTGCATAAATAATAAAAAAAATTAATGAGAATGATAAAAACTATTATAATCACCCCTATCGCGAATAACAAGTGAAATTTAAGTTCCCATGAAATTTTCATTTCCCTTTGAGCGAAAATTGCTATCGTGAAGTTCCCGTGAAAATTTTTTACCGCTATCAGTTCTTAGTGAATGTAAATAAGGAAGAAGCTTAATAAAATAAATTAAAAATCAAAGAAATATTTGTTAAAAAATAAAAAATTGCAATGGTAAGAATTGTAATTATCTTTGCATTCCATGAGGAATGTAAACAAAATTGAATTGTTCGTCCAGGATTGCTAGATGCATCCAATGTCTTGAAGTACCCGAGCCATTGCAGGCAGTCTAATTCAATAAAATAGTCTTTTGGTGTTAAATTTAATTTTCTCAAGAGTAAGTAAAACTGGGTTTTTATATATTTTGGACGCGATAAATGATTCTCTACAAACGCGGAAAAATCAATTGCTATTCCATCATCGCGAAACATACTTAGTTCATGTATGCCGGGAAAGTGTTGCATGGTGGTAGTGTTAACATCAATTTGTTAGCATTAATATAAATAAGCGCTATTTACTGGATTTGTCCCGAAAATAAATATTTATACGCTTTAATAATTAATTGGAAGTATAAAATAGCAGTTACATGATATATTTATCTATTTCGCCTGCTAAAATAAAGTGAACAAAAACAGGGGAAAAGGGAAAAAGTCCACGTAAAAAAAAATCATTCATGATAAGGGGAATTTTTAGATTTTTTTATTCACGACCGCAAAAGAAGGGAAAGGGAAAACATTTCGAGGGAAAAAATATTTACGATAGGGGTGAATAAAGAGAGATATTACGAATTTAATGGACTTTTATGCAAATTTTTTTACCAGTCGCAAGCAACACAGTAAGTGAGTGATTTTGATATTACGTTCGTATTGCTTCGACATTGTTGAATCGGATATCGTATGAAACCACTTACGTACTCTTTCTACTTGTCGTTCGAGTCATCGTTCGTATAGAAATATATTTATGAATTTGTTCATGAACGCAAATCAGTGTTCTTTCACTTAGAATGCGCATGAACATCTTCTTTCGACATCTTTGAACAGGCAGTTAGACTAAAAGCAATTAATAAATTGCAAAATGTTCTTAACATAATGTCCACACCAGATGAATTTATTTCATGATGAATGTCAAATTAATATCACGATGAAAATGCATCACGTATAGATTCAATTTATTAATATTATAGCAGTGCTATGATATAATCATCAGAACTCAAGTTAAGATGAATATCAGGCATGTTCTGAAAATCGCATGGCTTTAAATCGCATGTGATTTCAAAATCAATAATGGTGCTGCAGACCTTTTTAAAATCATATACGATAATTTTCTTTCAGAAATGGTATTTGATGCTCTATACAATAGAAAAATGAAAAAAGAGAGTGAAAATATATCTGCTTGACCATTATTAATTTTAAAATCACATGTGATTTTCAGAACATGCCTGTATATTATTATATGAAACGTCATTTTCTTTGTTGTTTTTATTATAATCAGGTATGTGATGGAAATCGATTTTGAGAACGAAGCACTTTTGAAAGCCCCTTTAAAGCACTTTTAATCAAATCTTTATAATTTTTGTGATGCAACTCTTTTGTAATAAAGAAATATTTTTATAATATATGTGATAAAATTGTTTTTAATAAAGAAATATTATTAAAAAACACCTTTCAAAATTGCTTCGTTTTCGGAGTCGATTTCCATCACATACCTGAATGTTTTTTTTCATTTTAATTGGTGGATATTATGAGAAATAACTAATTTTAATGAAAAACAATAAACTTTATATTCAGACATGTTCTGTGATTTTAATATCAACAATGGTCCTGCAGACGTTTTTAAAATCATATAGGATAATTTTCTTTCAGAAATCATATTTGATGCTCTATTCAATAGAAAAATAGAAAAAAGAAATGAACAAATATCTGCATGACTATTATTGATTTTAGAATCACATGTGATTTTAAATCATGTGATTTTCATAACATCCCTGATTATTTATGAAATAAATCTTTTTTTATAATCATTTAATTTAATTTTATCAATTGTAATAAATATTTAAAATTATAAATAATTAAATAAATAAAGATTATGATATGTGGAAAACCTAAAGTTTTAAAGAAAATCAGAAGTACGAGTTTTGGGGATAATTTTTTCCCATTTAAAGGTCTAAATCCTTGGTCGGCATTTCATAGCTCAATTGTGCTAAGATCATTCCCACCTATTCTTACCCTCTTTTGTTTTAGTTGTCGATGAGACAGCAACGAATGTACATGAGGCAGAGACTTAAGGGCCCCATACACTACACCAGTATGCAGGCGCAATCACGTGTTGGCGCCAGTGGTTGGGTCGTGTATGGGCATTTGGTGTGATTGTACGATTTGTGTAGCGATGTCAAACTGAGTTAGATATTTTGCAGATGGTACCAGTTTGTGGTGTATGGTGAATTTAGCTCAGTTGAGAGAAGTTGTCAAAGAGTAAACATCGGGATAAAACACATTTACTTGAATAAATTACTGATAAATTAAGAAAAAAAAAACAAAATATATACTGTAAAGTCTTTCTGAAATAAAACAAGTAATTTTTAAAAATTTTTTAATAAAAAAGCATGAGTTTTACTTAATTTCTATTGTTAAAACAATATCAGTAATAAATGCGGTGCGCACTAGGCACAAGAACTCATCAGTACAGAATTTTTAAGAAAATGAATATTGCACCAGTATGCTTGTATGGTATGTGTTTCGAGCACGATTCAACATCACTTGTTTGTGCCAGTATACTGGAGTAATGTAAGCCTTGCTTTACAAATTTTTTTTATAATTTTTTTCAAGAATATTTTTCCAGCAAACACTCGTGTTTCATTTCAAATTGATGATGATATGCGAAAAATATTTCATCACATTTAAAACACGTTTTATTACTACGACGAAAAAGAAAAAAAATATTCATCATAATATAAGGTCATCAGCGTCTACCACTATGTATTGATATGAATGAGAAATATACATTTCTCTGCCGGCGTTATATTTCGTATTAAGATGAAAATTCAGCAGGTGTGGACAATAAGGTTTAGACAATATCTTTTTATATTTGCATCATTAATAAACACGAAAGTCGCTTTAAACTTTAAATTTAAAGTAGTTACGAACTAAATTTACCTTGTACGCAAACTGAAACAGTTTAAATAAATCTCAGCTTAGAAAAATGTTCATTGTCGAAGACGTTTGACATAAATTCATAGCTTAAAAATGGTAACATATCGATGGTCATACATTGACAACACGTAACTGATTTTTACAACTTTTCAGTTGAAGATATAACATATAAATAGGCTGAAAGCGTTACTAGAAATAAAAAAAAATAACATCAAGTTATTTAATAGATACTCTGAACTAATTTCGGGTTTCTTATTTTAAAGATAGAAAAGTTATATGCAGTTGTATGCGTTTTGTCAAAAATAATAAAAAATCAGTTACGTGGTTTCAACGTATGACCATCGATATGTATATAATCGTAATCGAACAATTAATGATGGGTTAGATTACGACTACGAATAAGCGGTGCGATTAATCGATATTTTGGTTGTTAATTTTCGGTTTTGCACATGAAGTTTTATTTCAAATTTATGTTTTTTCTTAAGATTATACAATTTCCTAGAAGAATATCTTATCTAAATTCTTTTTATTTTGTTTTTGTCTAACTCGAAACAATAATTAAAAAAAATTCAAACACTGAAACACTTTAACACCCACCCCATAAGCCAACAAACAAACATCACAAAAAAATTTTGCATACAGACTCACATCTACTAGAAGTATAGTTATGCCAAATATGAAGTAATTTCAGGGAAATAATATTTTGGTTATCCGTTTCATAAATAAATCCACATAAAATGTATTAATTTATGTATTACGACGTTGTACGCCCTAAAAGTGTTAAATAGAAAGAATTAATAATGCTTGCTTTGAAAATATAAACGTGTTGAAATTTTGTTTTCAAGTTGATGGAGTAAATTTAAATCTGGTAAAGTTTTCCCATGCATGTCGTTTGTCTATCTTCGTACGATGTTTCTGCAAGTATCCCCAATTTTCTTCCAGTGAAGTTTCTCTGTTATTTTCTACATTTGTTTGAAAAAATAATGAACTTCATCTAACACAATTTATTCATAAATAGTTCCAACGTATGCGATTATTAATATTTATTAAATTTTCCTAAAAACAGTACTCACACATACATACAAATAAATATATGTATATCCGAAACACATGTAAGCACAAGTTTTATAGACCCACTTCATCGAGGAAGTTCTGTGTCTCACAAAAAATTATATTACGTGAATTCTCATGGCATTGTTGTACATATATATTTTATAACAACAATGCCATGAGTATTCACATTATTTTATTTTTTGTAAGACACATCCCAGCGGGAAAACTCAGAAGAACTTCTTACTTCATGCTTTATTAAAGGCCTCCTTAGACAGTTTTTTTTATTCAATTACCATTATTATCTAACTGCTAAAGAATGCCCTACAGAAGGCCTTGGCTCTTCCGTATAAAAGATACACATTCCACATTCGTTTCTATTAGAACGAGAAGAGAAGGGCTAGCATTTTTGTTTTTTTTTTGCCAAAACAAATGAAATTCCTTTTGTTCAGCTTTGTCAACTTTTCAATTTCAAAAAGCACTGAAAGCAGAAAATAACGCGCAATATTTGAAAAAAGAACTGAAATTTATTATCTTCATATTATATAACAAAAACAACTTATATTGAATAATTTCAAAAATTTCTGACAAGGTCTGGATTTTTACCCTGTCAGATTATGATGAAATTCTACATATATATATATATATATATATATATATATATATATATATATATATATATATATATATATATATATATATATATATATATATATATATATATATATATATATATATATATATATATATATATATATATATATATATATATATATATATATATATATATATATATATATATATATATATATATATATATATTTAGATATATATAAGAATTACTATACTACTATATTTAGATATAAGAATTACTCCTCTTACGGCTATCAATTCTAAGCTTGGGCATTAGAGCGGGTCGATTTATTTGCAAAAAATCGTATAGCAGAATCATAATCTATGGAAAATTCTAAAGGTACCGTCACACTTGGATAATATTTTCTGAAAAACCGTAACCAATTTAATTCCAGAATTTTTTTAATATGGGTTCGCATTTATTAAAAATAAATTAAAAATAGCTTTTTGCAGCATAATTAACTTTATTTTGTGATATAAGAACCAAGTTAAATCTCACCAACCCTGAGCAAAAGCAGTGGCTGCTTTTTTTTGGGCAATTATTTGCAGAGTGTAACCGTACCTTGAGAAATTTTTGCTGAGGAACCATAGGTCGGATATGAATCCTTAGGCAGCGCAAATCGACATAAATGTTTTATATGGGCTAAAACAAATAATATAAACAACACAATTTTCCTTGGACTTCCGATTTTTATAAAATTTGGTAAGAATGATGCCCCTGACATAGCTACTATTACTGAAAAATCTTAGCACGATCTATTTTCTGGTTCACAAAATATATAGCGATTAGAGAATGGCAAATTCAACAAATATATACTAAATCGATTTTACAAAATTATGTATATATTTAAACTTACCAACCCTACATGTTCCATTGTGGTGTCATATTAAAGGGCACACAATGAACTTTAAAATGACATATGTTATGATATTATTTCTCAATCTTAAGAGGTCAAATTTTACTGGCCTTTTATATCTAAAACTTGACCTCTTTTGTACCTTCCGATTTCTATAAAATTTGGTATAAATGGTGCCTCTGGTATATATAGTATTAGTGCAAAATGTTGACTAAATATACTTTTTAGTTCGCGAATTATAGCGACTTTAAAAACTTTGAAATTGGAAAATTTAACTAAAATCTACTAATCCAAAAAAAAAAAAAAAAATTCACAAAAAGTATACTAAAACTTTTCAAAACTATGTATATATTTAAACTTGCTTACCCTAGATGTTCCATTGAGGTGCCATATTAAAGGGAACAAAGTGTACTTTACTATTAAAGGATGCAAAATCGACTTTTCATTTGTTATGCTTTATTTTGCAGTCTTCAGAGCTGAAATTATGTAGTAAAAATTGGATTGAAAAATAAAATCGTAACATACATATGTCATTTTAAAGTCTATTTTGTGCCCTTTAATATAATACCACAATGGAACATTTAGTGTAAGTATTAGAAATAATTTT
The DNA here is from genome assembly GCA_956483635.1 of Panzeria rudis. Taxonomy (NCBI): domain Eukaryota; kingdom Metazoa; phylum Arthropoda; class Insecta; order Diptera; family Tachinidae; genus Panzeria; species Panzeria rudis. The sequence goes on along the minus strand of OY101451.1, from coordinate 71,457,463 downwards.
GTAATGTCGGCTTAATACATATTTGTTGAATTTTTAAATTTTCAAATCATTATATTTCGCGAACCAGAAAGTATATTGAGCCCAGATTACGCGCTAATATTAGTTACACCAGATGCATAACTCGTACCAAATTTTATAAAAATCGGAATGAAAAAATAAACTGGTTGTTGGTTTTAATTGTTATCACCTGTATATACAGCTACGTAATGATTTGCGCAAGCTAGGAACTCATTTGCGACTTAAGGTTACTTGGCGAATTGAATTGTCCGTAGATTATGTTTTTGCTATACGGTGTTTTAGTTTTTTTCCTTTATACAAATTGAACCGCTCTATTGGGCATCTCACCAATTTTTGAGAAAATTTCGTCATATTTAAATTGTATAGCTTTAGAGCGCGTCATAGTTTTGGTGCCATTCAAAAGGTTTTAGTCTCCTCTTAACAAATTTTGCTTAAAAAGGACATAGCTTCCTGCTACAAGTGCATCTAAATTGCCAAAGTATTCTTTATCCTTAAGTATCCTAAAATATGGTATTTTGGCTGACTTTATTTTTTAACAGAATGCATTTAGCTGTTATTTCGATGAACATTATTGCATCCCACCTTGTTTTTGTGTCAACAATTTCTTAACTAGGCTATATATTAAGTGTCAAGCAAAGACGTACACAAATACTTTTCTATATGGACTTTGACGCTTTTAAAAGACAAAAGAATAATACATCAATAAATAAATAAATAAAATAAAAGATAAACCACAGCTGATTGCTCGAATGTACTTCATATGAATTTGCTATTTTTATTCTTCTGCAAGACTGGCAAAAAGTATGTTCACGAAGTAGTTACATTAACAAAAAAAGTTTACCCTAAAAAAATATTTTTTAGATAAACAAATTTTTTTTGGAATTTTGGGTTTAGTGCCACCGTAACAAAAAAGTACTAAAAATTAGATTAAAAAATCACCGAGAACTAGCTCTAAAAATTTAAAAATCGAAAAGTTGGAAAAGCACTAAAAACAGTGCGAAGAGCATCGAGTTGACACGCTTTATAAATACTTTATAAATATATAACAAACATTCTAATATTCTTTTTTCGTTATGTAGTTTGTATATAAAGTTGTAATTTACTTACGAAAGACATCATGCATGCTGGTAATGCCGTTTATGATGAAGCTGTTAACTTATACTTATACCGGCGAAACCATTCACATCCGATTCCTGCTCAATAATTACATTAGCACGATAGGAAATAATTCGAAATAAAAATCACATGAATCATATATAAAGAAGCCGCTATAAAAATACCGAGATTAAAGATATCCCAGTATAAAATTGGAAGTCCTTTTTTAAGGAACTGCATTTTCATTGCTTTCCAAAGAATCGATATTAAAAAATGCAGACAATTTGTAGAAAAGAAAGTGAAAATTTATTTTAGTCACCGAAAAATTTGTAATTCCTTTATAGTTTTAAAAAATACCAACCATGCTTTTTAAAAATTCAATTTTTTTTAAAGAAATTTATGAACTAATGTTTGTCTAAAAATGAACAGTTATTTACTAAAATTTACATAAAAACACCGTTTTGCGTTTAAATTCGTATAAAAAGAAACAAGTTGCGAATATGTGTAACTTTTGAAAAATATTAATATAGAACGCCAAAAAGGAAATATTTCTTAGCTTCGCTTCCAATTCGGTGATTAGGAATCGAAAAAGAGAACTTCTTGCAATGATAAACATATGTAAAAATCATTAGAAATGATCCAAATTTGCACTACTTTCGGATCGCAAACGCTACATTTTCATGACTTCTTTGGAGTGTCTTTTTTTACTGGGTATGTATCTCCTTTTTGACAGACTTTACTTAGAATCACTTCAAAATTACCTTTTTAGAAGGTCTTTTGTCAGGCCTTCCAGAACTAGCAAACGGAAGAGCTTCCTCGCAATGACAACCTGTGTAAAAAGGATATGAGTATGGAATGTAGCGAGCAGGCCTTGTTTATCCAAAAGAAGGATTACATAGGCCTTCTAAAAGGCATCCATACTCCTTCTATTTCCCGCTGGGATAACAGGCACGCATATCAACATTCCGCAAGTTTTGTGTGAGTATGTGTAATATTATTAGGTTTCATAAGAAGTAATTGGAAACCATAAACGTTACATTTCAGCATCTTAATTGTCTCGGCAAGAAAAGTGCCACAACCATCAAAGTTACTCATAAAGTATTATGTATACTAAAACATGGATTCATTTAAATTCTAAATATGGTTGTATCTGGGTATGTATACATATAGTATGTATGTATGAATGTATGTATGTATAAATTAAAGAATCGTTTAATTGTGGCTTAAGGGCAACAGAGTACCATCATCGGGGAAATAAATTGATGAAAATTCCAAATAAAGTGAAAATTGCCTGTTGATTTGTATTATGCTGTGATTTGTATTTTTGTGCTTTCCCCTGCACAATCAGTTTTGACAGCATTAACCATTATGACAATTTAATGAAGATTTGAGTGTTTTTTATGTTAGATAGATAAAAAGAAATCATAATTATTTCTACCTCCACTAAATGATTATTTTTGGTTGTTACTATTTAATAAAAATGTGTATATGCAAGAAACCTACTCAGCAGTAAAGATCACAAGGCAATCGTTAAAAAATTTGTTAATTAGACGTTCTGTAGGAAAGCCTTATTAAAAGTATAGACAATCTTTGCGAAAACAACCACTTTTTAGAAGGCACATATTGGCCGTTTTTTAAGATGAAACTCTTGCTAAACACCAATATTCTCTTTTTATCATAATTGCATTGAAAAATCGAACGCATAAAATACATGTACTGATCGATGAGTACTTTATATTAAACTATCACGCAATTTACATTATGGCTTTCTGGCCTGGCTTTAAAAGGAGGCTTTTTAGTTTGTGTGAGAGGGGGGTGAGAAGCTAGCGGGGTAAGAAAAAAGGTACGAATTGAAATTTGAGGGGTTTTTCATATTTCTCTTTGTCATTTTCGTGCTCCCAGCATTAAGCATATGTATAATCGTCAAAATAGGTATGGAGAGTATGTATGTAATGTAAATGTGTGTGACGTTTCTTAGGGGTTTTAAAAGAAAATTGTCAAAAAAAAGGAAAGTTAAAATGGCATAGTGTGAAAAGCAGAGTGTGCAAACAAACAAAACTTTTCGCAACCGTTTCATGCGAAGATACAAATTTCATTTTATTAAATTTTCAATTAAATTATATTTATTGAGAAATGAATTTTCAAAGCATGTAATAACTGAAAAGCCAAATTATTGTCTGTAAAGGCGGCGAACTATTTTTTTCGATATCAATCACTATCTCATCATCAGAGCTCTTGTCATACCTGCGCTCACTGTGATGGTGATGAAGTCAAGTAAGGCACGTAACATTAAAAATGATTGATTGTTCCAAAAATTTAAGTCAACGATCTTAACCCAGAATAATCAAAAATCTTTGGATTCAAACCCATGCAGTTTAAATATTTCTACATTAAGAAAAAGTCTTGAAAGCCAACCGCTAAACTAAATTTGTGACGAATATATAAGACATAAGATGCTTAGATCCGACAAAAAATACCAAAGTTACAAAACAGAATTTTTACATACAAAATTGCTTTTAATACAAAATAAAATTTTAACTATAAACTGAATTGAAGCAATTTTATAGGGAAGATAACTTCGGACTTTTTCACTTACTGGATTACAATATTATTATTTTTGTTTGGTCTAAACGAGTTTATGTTTCATATGTTTTTTAACCTTAAAGCAATTTACAAATTTGTTTTTTCATATTTCAAAAATACATCAATTTATTAGTTGTGGGTTAGGTCATCACTATGCCTGCATTTCGTTGGGTGCTAATGCCAACTCATCAGTAGATTTTAGTTTCATCGTAACGGAGAACTTATAAATGACGATTTAAAAAAAGGTCTAAAAATGCACGATTTTAAGTTTCTATAAACTTCCTAAGTAGATATCGTTAGCTGAAATGCAAAATCACGTATCTACTTTCTTAAATTTTATAGGAGAGTCAATTAAATAAAATATGTAGGCACTTCAAGTTTCTGAAGTTAAGTTTCTTTTTTCGTTTTTAGTTTGGTTGACTTTTATGATAAAGATTTGAAAATTTGCACGGACATGCGCCTCGATGTAATACGCAATAATTAAATAACAATGCGATTTTGAATTATTTATTAGTTACGTGGTTTTGCATTTGAAGTAACGATATGGAACTGTATTGTTGCATATATTTAAAATAAATCATGTGTATACTCGTATTATCATAGAAATGGAATGTTTTTACATCATCCGGCTTTCCAAAAGAAATTTTATAAAATCCCGCTTTTTGCTCGTATTTTTTTTCAGAATCCCGCTTTTTAATCGTTCTTGTCCCGCTTTTTGAAAAAACCTTCTGGACACGTTAATTATACTGGAACTAAACACTGTGGATTGAGATATCATTAAAAGTTTTTTGATACAATATAAAGGCAAAATTTCATATTTGATCTGTCAGCGCACTTTGTGCATAGTTGGCGATGTAGAACCATCCGTATTTTGCAGTAAGAATCACCGGGGTTTCCTTACCGAATCGGTCAAATGTTTCGGCGTTGTTGTTAACTCATTATAAGTGAAGGAAATTTACTTTTTCGGCCCTTTTTTTACTTATATAAAAAAGGAAATTTTTGAGGACTTTGCTCAAAGTTGAACGAAATTTTCGAGAAGTATTAAGCTTATTAGAACTTATGTCTTTACAAAATTTAGCTTACAATTATTTTTCTCTCCGCTGTGGCAATTTTTTATTTCAGGATATGGACATTTCCGGGGAAAAGTCAACTTTTCGTAACGCCACGCGAACAAGCAATGAAGCTTGTGCTTCTAAATCTAAATGAATAGCTACTTACGGCCGACACAAATATATAGAGAAGTAAAAAAACTTTTCTTTGAAATACAAGCTTAATTGCTTGTTGGCGTGACCTTGCGAAAATTGTGATGTTCCGTGGAAACGCCCATATATGAGACGGACACGAATCCGTGCAATCCTTGTGATTTATATTATATATTCAGTATAGTCAAACATGTAACTCATTACAAGGAAAGGATATTTATTTTTTGCTCCATTTTACTTTTTTGAAAAAGGACATTATGGAGATAGGCGGCGTATCCATGCACTAGATTGAACGAAATTTTGAAGAAGCATGAAATATATTAAAACTTCTGTCTGTAAAAAATTTCATTTACAATTATTTTTCTCGCCGCTACACAGAGGAAAAAATCCCAATCTAAAGGCGGAAAAATAAAAAATAAATTATGGTATTTGAAAAAAATTTATACGTAGCGGACAAATCAGACAAAGCGGACCAATCAGATTATTTAAAAATCACATTTATTTATCGATATGTTACCTGATTCGGAAAATATGGCCCTTTAAACATTGAGAAAAAATTGGGATGTAATTCCTTATTGATTTTTATGTCAAATTTTTTGCCGTATTGAATCGGAAGTTTTCGGACAAAGCAACTTTTTTTTTGATAAAGTGTTATATCTGCTATTTTAAACGGATTTACTTTATACATTTGCAGAAAAAATGCAGAAACAAAATAGTTGTCAACTTTTCTAAATCTTTGTAGAGATACAAAAAAAAAGTATACGCGAGAGAGAGTCCCTGAAAATTTAGTGAAATTTTAATGTAGATATTATAGAGTAATATTATTCGAAAAATTAGCTGCGGAGACTTGAGTATGCGACTTTTACATCAGTTTTTCTAACTATACACATTTTTCAAATTGTCCTACTTTTTTGTACTTCTATATGATTTTGTTGTAATTTGTTTCCGAAACCACTTGTTATTAATTAAAATACCAAAAAAGTAGTAAGTTTTATTGCATTTTGAAATTTGAATGCACTTTGAATTTTCTTTTTTAAAGCATTTTGAATTTTTTAAATTGGTCGTATATAGCAACATGTAGCACCCACTGTGTTAAAAATAGCTAATTTATACACAGACCTTTTAGCCTACAGCCTTTTCAGGCATTCGTTTTTTGTGGATCAGACCATTAGTTTAAAAATATAAGCTTTCCCACGACTAAGGAGTTTATCGGTAAAATTGGTCTAATTTAAGAACATATAGCTCCCATAGTGTTAAAAATAGCTGTCTAATTTTTACAGAATTTATAGCCTACATCCTTGGCTACAACCTATCTATACATTTATGTGGATCAAAACTATTAGTTTAGAAGATATAGATCTTTCGAAAACTTAAGAATTATTTTGATAAAATTGGTCTTATACAACAACACACATCGCCCGATGTATTAAAACAGGTGACTAATTTTGTATGGACCTTATAGCCTGCATCCTGCCTATAATTCTTCTATACATTTTTTTGTCGATAAGACTAATAATTTGGAAGTTACAAGCTGTCCGACGACTAAAGAATGTTATCGTTAAAGTTTGTCTTATATAACAACATTTAGCGCCCATAGTGCTAAAAATAGCTGTCTAATTTTTACAAAATATATAGCCTACATTCTTGCCTAAATCTCATCTGTACAGTTTTGTAAATCAGACTATTAGTTCGGAAGATGTGGTTTTTCCGAAGACTTAAGAATTGTATTGGTAAAATTTGTATTATCTAACAACATATAGTACCCACTGTATTAAAAATACCTAATTTATTTACAGACCTTATAGCCTAAAGCCTTTCCAGGCGTACGTTTTTTGTGGATCAGACTATCAGTTTGGAAGATATAAGCTTTCCGATGACTAAAGAGTTTTATCGGTAAAATTGGTCTTATATAACAACATATAGCGCCCACTGTGGATTAGACTAATTGTTTGGAAGATATGATTTTTCCGCCGCTAGATTTGCACTTTTTCCCAGTGTGCGCAATGGCAAAATTTTATTCAGGATATATGTATGTGAAGGACACGAATCCTTAAAATTCAAATGGCCAAGTTTTAGGTGCGATTATATATTATCAATTAAAACATGTGTGCCAAATTTCATTACTTTACGGTAACTCCATCTATTTTTGGCCGAAACGTAACTGGCTTTATAGTCAACGCGCTAACGTCATCATCAATTTAAAGTTAACTAAGTTTGAATTGACCTGAACTTTTACGATTTCTGCACAATGGTATGTTGTACGTAGGTGAGAAAAATCGAATAAGTATATTTTTTATTATTTAAGCAAAATGTTCAAGTTAAATATAATTGAAATTTAATACATAAATTAGCTTTGTGTTACTTACTTCTTTTAATTTAAATTTTAAGCTTAATGTTACATTACATTTACTTCAGGCTATATTTTTATTTTTAACAAACTTTTTTAATACGCGGGACTAACGTAATAAAACCACTCTATAATCTGTATTTGTATGCTTCAATTAAATTTTCATTAAAAATTGTTGTGAAATAGAAAAAAATCAGAAAAAATCTCCTTTAAATTTGATTTCTGTAGGTTAAGTTAACTGTCACATTTTAGAGTAACCCACCCGAAATGTGATCTATAACTCGCATGGAATACATTTAAATTTTCATTGAAAACTTCTGAACACATTTATGATGAAAAACACCTCCTCCTTCAAAATTTGATTTGTGAGGCTTACGTTATTTTACACTAGGGCATCATATGTATATATTTTTCGGCCCATATGCCAAAAAGTCGGAATGGAGAAAAACAACAAAGAAGATTTACATAAAGTTTTCTCAAAATATATCCGATAGAATTTTTTTTATATTCTCGCCACTGCTTCCGGCATATGTTTGGAAGAAAAATGTACATTTTTGTGAACTTTCCATCAATCCGATTAGAAATTAATATCTTTTTACTGAAAGTAAAATATCTTGTTATGTGCTCCAGTATCCACTTTTTTTATTTTATTTGTAAGAAGTAGCTTTTGTTGCTCCATGTGTATACTAACTGCTGTGTATTGAGTAACTTGTTATTGAGATGAAGTTTTCTACTTTTTATTGAAAATAAGCGTATAAATGTTATTAGAAAAGATATTTACATGGAATAAAAAGTTAATATTGATGAAAGTTAGTATTTTACTTGATTTCTGATTTTTATTTTTTTATTTAAAAAAAATTTTTGATAAATTTTTTGTAAAAAGCACAATGAATTTGAAACACTTTTTTTTTATTAAACTCGGGTAATTTCTTATGGTCCGCAGTACAATTTTTGTTCAGGGAAAACAAGATCTAACCCAGACGATTAGAGATTAAGAGATGGAAGTTGGAATATATTTTACTGGTGGGACTATTAGATACAATAAAAATATATTTTTGAAAATTGTGACATAATTTGCGTGCAACAGCTAATTATATATTCGGAAATATGCAGTGTAATGAAAATTCGAATACATCTTTTATTAAAGAACATAAAAACAGACAGGTGTTGTGTTCTTTTTGGAGTATAGGTTTGGTTAACAGCTGGTGAAGAGTAGAACGTTCCCTTTGGCTAATATTTGGGAGAGAAAAAGTGTATAAGTGAAGATATGTGCAGAAAAAGCACATTAAAAACTAGAGTAGTTAGAAACTAAGAAAATAGAGAGATGGCTCGGAAGTCTTCACATAAAGGGAAGTCAGCCAGAGTACCATCTACTGCCCCTATTAAAATTCAAAGTTTAAGGAGACTCTTAAGGCACCATTTGCAAGAATTGTTCTCTGCTCCAGGACAGAGCCGTAGGTTATGGCTTCTATTTTGTCCTCATCTTTACAGTAGATTTCGCTGGCATGCAATAACATCCATAGAAATAATGTCCATGGACATTATTTCCACAAAAAAAGAAGTAGATAATGTCCATGGACAATGTTTCCGTTTCGAAAAGGAAATAATATCCAGTACACAAAAATTTTTTACTCAGCGAAGCTGATATTCGACATACCCAGAGCAGAAAACCCTTAAGCCCGGCCGAAAGCAGGCTATGCAAAAAATCTTACTGTGCAATACTATTTCTATTGATTTTTACTAGTAAAGTATCCAAGTCCAATTATTCCCACTGTAAGACAGGTTAACTGGGTGTTTCACATAATCTATGTAAATGGAAGATGTAATCATCGATACGCTTCCAACAGGCTAAGAGTGAAAAGCGCTATATACTAGTTCTTAACAAAGCCCTCATTTTTCAGATCATCTATATATTCATATATTCGACTTTCTCGGCATCTAAGCTTGAATTCCTTGGAAATTTTAGCTGAGGTTTGATATGGTATATACAACTTTAAAAGACCTGAATGCAGCTTTAGAGTCGGATACAACTAGAACACCTCTAGCTAATATTATCTACGGAACCTAACTTAACCGACCTTTAATATTAACTATGAAACAAACTTGCTGTTTTATGACGTTATAGGTAGTTAGGTATATTCCACTTTAAAGAATACCACTATCGGGAGAAAATCTAAAACTTCGATTCTTAGTTTTCGATGTAGACGTCACCAACCGTTCTTGCTAGCTACTTCTGATACGACCCTTTCAGATTGCAACATCGTCCCTACTATGCCCAACTATTGAATATGGAAAATTCGTTCTTTGATTCGTTACATTGGTCCACTAATTTATACGACAGGACTCGATGTAAAATGATGAATTTCTCATAGGGGAAAACCTCAATAAGAAATATATTACAATTTGCACTTTTATGAATGTTCTGATTTTTAGTTCTAAATTGAGGGATTTTTGCGCTCTTCTGAAAAGTACAGATTTTCATTATTGATAGTTGGACATGGTATGGACGATACGTACATTCCGAAGTATTTATGGTCATTGCTTTAAATCAAATGAGAAAGAAAACCCACTGCCGAATTCAGGAAACATAAAAAATTTTCGTTTACCAGTAGTCGGCACTCCCCATGCCGGCCATTGAAAATAGTGGAAAATTACTTATTAATTTGTTGACCTTTTTATTATAAATGTTGAAATTTTCTTTTGGCTTAAGGTCCTTTTTATTTTTTTTAAATAAATTAAAAAACTGTTATTTTGGTTTATTTATTAATAAATTCTTTATTTATCCGATATTTCGGCCAACTTTGTTTGTCACCTTCAGGGATATATGTATATTAAATATTTATATAGTGCAGTGTTGTCCGGTGTTGATGTTTTTATTATTTGTCACTGGCAACATTAATAGTGGACAATTTTGTTATCAATGTCGGCAGCCATAAAAATTAAGTAAAACAATATCTTTTACACTTGTTTCGCACTAAGAGCAATATCTCAATCAATATCTAACCTTAGAAGCCATGATGGTTAAAATATATAACATAAATTGCTATGAAAAGTTCCTATTTCAAAAGAGTCTGCTCACTAAAAAATCACTTGAAAAAAGTGCACTTATCTCAGTTGTTTGAAACCTCATAAAGAGGGAGATAAATATATTTTCAATTTAAAATTAATTTAATTTAAATTTTTAGTCATGGCTGCTCTTATTTATATGTGTTTTAAATTAAAAAATGCCGGCTACTGAGAAATTCCGACTTTAGGAGCGTTTACCCTATTCCTGACATAGATATCAGAATATGGGAAAATAAATGCGTGTGTACTTGCCTTTATGCACAGATAACCAAAGGCACAAAGCTAAATATTTGTGTGTTGTTTGTAAAGATGTGGGTGTGAAATTTTTTACATTTTCCCCCTTTTCCACCAGTCATGTGCGTTTGCTTGAGGCAATATCCTGCGTGAGTTGTTGTGTAATAAAATCGTACTGCAGTCGCTTACTCTTGTTTAATATTCCCTTTTGTATTTGTTTTCATGCTGTTGCTTTTGATATTTGGAGTAACAAGTGATTGGGTGTGTAACGGTAAATAAAACAGAAACAGCACTTACAGCCAAATTGAAATTATATTTACCAATCGTGATTTCATTCCCTCATTTTATATCTTTTCTTTATTTTTACTTTTGAAAAGAATTTGTTATGCCTTTCCTACAATTCTTTTATTATTTTTATCAACTCAGTAAGCGAATGCCTAAGTGTATGCTATAAACATTATATCATATCATTCTCCGAGTTTTAACTGTAAGTGCGGGTGTGTTTTACACGCACATTGTGAAAACACATGTATTGATATGAAAACTTCACGCTGTATTGTTATGCGTGAGCGAGCTATTTCGGTTTGTACGTTTACTAACAAAAGATTTGTAGATGTTAATTTTTATACCATTTAGACTTTTTTAAACATCTTTCTTAACGTTTTAAGTATTTGCTTATTTTTTTCTATTGTTTTTTGTGCCTATTTGCACGTAAATCGTTAACATATTTCTTATTACTATTAGTTCAGTAATACTGTTATTTGAAAAATTTTTTGTAAAAAAAAAATCGAGTAATTTTATATTTGCATTAAAAATATATTTAAAAATGTTTTTCTGAATTTTTTTGAACAAATATTTTATTGTTTTGCTAATTTTACCATGAATTCAAATTCAATTCGTTGTTCTTAAATCTTATTCCCACCAAAAATATACACTCCAAAGAAGTCATGAAAATGTAGAATTTGCTATCCGGAAACACTGCAAATTTGTATCATTTCTAATGATTTTTACATATGCTTATCATTGCAAGAAGTTCTATTTTTCGAATAGCAATCACCAAATTGGACGCGATGTTGTAAGAAAAATTTCGTTTTTGGCGTTCTGAAATAATAATAATGAAACTTCTGCAACCATTTTCGAAAAAAATATGTAGTTCGTTAAAAATATTTTTTCAAATCGGTTCACAATAATAGAGTTAAGCAACATTTCTTTAACGATTTTGAAAAAAATAAATATTACAGAATAAAACTGGAGGCAAACCCTTTCAAACAAAAAAAGAATTTTGAAAACCAGTTCACATATGACAGCGTTAAGCATGCGGGAGCACATTTCCCCATCGATTTAAAAAAAAAATTATTGAACTAAGCTTCAGGTAAACCCTTTTAAACAAAAAAAGAATTATGAAAATCGGTTCACATCTAACAGACTTAAGAATTGGGTGATGGGGAGGCGCACAAATTTCCCCACCGATTTTCGAAAACAAAATTATGGGACTAATGCTGAGTACACATTATTGCATTTCGTGACATCACAAGCAAACACAACAGTCTCTACTAGTGGCATTGTTTGTCATTTCCGATACTTTTCTGTGTATGGCCTTATGACACCACAAAATGACAACAATAGAAATGCCAAATGTGTACTCAGCATAAGACGCAAATGACAGGGTTATATCTCACCACTTATTCGCAAAAATTATGTGTCCAAACTGCTAGCAATACCTTTCAAGCAAAAAAAGAATTTTGAGAATCGTTTCACATATGACAGAGTTAAGAAATGGTAAAGTGGGGTCAACTTCCCCAACGATTTTGGAAAAAATTATGGGACCTAACTGCAAGCAAGCCCCTTCAAACCAAAAAAGAATTTTCCCCACTGATTTTGGAAAAAAATTATGGAACCTAACTGCAAGCAAATCCTTTCAAACCAAAATCGAATTTTAAAAATCGGTTGAAAAATGACAGAACTATGCGTGGGAGACCAAACTTCCTTCCCCTTCTCTCCCGCTATGACCAAAAAAGCTATGGGACAAAACTGCAAGCAAACCCTTTCAAACCAATAAATAATTTTTAAAATCAGTTGACAAATGACAGAATTATGCGTAGGGGGAAGTTTTGAGCAATTTTATCTCCTCTCGATCCAAAATCGGGCCGTTTAAGCGTGACGCCGTAGCAAAAATTTGTGGTTTAAAATTTTCAGATTTAAGCATTTGAGGGAAGGTGGTCAAATATTCCCACCGATTTTGAAAAAAAAATATGGGACCTAACTGAAAGCAAAGCCTTTCAAACCAACAAAGAATTGTGAAAATCGGTTGACAAATGACAGAGTTATGCGTAGGGTGAGGTTTTGACCCATTTTATACCCTCCCGGTCCAAAATCAGGTAAAAAATTACAGCCTATATTAATTGTGGGCTAAATATCTATCTGTGTGATAAATTTTATTTAAATCGGTTCAGCCGTTTGTGCGTGAGGCCGTAACAAATGGCAGAGTTATGCGTAGGGCGAGGTTTTGACCCATTCTATCGCCTCCCGGTCAAAAATCGAGGAAACAAATAAAGGCTATATTAATTACACATAAGACATTACGGTTCATGGTTTGGTATCTTTTCAAGTGACAAAAACAAAATCATAATATGGAAAATGGAGGGCATTTTGTTGATATTTGTATGTGAATATATAGGAAAATCTAAACGTCATATCTTTGGAACCACTCTTTCGTTTCCTATGCAAATGGAGGAATTGTGCTCTAATAAATATTTTGGGTGGAGGCGTGGAAGACTTGCCCCACTGATTTTCGTATCATGCGACCAAACTCTAAGCAAACCATTCCAAACAAAAACAATTTTTTTAAGTCGGCCCCATAAATGGAGGAGCTATGCGATAATCAATATTTCGGGGGGAAGGGAGAATCCCGCGCAGATTTTGTAGAAAAATTATGGTACCAAACTGCAAGGGGGGTTTGCAGCAAATTTCCCAACTGATTTTCGAAAAAAAAACTATGGAACAAAACTGTAGTAAAACCCTTTCAAACAAAAAAAGAATTTTGAAAATCGGTTCACAAATGACAAAGTTATGCATGGGGGGGAGTAAGTTTCCCCTCCCATTTTCGAAAAGAATTGTGGGGCCAAACTACTAGCAAACCCTTGCAAACAACATGAGAATTTTGAAAATCGGTTCACAAATGACATAGTTATGGATTTGGGAGGGCGGAGGGAGAAGCAAATTTTCCCTTCCCATTTTCGAAGGAAATTATTGGGCCAAACTGCTAGCAAACCCTTTCACACAGAAAATAATTTTGAAAATCGGTTCACAAATAACAGAGGTATGCATGGGGGAGTGAATTTCCCCCTCCGATTTTCGACAAAAAAATTTAGGACCAATTTTTGTCAAATCCTTTCAAATAAAACAAGAATTTAGAAAATCGGTTCACAAATGACATAGTTAAGGATTGGGAGTGGGGGGGAGGGGGAGCAAATTTTGCCCTCCCGTTTTCGAAAAGAATTATTGGGCCCAACATCTAGCAACCCTCTCAAACAAAACAAGAATTTTGAAATTGGTTCACAAATGACGGAGTTATGAATTTGGGTGAACAAATTTCCCCCTCCGGTTTTCGCAAAAAAATTACGGGATCAAACTGCTGCCAAACCCTTTCCAAAAAAAAAGAATTTTTAGAGTCGGTTCACAAATGACTGAGTTATGCGTGTACAAACATCAAAAAGTAAAAAAAAGTCGGTTAAAAATGGAGACTCGACTCTGACATAACGAATTAGCATAATTGGAGAACGGTTATCCTATTCAGTAAAAAAGGAAAGCCAAAAAAATCGATAAAAAATTATGTTTAAGCTAAGTAAACAATGTTCCCAAATCTGCCCATTACTTTCAGAGATATCGTAAAATTTTTAACTTAAAAATTAAAAATTTCAAAAAAAATAAAACAGTTTTTGTTTTTAAAAATTCATAAAATAATTCTTGCAAAAAAAACAACACACTACAAAAGAGGTGTGGCACTGCCCGCATATTTTATGGTGGCATGTCATAATGTCAAGTGACATATGTCCTTAGATACCATGTCATTCTTAATAGTGTCATAACGTCCAAGGGCATTATGACACTTTCAAAAGTGTAATAATGTCCATGAGTGCAGTGCCGTAAGGTCCATGCACATTATGACACTTTTTAGAGTGTAAAGATTTGTGCATAGCGAGGAGAAAATGCTTAAGCAGTGCCTGCTATACAACAATCTTTACTCAGCGAAACCCATTTTCCATATACTGTGAGGAGAAAATGCTTAAGCCCTGCCGAATGCCGCCTTTGCTTAAAGCTTTATTCAGCGAATGGCGGAGTTTAGAGGGAACATACATAAAAAAGAAATACATGACGAATTGATAGCCTTTCTCCTTTTTTTGAAGTTGGGTAAGAAATAGAAATACACCAACGATCCCATTTTAGGCCTTATATCATGAAGCTTAACATATTCCAAAGGAAGTGTACCATTTTCCTTGAAATTAGTGCACAACTTTTGATTTTGCTCTCAGTTAAGTGAGAGAACTTTTAAAGTTTTTTATGAAATTTTTAATTTTTAGGTTAAAACATTTATGTCATCTCCGAAACTAATGATCAGATTTAGAAACAATGTTCGCTCGGCTTATATAAAACTTTGTTGTAGAATTTCATTTTTTCTTTTTTACTGAAAAGAGCAACCCCTTCCCAACTTATGCTTAATATATCGTGCAAGTGCCTTCATTTTTGATATAATCTTGGTATATCTTGAAAACTAGAGGTGATAAAAAAATTGGAATACAGATTCGCGTTTAGTGGCCCAGATAATTAAAGAAACAACTTCAAGTTCTAAAGAACGAAAAAAGTTAACCTAAATTTTTATCTCTATTGGCTTTTATGTTATATTCGCATCAACCCAGCAAAAACAGCAAACAAATTTTTAATTTTTGTAATCATTGGTACTTTATTAATGGGCTACAAAGTAATTAGTAGTACTTATTTATCTCATTAGTGTGCTTCAAATTAAAGCTACTACATAGTTCTTAATAAAATTAGTACGCATGTTTCTCATTATCTGAAAGTAGTTATAATTTGTTGATATATATTAATAAAATAAGTAGACAACCACTTTTAAGTCAACATATGTTTGTATATGAAAACTAATTTTTGTCGCTTAAGCCTATAAGTCCGCAAAAGATGAGTGGGTTAAGTTCTTGTCTTCCCAGATAGATCAAAATTACAAAAAATTTAAAAGAATTGGAAAAATATAAATAAAATATAAACTATGTAAAAACTTTTTTTAATTTTAATTTGTTTATTTGAATACTTATTTTTTAGCTTCAAGTAAGCCAAATTATAACTAGTTAATTGTGGTAACAATGTAAATACATTTGTGTACCCCTTTTGGACTCCTCCAACAAAAATAAGTAGTTATGACTTAAATCCACATATACTTTTTTGCATACCAGTAAGCAAAGTTTTTGCTGAGAAGCATCAACTTTCTGATGACTTGAACATTTTCATAAAAAACATTATTAATAACGGACACGCTAACGTATATGAATAAATGAAAATATTATTTAAATTTTCAACGCAAAGTGTTCAAATCACACTGACTAAAAAAGTTTCTTAGCTTATTATCTGCTCTCATAATAGAACTTTATTTAATTTGTGCTGATAAACTTTTTTGAAGTATCGTAGTTTTTACTTTTTGTAGTAATTTTTCCTATGTTTTACTGGACGTTTTATTGATTATTAGTAGTGTTTATTTAGTGCTCTAAGATTTGATATTAAATTGAATATGCAATTACGAAAAGGGCACATATCGCATATTTTCACCATTACGTTTTTTCACATCAATGAGTTCTAAATGCTTCTCTGCATGCACCACTATGCATGAAAAGGGAATATTCCTGCCATTCGTTTTACTCTCGTCGTCATTGCACGTACAGAAAGAGGTCACAACTCTTCAGAGATGTGCCTTTTTCGAAATAATTGTTTAAGCACAGAGTACGTAAAAACGCAACGCAGCGACGCTTTTATTGCTCTTATTGCTATTTATATTAGAAACCTAAAATACAAATTTTTGCAAATTAATGTGGTTTTTTCTTTATATAAAAAAGGGCACTTCTCATTAATTTAAAATATATACATAAACATATATAATAACGTTAACATCAAACAAATTTCTGCAACTTTCTATTTTCATTACCTGAAAAGTTTAAAATTTCATATATGTGCCCTTTTAGCAACTGCTAATTCAATTGTTTTCGTTATTTTATATATTAAGCAAGTTGAAGTCATCTGGTAAAACCATTAAATTAAAGTCAGCTTACTGACATTTCGACATTTCAACTAACTGACAATAATTAGTTATATGTAACTTTTTAAGCAACACTTCTTTGTATAAAGTTTTATATTAATAAAAAAACAAACAAAAAAATTTCGTCTGGAGTTATAAAGTTTTTGTTAAGGCTCTTAAACTAATGACCAAACTAAAAAAGTTTAACTGACACATAAGAAACAACTTAACAAAAGGTCGCCGATATTCACAAAGCATACATATATTAAAAACGCTTCTCTCTATATTATGCCATTAATAACATGCTGATTTTGTCATTAAAAAGTTTTACGCAACTAATGAAAATGTTTGGGGATGAAATATTATATTATTTTTTTTTTGTACTTCTTTCTCTAGTACAGCCCAGCTGGAAATTTATATAAAAAAATGTGGCCATAATTCACAGTGTTATCTTTCGAAAATAGTTCTTTTAAAAGTACTGGAGGAAGAAATTTTTTTCTAAATGGTTGACCTTTTATGAGCCAAAACTATTTATTATAGATAAGGAGGTAGTGATGACCAGGGCGACCGACAATATAATAAATCATATATGTATAGTTTTGTCATAAGATCTTAAGTCGATTTAAGTCAAAATCGATTTAAGGTCATAATATCTCACAATCTATATTTGTGTCCAATATTTTCTGTTAAGTGCAATTTCTCAGAGAATTTTTCTTTGTCTCGTCACTTTTTTATAATGTGAATTTAATCAACTTTTTTGTGATTAGGTGTAATTACTTCAACGAGCATAAAGCAATATAGACTCTTTCACATGTATTGAGACCACAGCTCCTATCTATAACTGCAAATTTAATTATTGGTTAATTCCTGAGTCACTGAAGATTAAGACGACACATCAGGAAAATGGTTAATATGCAACTATTTACACGATACGTCTTTTTTCACCATACAGTACTCCTTCCTTTTGGTGCCACTACCATTTTCTCAAGTCATAGGACTAGTACGTTTGGATCATTTGGCACTAAACTTTCTGCAGTGTAATAACAATTTTTCTATGACCATACACCCTAGAGGGAATAGTTAGATCCTGTCACACTGGACAAACTGTCAAAAATCATTTGAGAATTTACAAGTGATTTTTTGAAAATCGCAATGCTTTATAAATATTTTTATTGTCACCCAATGGGCGATTAATTGTGTAAAGATGTAAAAAAATAAAATCATTAATATTGAATATAAATTGTTTGTTATGCTTTGTACAAGTTTCTAAGCCCACTACGCTTATTCCAGCAATTGAGCAATTAAAAACATTTTTTCAATTATGATGAAAGATATTGATGTATTTAGTAGGGTGTTCATTTAATCGGGTTTCTGATTTCATCGGTTAACCGCTCGATTAATTAATCGAGGTTTTGGATTAATCGGTTAATAATCGGTTAATTGCGGTATTAACCGGTTAACCGATTGATGAAGTTTTTCATAAATCAAGTAATTTTAGCAAATAAAATTGCATAAATTATCTTTTATTTTGAATTTATTAGTAAAATAAAGCAATAACATAACAATTCTTGAACTTAATCAAGCAAAAAAAAAAAACATCATAAATATGTATTCGTTAAAAAATTAACAAGTTTGTGAGATCATTATATCAGTTATTTCAATAGTTTAAGGAGGTCTTCTAAAACAATCTTTCAGAAAAATAATTTCTTTAGTTTTGATAAAACTTGGCTTGAAAATATCCTTTCATTTATCGTAGATGTTGAAGAAGTTGAAAGCAATCCATAATATAGAACATCTAGTTTCTCAGTCCTTTTGCTGGATTTCTCTAAACTTATAAAATTTTCCATTATCCCATTAGAGTCCTGTTTTAATTCTGTTAAAACATTTCTTGTATTACTATCGATAGTTTCTTCTGTTGTAAGTAGGGTATTCACTCGATTAATGTTTGCTCGATTAATCGGAGAATTAAAGTCAAATAATGTTCGATCAAACAAAAATTTCCAATTTCGAGTAAAGATTTGTTCGACTAATTTAAGTCGATTAATCGAATAACTCGAGTAAAAAGTTTTATGTAAATTTTCTTTTTTTCGAATAAATCTTTTAAGATTTCTTAGCCAAAACTGATAAAATATTTTAATTTGATAAAATTTGGCATTCAACTCAATCGTTCTGAGATACTATGGGACCGCTTGATGTAGATATTAAGGAATTAAGTGAAATATACAGGAACAATAGGGGCCAATGAAAAATTTTTGTTTCCTTATAGTAAAGCAATAATTACATATTTGAAATAAAGAAAATATTTCGATACCAATTAATTGGTATAGTAAATTTGAATGCTAGTGTTTTCGTTTTTTTTATTATAGCATTTTCCGTTTCTGTCCGATTTCGGTCCATTCGGTCCATGGCTTAAAATGTTTGACATCAAATGGGCTATTCAATAAAACTATAAAACTGTAGACTTTGTTATTATTTGTTATACAAAACACCCTCTGAAATGACAGCAATTGGTGATAATTATTCAAAATTTCACTAAATTTTAAATTCGATCCATTGCAACTCAGTCGCTTTTTATCCGATCAAAGCAAATAAGCGACTATTGGACGCGTAATTTAATAGCTTCTAAAACAAGATATTATTTTATTCGAATCATACTTTCACGCTGGATGGAGATTTAAAGAAAGCATACATAGAAAAACACAAATTAGCGGTTTTTTCATGTTCACCACAACCTTAAAAAAATGCAATACAAACTTTAAACACTCCAAAAGTAAAAATTTGCAAATGAGTGTTATTTAATGAATTACCCCGCAAAAACTTCTCAAAGCGATGCATTTAAATAGCGTATTATTTTAGATGATCAACTGTTTTCATTAATGAAATATATAACACGGCAATAAAACTTGATTTTTTACATTTTTCCAAACAAAAATTAGAAAAAACCGAGTAAATTTAAAACGTTTTCGATTAACTCGAATAATTTTTAAATGAAAAATTTACTCGAATAACTCGAACAAAATAAGAGCTTTACTCGATTGTTCGAGTAATATAAAAACCTCAATTTCGATTAATTGATTAATCGAACAATTGAAAAGTCGATTAAAATGAATACCCTAGTTGTAAGGTCATCATCTAATTGATGCTGGCAGAGCTCGGCGAAAAGAAGTTTTTTTTCACGAATTCCTTAGTTTTCGTTTTTGTACTGTATTTTAAAACACTGTTTCTAAAGGAAATATGCCTGAGTGGAGGTATAAAATAATTGAATTCGTCTGTCATTAAATATAATCCTTGGATTTTTAATTAAAGCTTTGGCAACAGTATTATTAGATTTTATAAAACTATTAAAGAAAACCTTAATACATAATTCCCTCAAGTTCAATTAGAGTAGCATAGTCTTTACTAAATTCTTTCATAGCCACGCCCAAAGATTTTAATGTTTTACAGAAGTTAAAGTCACTGAACACACTTATTTGTTTGTATGAAAAGTAATTTCTAAACACCAGGCTTGGGGAGTAATGATTAAATATTCACTTCAATTACATACAAGTAATTTGTAATTGCCTTGGTGCAATTACAAATTACTTGTAATTGTAATTAGACTACTACCAAATACAATTACTTCTGATTGTAATTGCTGTAGCACCAATTACAACTATAAATAATTGTAATTGTAGGAAGTCTATAACAAATTACTTGTAATTGTTAATGCAATCATACCAATTGAAATTGCAAGTAATTTGTGTTGACATGATTGCAATTACAATTACAAGGAAAATTTAATTTAATTACAATATACTCAATTATATTTCAAAATTTTTGGAAGAATTTTATATAGCCTTCAAATTTCTACAGATTGTGAGAATAAGAAACAGTCCCTTAAATTTTTTTGTACTCACTAGCGTGACGATCAGCAAAAAATGGAAAAACATCACTTTTACTCTGAAAATACGCAAAAAATTGCCGAATTGCAAACAAGCCGTAAAATTTACTAAACATGACTAAAATTGTAAGGAATGCCAAAAATCTCAGAAAAAATCGCGAAAATGATGAAAATTCGCAAAAACTTAACATTAAAAACATAGAGAAGTCTGAGAGTGATTAAAAATCGATAAAGCTGTTATAAACACAAGAACTGGCTAAAAAAACACTTTGTTCGCGAAAATAGCGAAAATTCGCGAAAAATAGCAAAATTGTAAACAAGCGTTAAAATTGCTTAAAAATAGCTAAAATTGTAAGGAATGCAAAAAGCTCGGAAAAAATCGCGGAAATGAAGAAAATTCGCAAAAACTTAATAAGATTAAAAAGATATCAATGTCTGATATTGATAAAAAAACTGGTAAAACTATTAAAAAACCAAAAACTGACAAACAATTACTTTTATCGCGAATATTGGGAGTTTGCGTCATTTTCGCGACTTTTTCCTAATATTTTGCATTCCTTACAATTTCAGCTATTTTTAAACAATTTTAAAGCTTGTTTGCAGTTTTGCAATTTTTCGCACATATCCTCTATTTTCGCGGTAAGAGATTTTTTAGCCGGTTCTTGGTTTTATTACAGTTTTATCGACTTTTAATCACTATAAGACTTTTCTATGTTTTTAATGTTAACAAGTTTTTCAGAATTATTGTAATTTTCGCGATTTTTTCATAGTTTTTTGCATTACATACAATTTTAGCTATTTTTAATCAATTTAGAGCTTGGTTGCAATTTTTTTTTAATTTTTCGCAAATTTTCGCTATTTTCGCGATAATAGTGATTTTTTACCAGTTCTTAGATTTTTACAGTTTTACCGATTTTTAGTTCATATAAAACTTTATTGATTCTTCGATGTTAGCAAGTTCTTGCGAATTTTCGTCATTTGCGTAATTTTTGCCGAGTTTTTTGCATTCCGTATAATATTAGCTATTTTTAAGAAATTTTAGGGCAATTTGCCATTTTTAAAATTTTCGCGAATTTTCGCAATTTTCGCGAAATATGTGTTTTAAGCGATGTTTAATATATTTAAGGGGCTGTTTAAATTTTTTCATTTTCGTGATGTAAGTAATATTTTAACTTTTTATCCTCTATTAGAGCTCTAGATATTTCCTGTTAATTTTAGAGATAAGATAAGCTTTAAAAATTTTACATTTTCTGGAATGATTTTTGAATTTTATAAATAATATATTTTATTTGCAATAAAATATATTTATAGTAATTTTTATTGTTATAGTAATTATTACGCCTTTATGAGCAATTACTATTACTTTTGCCCAGATACATGTAATTGTAGTTGATAGTCTTGAATTACAATTAAAATTGCTAGTATACCAAGTACCCATTACATGTAATTGTAATTGTTCATGCCTCAATTACAATTACATGTAATTGTAATTTCTCTTCAGACAATTACACATTACAAGTAATTATAATTGCAGTGTACCAATTACAAATTGCATGTAATACGTATTTGAACATGTAATTAATTACAATATGTAATCATTACACCCAAGCCTGCTAAGCATATACATTTTGTATATGAGACGAAACAAATAATTAAACACACAAAAAATACGTTATAATACTACAAAATGCGAAAAAATGTGTTACGTCGGTTAATAGGTTAATCGACTGAAATTAAGCGGTTTAGCCGTTAATCGAAAAAATCCAATTTCAAATTAACAGGTCAGTTAATCGGGTAGTAATTAACCGGTTAACTGATTAACGGTTAACCGAATGAATACCTTAGTATTTAGTGAATTAAAAAATCCGTGGGTGATAGGAAAAAACTGGGGACACAGTACTTTTTAGGATATTGAACTGCTTAGAAATGTTTTAGTTGCACTCAAAAAGTTTTTTTTCGTTGGGCTGTGTAATTTACTAATTATTGCATTTTTTGCTTTTTACCTTTTTTTAATGAATTGTTCTAGCACATTTAGCTTCACTGTGTGGTTTAACTACCCAGCAAAAACTTTTGTCATTTTTGTAATCGGTAGTACTTTATTAATGGGCTAAAAAGTAATGAGTGGTACTTATTTATCTTATTACTATGATTCAAATTAGATGTACTACCTAGTTTTTAATAAAGTTAGTACATATTTTTCTCATTATCTGAAAGTAGCTACAATTTGTTGATTTGTATTAATAAAATAAGTAGACAACCGCTTTTTAAGTCAATATGTGTTTGTGTATAAGATAACAGCTTATGCTGACTTTAGACGACATGTATTTTACATCTGACTTGTCAAATTTCCCACTGCAAAAGTGATACGTGCCGTGTGAAACATATGAAACATTGTCAGATGACATTTACAGAAGGAAAGTCAGATGAAAAATTTTCAATTAGAGCGTGTTCTATTTTCATCTGACAAGGAATCTGACATTAGCTGTATTAAATTACCAAAAGTGTGGTTTGGCTGAAAAAACATTAAAAAGCAAAGAGCGCTTTATATATTTACGAAAATTGTGCAAAAACTAAGCTGTTGTGAACACTCAGAGGTTTTGTCAGATGTAATAGCACATGTACGTGTAAAAGCAAATATTATAAACCGACAATTTTGACAAACATGCGAAGTTACATATGTCTCACACATCTAACAAGCCATATGTAAAAAACATGTCGTCTAAAGTCAGCATTAGTGGGTAAAGTAGTTGTCTTCAAATCTGAACTAGCACAGATTCACATCCTAGCTGGGTCAAAAACACAAAAAATTTAAAAATATAAATGAAATAATAATAAAATAATGTGTATAAAAGTTTTTTTTTTAAACTGTAATGGAGCATATTCAGAAACCATAAGCAAAGTCAGAACTAATAAAACAGAAACTAAAAAAACAGTTCATAGATAGTTATAGATCTTATTCACAATTCATAACTAGCGCAGCAACTGCTATTAATTGTCAAAAGAAATGTGCAGGTTTGCATTGGTATATAGAGAAAATAAAATTTCGATAATATTTTGAACGATATATTCTGTAATTAATTAGAAGGCTTATGAAGCTATTGAAAACTATTTTTGTTCTGTAAAAAATTCATGCAATCCTAAAAAAGTAACTTTTTGTTATAGTTAGTATATATGTAAATCAATTAAAATAAGTGCCTGTAAAAATTATGTTATTCAATAAAATTTTGTTGACCAAAAACACATCTCTAGTTCATTTTCTTTCTTGTATGTATGGTTTTTGGACGCATTAGAAATGGACGTTATTAGCTGTTCTTTGAATGTGTTAGTTAGTTGGCATTTAGTTACAGCTTTGTTCATAATTGAGTGCAAACTTTTCGTGCTGAAAGTAACCAAGGTGAATTCATACCAGGTGGCAGCACTAGGGCAACAATTACAACAATTCAACAACAACGTGAATTTTTGTTTGTGTAAATCGCCAAGAAATGTCAAAAAACACAAAGAAGAAAAGCAAAAACATAAAGAAGAAAAGCAAAAAAAACACACACACAAAGTAGGAAAAAACACTTACACAATGTAAGAAGAACACACCGACAATGTTTTTTGACATTTCTTGGTTAAAATACGAGTAAAGCAAAAAATACTCATCTGTCGTTATGCTGCCACCTGGTAATGGATTCACCTTGAAAGTAACCAACTGTGAATAACTTAAATAGGTACTTAAATAGGTACTTAAAAAAGTTAACACTAGTGCTGGTTTCTGAATATTAATATTCGTTTATTTGACTACTTATTTTTTACCTCCAAGTAAGCCAAATAGTAACTAGTTAATTGCTGTGAAAATATAAATACATTTGTAAGAGGTACCCCTTATTTTTTGGCTTCTCAAACAAAAATCAGTAGTTATGGAGTCAAATTGTAAGTAGCTAGGACTTAAATCGTCATATACTTATTTGCCTACCAGTAAGCAAAGCATTTGCTGGGTTTTTGTTGGTTCACTTTTTGAGTGCGTGTGCTTGTCCATTTTGTTTAAATAGATCGACGATTTGTCTTGTGGCTTTATTTTAAATTACTAAAACCAATTTTAAAGTGTCACAGATTTAATAGCGCAGCATGATATTCGAAAATAGAAATTTTCCATAAAATGAAATTTATATACATATGTATATAAAAAAAACTATGTTTGTATGCTTCTTTGTTTGTTTGGTTGTTTATTGTTTTCTTTGCACTGTCTTACTAACAATCGGGAAATTCAAATAGTATAATATATTTTTTTGATAGGTTACCCCCATACAAAGCTATTTTTAGTTTCCCTATATCTTCACAGCTACAATAGTATAGATAGTCTATATGTTACGTGGGTTGCTTATGGAATAAAGTGCAATATCCAACAAACTCTCGGCGGTATAGGAGCTCCCCTTAAAAAGTAATTATAAATTTTCCTATACATATCTGCAAAAGTGCAAGTGACGCTCTATAAATTTGATATTGGCAATTCTAAGAACAACGTGAAAGTTCCATCAAAACCTTGGTGGTATAGGAGAAGGGAGACAGGCGGCTACCACCATACAAAGTAATTATTACGTTTCATATATCTGCAAACTACAATTTTTCTAAATTTGACGTGCTGTTGGGTGAAGTGGTTAGGGCGTTGAGGTCTTGAGCTCGAGACTAGTTTCAGAGAAGTCATCAACATCATGAATTTTTCTGATGTCTCTTGGTGTGTCATGGTGTTGACTGTCGTTGGACTGTGAAAGTGATGAAAGGCATATCACTGATCACTTACGCTGTTTTTAGACTATTATGCAAGCTGTTCGACTTCTGCACAAAATGCAACCCTGATACAATGTATTGTTATTGCTTATTTACAACTTTCCATAAACTCATTAGATCAGGGTTGCATATTCTACAGAAGTAGAACGTTTTCCTGTTTGGTGGGAATTTCTCTTTCACATATGATTTTAAGTTTTACTAAAATTAAAACTAAATGGTTTTAGATCAGCAAGATTGAACAAATACTGCTGTGTGCAGCGTTGCCAGCTTAGTATTTTCGATGCTAGATATTTCCTTTTATTTTTTCTTTTAGCTTCGCAAAATTCGTATTAACTTTGTGGCTTTTTTAGCTTCTTTTATTTTTCATTTAGCATCAAAACGGCAAAATTTTTACTTCACGTTATACAAATTTATTTCTAGTTTTGGCACTAAAATTATTTTTATGCTCCTTTTGGTTTCGTTGTTATGGAGTCTTACAGTTTATTTAAGCACTCCACAAAATATGCTGAGAGTCACTGGTGTTTCATATTAATTCAACATGATTTACAATAATCTTGAAATAAGATTTTTCCTTTTGAAATAACTATATTTTATGATGATTTAATATTCCAGTAGAGTTAAATCAAAATGAAGTTGATATTGAAATAAAACGAAGAATCATCTTGAATCAACATAATTTCATTGATTATTTCGAACGTATTTGCTTCGTGATTTCAAATTGATTATTAGGCTAAGGTTCTTAACGTTATACTTAGAAAGAGTTGGGCATGATTAATATTCCAAGAATAAGGGAAAAATTAACATCAACTTAATTTTTCAACGTACACAACAGAACAGACTAGCACCACTTTTGGAAGACGCTACACTTCCATCGTCAGTGCTCACGTGTATTTTGTTTATCACCACTTGTCAGGTGGCTCTGTTGAATGTGATTTTAATTCTTATATATGTGTCGTTTATTGTAAAAGTGGTGTAACTCCATATTTGTAATAATACATATTTTTGTAGAATATTATCACATTTAGTTATATCTTTCGTAGTAACAGTGAAACAACTCCAATATTTGCACCAAAACCCCATAGATGGCGTTACTTGTTTACTCGCGGAATATTCACTATAAAAGGATAGTTTTCTCGGAATTTAGCTACAAGGAGATAATGCACTGTTAAAATGAACGACACATACACAACTTTTTCGTGAAAATTGAATACGAGAATTAAATCACTCTCAATCTGATTTTAACTGCACTTTCCCAGCGTTGCCATCGGTTTATTTCTCTTCATTTCCATTTTTCTGATTTTTGTTCTACTCAAGACAAACTTTTTTGGTTTGATTTTATGCTTAAGTATATATGAACATGTAAACTTGTGAAAAGCTTAAGCCAGTAGCTAATTGTTTTATAATATGATTATTTCGAACGTATTTGCTTTGTCAATTCAAATTGATTATTAGGCTTAGGTTCGTAACGTTATATTCAGAAAGAATTGAGCATGATTAATATTGCCAAGGAACAAAGGAAAAATTAACATCAACTTAATTTTTCAACATACACAGCAGAACAGAGTAGCGCCACTTTCGTTTGAAATTAATATGAAACAATAGTAATTTTAAGACAACAGCAGTAAATTTTCGTTGGTAATTAATATTTTGGCGGCTATTTGTATGCTATATAAGAATAAACAAAAACTAGTCACACAACTGAGCACAATAGTGCATTGTAGCAATGAATAAAGCAAATAAACACCAATACGCTGAAACGACAAATTATTTCTTGTATATTTAATATGATTCCAATCAAATTTGCATCCTGTTGATTTTACATTCGTTTTTTTTCTGTGTGTGTATTTAAAACTATGTGTTCTTGTTCTTTTCTCATGCAATTTTGTGTATTTACCACAAGGAAACAAAAACAAAACGACTGTTGCAGCAACATTAACTGCAGCAAAAGTTTTATAAAAATAAAATCAAAACTACAATAACAAATGGAAATAATGAAAAAAGATATGTATATTTGTTTAGTAATTTTCTCATTTAATATCTATCTCATTCATTTAAATATTTTTTTATTTTTATTTATGTCAGCATCACACGCAGCATGTTGGCATTTTTAAACTAAAGTAAAAATAAAAAACTAAACACAAAGCAAAACCCCAACGACAACAGCAGCAAACAATTTAATTGCTGAAGTTTTAAACAAGTTGCAGCAGTAGTCAGATTAAAAAAAAAAATTCAAATAAAGATTGAAAATAATAAAAAAAAAACTTTTTTTCTTCTATTATAGAAAAAACTTGCATTAATTTGTCTAACAGACTCCACAAGTGTCCAGAAATTTGACTAAGTCTATGGGTAAGTTCTTATAATTCTTCTTAAGAATTTAACTCTGTTTAAATGGAAAATATTTTTTGTATTATTTAACATTTATGAAATGCTGAGAGATAATTAAAAACACTGCGTGCTTCAAAATTGTGTATATTCGCATGAACCTCAAACTAATACTCTAAAAAAATAATGTAATTATCTACAGATTATGCAGTAAACAAATTAATTGCATAAATGTACGCGGTCTTAGCACGAAAATAACTGCTATCTTTGCCAATACATTTACGGTGTATGAACTAGAGATGGGCGCGTGTCGACATTTTCCAACACGACGCGAACACTAATCCCGGTTGTCCAACACGTACAAAACACGCATGCCCAAAATTTTCAAAACACGACACAACACGCACGAAATCAAATCCAAATCCAAAAACAACAAAAAAAAAATTTTGTATTCAAAGACATATTTTTCTTTTATTTTAACGTTTCAAGTTCTATTTGTATTTTTATTTACATATTTTTGTTAAGAAACAGTAACTTATCAAGATATTCGCTCAATAATCTTGTGCGGCAAGCTTCTGCCTGCATTCATACATATTTTAATCTTAAAATCGTTTCGTGTTTTTTCGGGTCAAGTTTACTCAACACGACACGAACACGAACGAAATCAGAGTTTTTGTCACGAACACTTCGTGTTGACTCGTGCGTGTTCGTGTCACGAAAAAAACACGACACGCGCCCATCTCTAGTATGAACTAAATCCCCAATGACCCAAGCTTCCGAAACAAAAATGAGCTAGCTCCCAAATATTTGTGGAATTAATTCGCTGTGTATTAAGTCAGCAATGCGTATATGATTTAAGTCTCCAACAAAAGGAACTAATAGCCTAAACAACAATTAACTAAATCCCAAAAGTGAATGCAGGGGTCTAATCACGGCAATCGATATCGAGTAAACAACTATCGTATCGAATAATTTTTCGATAATTTAAAAAAAGATGCGTGTCGAGTGAGCAAATCAACGCATACGATATGTTTTCTAAATGTCAATAAATGAAAAGAAACAAGCAACTTAAACAATATTTTTTTGAGAAAAAAATAGTTTTTAATTAAAGTTAAAGTGTTTTAAAACTGAATCGTTCATTTGTGTTTATTTATCCTCATCAAACAAGGAATGTCATACATATTAAAGGAATGTCATACATATTGCCGGCAGCAGCCGCACTTTTTCCACATTATGGTTCGTTTAAGATTTTAAATAATATTTAGACTACCAAAGGATTAATATGTGTAGTCTTTGTCAGTTAAATTTACGACAAGACACTATTTGTCAAAAAAAGTTTGATCAACTTTGGATGCTGGGTCATAAATTCTGCCATTAGCTCCTTTTGCACTGTATTGTAGAAATATTTATTATATGTATGTTTTATTTTACTTATCCCATATTAACTAAAATTGTATATTTCTTCCCTTTTTTTATAAAAATAAACAACTCGATAGATTTATATTAGTGCTATAAATTTTTCACACTCTTTGCGAGTATCAAAAACGGCATAGTATAGTCGTGTAGAACATTAAAAGTTATTAATGAAAAATATGATAATTTTTTCGGATCGTTAAAAAAGTTCACGCAGGGATCGGGTTGAAGTTTGAAAACAACCATTTTTATCTCACGGAAATTTTAAAAAATATACACCTGATATTTGTATATATTCCTATACGTATCACTTAAATGCTATTTTGGAATTTATCGACTGCTTAAGATTTAAAAATATTCCTACGGTTTACAATTCATCGCGGTTCAAAATTCGTTATATGTAAAAACGTGAGTAAAATACCTTTCAGAAATTTGCTTCCATCGTGAGGTTTTTTTTAGCAAAACGACGGGAGACGGGTGTTTTCATTACTAAAACATTCTTGGCCACTCCGTGGTACTATGCCAAAAATTTGGTTATAGCCCTATTGTACATATTTGATTACTCGATGCCGAATGCTATCATTTCAAATTACGATAATTTTTATTCGATATCGAATGCCATGATACCAAAATGATAAATGTCGATCAACTCTGCTTGATATCGTTTGCGGTGATTAGACCCCAGTTTTTTAATAATGACCAAAAACAAAAGTTTTTATTGCATATTCTGCTGAGCATGAGATTTTATTTCATTTCGGCTGCAATCCCGCAGGAGCGATTCATAAAGCCTCGACTCGAAGAAGCTTTTCTCACTGGAGGAGTACCATCGAAAAGACAACACTGTTTTCGGCCAGGAAAATTCACAACATGATCACTAAAAGACGTAGTAGGGGGTGTTGCTCTCAAAATAAGCTTTAATTTACCACAATACTTACTAAGAATTTGCAATTGTTGTCTCTGTTTGGTACTACCAAAGTAGGCATTGGCGTAGATAGGCCTTTTTGGGCGGGGCAATGCCCCAGACTTGATTCTCTATGTTTTGAAAGACATAATACTAAAATTCAAATCGTAAATATATCCCGTTTCCTTACAGAAATCATTATAATTTTTATAAAAATTTAGTGTCCATAAATTGCCAAATTTTAGGTTATTACGTAAAAAAATAACGTACGAGTTTTTTTATTTTATTCTGATGATATATTTTTGTACTTTCTCTAACAAAATAAAAAAGTAGTACATAGAAAATCTTAAAAACCTTTTGACACTGGGTCCAGTTGTGCATAAAATTAGTCCAATAGCCCATCAGCAACATGATTTTTAAAAGTTTTCGACCTTAGAAAAACCTTCATATCGATGGTCATAAGTTGACAACACGTAACTGGTTTTCAGTAGAAGAAATCTCCAGGAACTAGGGAAAAATGTCGAAGAACAGCGTTGTTCTGTTCTGCCGTGTATGTTGAGAATTTTCTTTTGAAGAATACTTACATAAAAAGATATTTAAAAAAAATAATTGATAAGATACACAAAATCATTCAAACAAGTTGTCAATATAGAACGAAAAGGTTTAAATTTGCTAATGCATTTTTAGAGTAATTGAGAATGATATGCTGAATGATGACGAATGATACACTGAAAAAAGTTCACTTCAGCCGTTGTTCATATAACGGTACATTTGTGTTTTTTGATGTACGTGCATATATATACTTCTCAAAGCCGATGGAAACAAAAATGGAGTAAACTGAAAAATCTGATCATAAATAGCCTAAAAAATAAAACACAGAAAATAAGATTTTTTGCTTTCACCAGGGATCAAATCGTCACATCCGTGAACGTACAACTCGTCACGTAAAAATACCATTTTCGGATTATGACATACGTGAACGTACTATAATCCCATAGAGTTTATACGATTGACGTGTCACATAATTCATTTTAGTACGATTGCCGATACGATCACGGATGTGACGATTTGAGCCCAGATTTAGGATATATGGCTTAAAATTTTTATAATCGAATGGAATTCAATGAAATTATAAAACTATGGATTTTCTATTAGCTTCCGAAAAGGCAACAATTGGTGATGAAATTTAACAATTTCATAGAATTTAAACTTTTATCCATTCTAACTTGGTCGCCTTTTATTCGATCAGAGCCACTATTCGACGCGTAATTTAATAGTCCAACAAAATTATCCGTCTATCGGAAGCAGGTTTGTAAGGGAGAGATATCGGTACTCTCCCTTACCAACCTACTTCGGTATTACATGATTTCTGTATGGGATGTCCCACTTGGTAGGTCTGGAGGTATGAGCTTCTTTCTGCGCATCTTAGATTCATTAACCTCAAGTCTTTTTTATATGTATATAATTAAAAAAAATTTTGCTCTTTATATCACAATTTCAATTATACTTGGATACATTTTTTATTTGAAATTATTTTATGTTGTTTTTATATTTATCTACATATGTATTAAGTGGTACAAACACAATTGGAAACTATATTACACTACAATTTATATTTATTAAATACTTTTTGCTCACGTATTGAATCAGGAATCGATCCCATGATCTCCGCATGGTAGGCTAGAACACTAACCACTAAGCTATCGAGGCACATTTATTTTCATACACAATTCAATGGAAGAATAAAAAGTCAAATTACGAATCAAAAATAACACTCGCATGCATATTTGTATCCTCGTAAGCGAGAGAGGATGCACTATAAAAAAAATTTGAGTTGATAAAAAAACTTCGGGCTTGAAAAACCTGAACAAAACATAAATAGCCGACCACCATCCCCGTGTATGCGTTAAATTTCATTATTCGCTTACGTTATGCTAACCTCGTAAGGCAAAGGGGATGCATTGTGAGTTTTTGCGCATGACCGAAGCCCTTCTATTTAATCTTACTGCATCCTTGTACCAAATTTATTTTCGCTGGGATATTATGTATTTAATAATATTTATAAGTTTTCAAAAGAAGAACTTGACTAAAAGCATATAAATTCACATGCCAATACATTTTAATACAAAATAAATTATATACATAGTTGCAGCATTATCCATTTGTTAGATCAATTGTCAAAATATATATCTTCAAAAAATTTTCAGTTTCAACAAAATTGCTCAGCCCTATGGATGGGCTTCATATAAAAAATACGCAGGGGCGCGTTTCTCGAAACTACAAGTTAGAAATCCAAAAGTAAAATACACACAAAGCAACATCAACATTTTTAAAAATGTTGTTTTGTGTGCATTTTACTTGTAGATTTGTAACTGGTAGTTTTGAGAAACGGGGCCCTGATATTAAATTAATATCATGATAGACCATTTTGTATGGTTCAGCTGAAGGGCTCAAAAATGTAGCCATTCCTCTTGCTTTATTCCTCTTGCTGTTAAAGCTCGGAAAGCAATTGTTAACAACGCCGAAGAATTTTATGATATAGCTCGTCACCTTTCTCCAAAAATTTTTTTTATATTTGTATCCCAAAAACAAATTGAAGAAGGAAAAACCATGTTAGATGATAGGTGGAAAGGACTAAAAAATATACCAGCTATTCAATCCAAACATTTTTTTCAATTCGAGGAGGGTAAGAGCATTTGTGTTGCACGAACGTCGAAGTCTAATTTGAAAAGCAAATTAGTTTTGACAACTGCTACTAAAAAAAACGTAATAAAATTACAAAAAAAATTACGCAAAAGTTACGCGTTTCTGATGTTTACAGCGATTCTGAAGATGAACCTTAAAGCTGATAAATCGCTGAATATTCCAAACAAATAATTTATTGAAGTTACATAGGAAAGTGCTAATTAGTGATACAGCATCTATGATCTCATATCTTTAATTTAAAGTTACATGGAAATGTTTATATTCACTACAGTGAGACGTGTTGCACCCGCGATAATTTTACGTTGCACCCGCGACTGGATAAAACGTTAATAATTTATAATATTCATTTCTTTTAATAATTTTATTTAAGTTAATAATTAGTTTTTTTGTATTCTTTTAAAGAATGTAATAAATCTTCCATAATTAACAGACTTTTTTCATTCTAGCTTTATGGCCTTTAATGGTGGGCCGATTTCGTTGCACCCGCGGTAGCACTTTGGACCTCTCCTGTGTCTATTTATAAATTTTATTAAATGTTTTTTATATTAATTTTTGTAAAACAGATTACAATGTAATCCTGCGACCAGTCATTTCTTTAAAAAGAGTTTTTATTTTCTTAGTAAGAAGCCTTGAGTGAGTCTAAATGTTGCACCCGCGAGTACGGAATCGCCCAACAGACATTATTTGAAGTTATTTATATATTTTTACAATTGATCCTAAAAATAGATTATGCTGTTGCTATATAAATTTTTTTTCTTTTTAATTTTTTGCAGATGTAAATTTATGTACTTTTTACCAATTTTTTCTTTTTAATTAATTAATTAAAAAAACGTACATTTTGTTTTTATAACTGATACAATATTATAAACTCATTTTTCATCGCCGCGCCACACTGCATACTAAAGATGTTACGAATATCAATTTTTAATAGTCGCAAATACGAATATTCAATCTGAAATTTAGTGGTACTTGATATTTCAAATTTAATTGAAAAAATCTTCCCTTTGAATCGATAACAAAAAAATTTACATTCCGATGACTGAATGTGAAATTATCAAATTCGCACCTGAATTCAACATTTTTAAATTTTTATACTTACATACATACTTTCAGATTTAGTTTTTCTCACTCTGTTTGTTCTTTTCATTAGTAATTCTGTGTTGTTTGGGAGAAAATATTGTCGCAGATGTTGCACCTGTTTCGGTGGTTTTTCTTTATTTTGCCTAACTTTATTTTTCGCAGTGTGTAGTAATGGATATCTGTTTAGCTTCCCACCCTTAATTATAATAAGCAAAACGAAAGGATCTCTCCGATTTTCTATAAATGATGTTCTTTGTTCAATCCACTGCAGCGGACGCATTTCCAATTTGTGTAATGGGATTGGAATTATCTTGTCGATAATTTTCTTACGTTAATTAGACAAATGCTACAATTCATTGTAGCTCTAAGAACGCTCAACGTCAGCTTGAAGTATTTTCATAAACTATTTTTGTGGCGGCACAATACTTTCTTCTCATCCGATGAACTAATTGGTGAGATGGAACTCGTTTTAAAACAGCAGCTCATTAGCAAGTTTTTAGCTTTCGAAAATGAAATATTATTTATCACGGCAACATTCATTGATCCAAGATACAAAGTAAGATTTTTTAATAATAATTTAACTAAGAAGCGTATCATACAGCACATTTTGAATTTGTTTGAAGACAATCAAACGTACCATGTTAAGTCAAACTGGAGATTCCTTAAGAAATAAAAGTGCATCTTTGAGAGATATGACACAAGTGAAAGTGCCGGCAAAGGCGATGATGACATTTCTCAGCTTAGTTGTAATACTCCTTTAGTACGAAAAACTATAGGGGAATATATAGCGAAAAAACGGGTGGCAAATGACGTCGACCCACTGACATGGTGGAAAGTAAATAAGAACAAAATACGAGCTTCTTTTACCTAAAGCGAGTCAATATTTAACACGCGTTTTCGCCTCAACGCATTCACACGTTTTACGCATTCCATGCTTTTCCGCGTTCCAAGTTACATGCGATGCTTTTTACGCAGAAGTTTTTTTTGTTAATTCATGATCGCAAATATTTTTGAACTTTATTATTAATGCAAAATAGTACAGTACACAAACATAATCATGGATAGCATTGAAAATGAAATACCAATGGCTATCAAAAACAGCTAACCTGCTAGCACGCCGCTGATGACGCTTACAAAAGTAGAAAGTATACCTACGCGTCGTGCTCTCTAACTTGATACGTACAACTACACTGATTTAACTTTTTTGTCGGCCGCTTATGATGCGAAAAGCGTGTGAC
Organism: Panzeria rudis; assembly: GCA_956483635.1. Lineage (NCBI taxonomy): Eukaryota > Metazoa > Arthropoda > Insecta > Diptera > Tachinidae > Panzeria > Panzeria rudis. The sequence continues at coordinate 71,422,310 of OY101451.1, read as the reverse complement.
GCGTGTAATCGACTTTCAGCTTAAGTGACACCACTAGCATCACACATTGCATCGCAATTGGCTTGAAGAAGAAAATACTTAAAAATTTTTTTTGAAGTTCAACATTCCTCTGCTAAACTTTGATTACACTGTGTGACAAATTTTAATTTGAACAAACATATAAAAAATTTCCTTTTAAAAATATATCCTGAAAAGTGTTCACTAAATTTTTTTTTAATTATATGTTGTAGCCTTAAATTAACTCTATAAGACTTCGAAATTGTATGACTTTACCTCTCTTAGTACAAGAGCCGTGATTGTTCTTTTCCCGGCACAAAATTAATTTTTATAAAAATTGCATGTAGAAAATTAGTTTATAAAAAACCATTAATTATTATCCGAGGGCGAAAAAAACGTAAAATATGTGTGCATTTTGGAGTTATTTAATATTTTTATATATATTGCAAAAAAAATCAATTAAATATTTTGAAGAAAATATTAGAAAAATTGTTTCCAAGGACATCTTTTAAATTTTTGCTCATTTGTTCTTCAACTTTTCTTCCATATCCTTGGCATAAAAACCACTATGTATCAATTAATCTAGAGAGTAAACATAGGTTAACTGCGTACTTGAGTTTAAGGACTTTACATTTTTTGAGAATGCTTATTTTAATACTTTTTTTGTAATTTTTTTTTAGAAAAACGTAGTAGTAAAACAATCTTTTAGAAAATATAGTAAACTCGTACCCTGCTGCTAAGGGGCTATTCACATATTGCGTAAGGCTATTTTCGGAATTTTTATACTTCCCCCTCCCCCCACCCTCCTAACGCTTTTAACAAAATTTTCTGTATAAATTATCTATTTCGTAACAGATATTGACCCCCGCCCCTCTTGGAACGTTACGTAATATGTGAATAGCCCTTAACGTGACGCTAACAGAAACAAAATCATAAAATTTCGAAGTCCTATAGAGTTAATTTTAGGCTACAACACATAATTTAAAAAAAATTTTAGTGAAAACTTTTCAGGATATGGAAGGATATATTTTTTAAAGGACATTCTTTTTATATATTTGTTCAGGGGAATTGAAGTAAATATTTTTATAAAATTCAGAGCCTTCCCTTTTATTTGGTACCAAGTTTGCAAAAAAAAAATATTAGATACTAATATTAAAAAAAAGTATTTAAAATAAGCATTCATGAAAAATGTTAAGTCCTTTAAAAAGGAAAAAGATAAGGAAATGAAAAACCAAGTACGGAGTTTGACTAAACTTTGTCTCTAGATTAATGAATATGTAGTGGCGTTTCTGCCAAAAAATGCTGTCACGCAGTGTTATTAATTTAGCATGATATGTACAAAGAGGGCGTTACTTTTTAAATACTATCTCGTTGTGAAATGAAGGAATTCACAAGGTAGTCCTAAGTGTTCTAACTGTTGTAGGTACTAGCGTTATACAATAGTTGTATGTTTGTTGTTGATATTCTCAATAAAAAAATATAATATGACACTACAACTTATTTAGATATGTTTTTATGGTGTTCTATGTATTCAGCTGAATAATTTTCGCATGAAACCGTTTCTATTTAGAATTTAAATTTTTTGTATTTTTATTGTATGTGCATAAATATTTTTTTTTAAATATTTTGATGTTTAATTTTTGAAGTTTTTTAGTCTTTAGTATTTGAATATATGAAAGGTTATTCAAATATGTCCTATTTGAAATGTTGTAGTATGTTAGTACCTATGACATTAGTACACCTTGTGAATTCCTTTATTTTGTTTATTTTTTCTTTACTAAAAGGAGATTATTTTTTTTTAATAAAAATTATTAAAAATTAGTATTTGTTGTTTAATTTTATATATTTACTTTACACTTTATGTAATATTTTTTTGAACGTGTTCGCATAATATTCGCCTGAATTTGGCGAATACGAATGTCATAAAAGAGGCGAATATTCGGCGATTCGAATACGAATAGAAATATTCATTACATCCCATATATACTTTTTATCTCAATAAATTTTATTGATACTAAAAATATAGTTTTCAGAATTCGTCAGCATATTATGAAATCTTTGAAATTGTGTTAATCAGTTTGACTTATGACAAGGCTCGTTCTTAATTAAGTAAGCTAAAATGTTGAAATTATTGTAAGCTGTGGTAAATAAGTTTTAAAAAAATTTTGCCTTGAAAATACCTTATAAATTTCTATTGTTTCATAAATTTTCCTTGTTGAATAATAATTAGAACATACATTTTCTTTTTTACTTGTTTTGAGTGTCCTTTCTCAAGGATACTAAATTCAAAGAAATAAGTTTAAGAGTTTTTATTTTGTAAAAATGTTTGTATTAATTTCTTTGAACTAAAAACTGAACACAGAAGAACGGCATAATTGAGCAAAAAAAGTTTCATATTGGAAAAACTTTTAATTTACTACTATTAATTATTGCACTTTTGGTGCAGAGAAAATAAAATGAAAAAACCATGTTAACCATGGACAATGTAGCAAACACAAATTTTGCTCTAATAGTTTATTTTTCGTTAATTTTTAGCAAAAATAATTAATATTTTCTTTGTTACAGCAAACAGTTTTCAAAAGAATTGTGGTAAAAATTCTTAGTTGTACTTAAATAAAAAATACATTTAAAAATCAAAAAGCCCGAGAGCGTAAAAACTTAAAAGAAAATAGAAAATCCAGTAGTGCGGAATATAAGGACTTTTACTTCGGGGAGGCATTATTAAAAAGATTTGAAGATTTTATTTTTAATGCTTCCTGACTATAAAAGTCGCTATGTGCCCAACTACTAGAGTTGTTATTTTTTTATGCTGTCAGGTTTTTTGATTTTTAAATTTATTTTTTACTTTTTAGTTTTCCTGCGTTAATTTTGTACACAATTTAATTTTTGGCTTATTTTTTTTAAAGTTAACTTTTTACGCAGTCGGACTTTGCGGTCGCTAACCAACTTTAAGCCAATTAATTATTCCTAAGCATATAAATTATATATATTTTTATGAATTATTTAAATGAAATTTATTTCTTGAGGGTTAAGCACTATTCATATGCATCTCATTGGTGCTTTACCAAATCGACAGTAGACTTCAATCACAGTTTTGAACAGTTACAAACCCCGTGTCATATGTGCAGACTTTCAAAACCCATTTGAAAATATACAAATGATTTCTAAAAATAAGCATAGTAAACTTTGAGACTTATACAAAGCCCATCAAAGAATTTTTATTCGATATGAATCTATTTTATTATTCTACGCCTACAATTCTTATTTTTGAAAATCATTTGTAATGCATTAAACACATTCACCACAGCAGGATACCGACTACAAAATATCAAAAATAGAATACACGTGTATATAAGAAAATGATTATTTTCACCGCTACACGACTACATGTCTACAGGTTGTTGTCCATACTTACTTTTGTCGCGTAGTCAAATTAAACTAATTTCTATTTTTGTTGACTACAAAACAAAAACAGTGTTGACAATATAACAAAATATGTAAAGCAAATTGTTATACACATGTCAAAATAAATAATTGTATTTCTATAATATTAAGTCAAGTTCATCTACATGTTTTTTGGCTTAAGTCTCGTTTATCCACGATCATACTCAAAGTTAATTTCTATTTTTGTGGGCTACAATGAACTAATAAGTGATGCTATAATATGAAATAATTAGGAGCTTAATAAAAATATTCTGAAACAAGTCTGAAACAAGCCAAATAAAAATAAAATAATGCGGTAATAGCACTTTTTAACGTAAAAATTTTAGTATTATTTTTTTGGCGCCCACTCTTGTTTCCGGAGTTACAGCGTTCAAAAACTTCAATTTTTTATTGATCTTAATTCCTACAATATAGAACAGATATAAACGATATAGGTATCATTACAAAGAATTCTGAAATATCTTTGCGCTGGTCTACAACATTTTTAAATCCATTAACCCATTGCAAGCGAAATGGAATTTAAAATAATTTTTATTTGACTTTTCACGTAAAACGTTATCTTAAAAGACGTTATCTTAAGACGTTATCTTAAAAACTGACCGATACAACGGTACTTAAGCGTGTATTTAGTTTAATATATAACCTTCCAAGCTTTAATTTGATATGGGTGATTCCACGTAAAACGGTCCTATGCAAGGAAAAAATAACTTTCTTATTTTTAATAAAAATCTATCAATTGATGTTTTTTAGATCATAACAATTATAGAAAAAATAAAAGAATACATTATTTAATATTTTTTAAACAATTTAAGGCACTTTTAACTTATCACCTAAGAAACATTTTGCTATCCTTCTTTGTATATTTAATATTTATTTCAGATTTTGTCTTCTTACCTTTCTCATTCTAATTAAAGACCCTTTTCTCTGAAAAGTATATACTTTTTTCGCTTTATATGGAATTTAAAAAAATACTCAGCTAGAGTATTCTGCTGTCCATAATAGAACGGACAGCAAATAATTTAATGTGCTATTTTCTTATGATTTATTTTTATATTATTTATATTAATGAAATCAATAAAAAGTTTTATTTCTTCGAATTTTTTAAAATTTCGTGTTATGTCACACCCGTCGGTCACACCCGTCAAATTTTAAAAATAATTTTTGTTAAGAAAACTGATTTTTTTGTCAAACATTAAATACGTAATACAGCTAAAAACACTTTGAACAGACAGCAAAACCAAAATTATTGTGCACGTTATAGTAAAAATTTTACAGAATTTATGCTAAAAGTCATAATTCTTTAAAACTAAAATTATGTAAGGTCACACCCGTCGCAGCTTTTGGGCGACCATTCTGAACAGGAATCGTGTTCTTTCAGTGTATACCCGTTATTCAACTACTTTAAACTTAATGGCCTGGCGAGTCGCAACCTTTTTTTAAGTAAAAAATTTTATGTTATTTATTTATAACAAAAAATATGTGTAAAGTGGTCACTCCCGGCTAAATGGAATTACTCATATGTAATTGGAAGTTATCATCGATGTAATTCGTAAGTTACAGCACTATAAAAATAAGATTTTAAAAATAAGTTAACTCATAAAATCATTTTTGAAGTACCATAACTTACGTATATCACTGGTGACAGGTTTCAAAAATACACAAAATAAAAGCATGGAAGGTTCTCTATAAAAGTGTATAAATGGTTATGTATCGTTGTATCGACTGGTTTTTAAGATAACGGTGATTCTGCGTGAAAACTCAGATATCAAAATTTTAAAGTTGCATTTCACACGCAATGGGTTAATAGATTTAAGAAATTTATACACCAGAAAATATTACTTTTCGTCTTCTGTACCAGGGATGAAGTACCTTGTCCTTAACTTTTGTATATATGCCTCCGAATAGCATATAGGAAAATTAGTCATATTAGCGATATAGTCCACAATTTGCGTGCAACTAAACGTTGTGACTATAAGCGAACAGAACTGTAATTTTCGTAACGATAACATGATGGGTGCATTCGCTAAATTCTGATAAAAAAAATAAGAAAGTCATTAGCCCTTAAGCAAAAGCAGCTATATTATTTTTTAATTATTACACAGAAAAATGTTTGAACATAAATAGTATGAAAAAAGTTCATAATCTATTGTTCATATATTTTAGTAATTTATACATAAAATACAGGAATTTTTTCATTCCCAGTATGAATTTAGCTTTCAATAAATAAATTTTTGAAATCAAAGTTGCTTTGAAAAAAATTTTCAAGTTTTTTGTCAACAAATTCTAAAATGCTTTTCTATTTATATAAAGTAAAAGTACAATTAATTTCAAATAGTCCGTTTGGCAGAAAGGAAATAGTTGTGCCTAGTACAACAGACTATACAAGTTCAATACTGAATTTTTAAAAATAATTTTTAAAGAATTTATAAATTAATTTATGTAAAAGTTTCTAGCTGGAATGAAAATAATTTGGAAAAAAATGATCATGTTAGATTCATAGCATTTATGAAAAAATTCCTTGGATATAAGAAATATTTTTTTTTGTGTATTCGTACAAGATCAATTTAAATCAGTTTCTGTTAAAAAATTTTTTTTGATTGAAAATAATTTTGTATGAGAAATAAAATCAGCTTTTTTTCACTTAATGGGCTTATAACTTTCTTTTATTTTGTCAGATCTCCTCGATTTTGAACTTTTTCATTCAGCACAAAATTGCTTTTTATGTGTAGCCTTAAAATAAACTTTTAATTTTTTTTCTATATTAATGAAGCAAATTAAGATAAAATGCATATAATTTCTTTAGCTAAAAAGAATATTTTGTATACAATTTAGCTAAATGCAAAATTTGGAGGTATTCGAAATCGATTGGATCACTTTTTTCCGCCAACGCTCTATTGAAATAATTTAAATTCAAATTATTTTTAAGAGTGGAATATTAGAATTACTGAACTTAAGGCGAATAATAACAACTTTCGACTTATACATATTTCAGTTAAAATAATAATTACGTACAAATATTAAAATTTGCGACGGCACACGCAAAAAGTTGCATATATGTGTGGTTTTTGTGGTAGCTTGATTGATCGTAGGCGGAGCTTACGCCAAAGCAAAACTAAAAATAAAATAAGAGTTGGAAGATTGGAATAAATAATCAGATATTAATAATAATCAGATATTAATAAAAACGAATAAGATACTCATATTCTATTTCGTCATAAAATTTGGTAAAATAGCTGATGTTTTATTAATACTAGTATCCACGATCAAACGTGGTTAAAGTGAACAAAGGACGCTAGTGATGACAGTGTAGCGGCTGTAGAAATTAGTGGTACTAATCCGTTCTGCTAGTGATGACAGTGTAGCGGCTGTCGAAATTAGTAGTACTAATCCGTTCTGCTAGTCTGATTAGATATTCTAGGATTCCACTCTTAAAAATAATTTGAATTTACATTAATTCAATTATTGAACTTAATCCGAATAATAATAATTTCCGACTTATTGGCTCATAACTATTATGTTCGATAAATATTTATTTCTCTTACAGACAACTATTACTAAAGATTTTTTTTATTTATGATAATAATTGAGAGGCTTGGTGCAATAACTCAGTAAGCCGCAAAAGCAAAATAACGAATAAATTGACTTTTACGTTCAAACAAAATTTAAAATTATATAGTTTTTGGTAATTTCTACTGTAAACACGCAGCATAATTATTTGCAAAATGATAGAATTTATCAAAAACTTTCTCTGGGATGCATAGACAAGGTACCTAACAAGGGAATGAGCACATAAAACCATTTTTTGATTTCATGTGGCTTACCGAGTTATTGCACTAAGCCCTTCAATTATTTTGAATATTTTCATGATATTAATTGTTTTATTTTTGTACACAATATTATTAGTTTATTTTTATAGTGGGTCACTAACGAATGGAAAAACCAAAAGCTATTTGAGTTATACTTTAACTTTTATATTATATTGATTTAGTTCTAAACAAATAATAAGACTACTCGACAAATTGATAGAAAAATAATTAAGCTGACATGGCTCTACGTGGAGTGATATATCTTAAGGAGTAAGGCTCTTTAAATTTGATATCTGTTACTCCTACAATAACGTGCAGTTTTCAGCAAAATCTTGGGGGTATAAAGATACGGTGACCAAACGTACACTATCATAGTGAACAGTACACTATTTTAGCATCTTGTCCACTATTTTTTTTTTGTATGATATTTGTAAATTTTTTTAATACATGCACCTTATGTACATTATTTTTTCTCACATATGTTCATTTTTGTTCACTTTTTTCATTACTTCCTACATATTTAGCATACAAATTGAAATAAGTTTCTAGCTGGAAACCCAAAGTGTTTGATGTTAGTACATCCAACAGTGCCACCTGACAAGTGTTAATAGGCAAAATACACCTGAGCACTGATGATGGAAGTGTAGCGGCTTCCGAAAGTAGCGCTACTCTGTTCTGCTGTGTACGTTGAAAAATTAAGTTGATTTTCATGTTTCCCTTGTTCATTGGAATGTTATTCGTGCCCAATTCTTTATGAATATAACGTTTCGAACCTTAGCCTAATAATCAATTAGTTTTGTTATGTTTCTTAATTCGTAAAATGTGTACACTATCTTTCATTGGAATTAATGGTCACCGTATATAAAGGGGACAAATAAGACCCACATGCAAGGTAATTAATAACTTTCCTATGTCAGCACAACTACAAAAAAAAAAAAATGATATCATCAAACTACAACTAACAATTTCAATTGTTAATAAGTAATTTAAATTGAAACATATATTTTGTTAATACAACAAATTTAGTTGTTGATACGACAAACAAAGACATTTTTTTCAACAAACTGAAGTAACCAAATTTTTTGTTAAGTATTGTAAAAAAATTAACAATCATCATTGTTGATATAACAAATGAATGCACACATATAAATGAGACAAAGCACATCAATAAACTTTTTTCAACAAACTGAACTAAACAAATTTTTGTTATGTATTGTGAAAAAATTAACAATCACCATTGTTGATATAACAAATGAATACACACACGTAGATGAAAAATAGCAAATCACGTTTTGTGTGTATTCATTATTTGCGCACTTAGTAACGAATTGCTCTGTAGCTGAGAGGTAAGAACGTTAGTCTATTAATCCAGAGGTCTCCGGTTCGATTCCGCCCAAACATATTTACTGCCAGTTTTTGTAAATAAAATAAAAATTTTCGTTAGGGAATTTATATTGAAACAACAATAAAAAAAACTCAAATTTGTTTTTATTTTCAATTCAAAGTCCCTAACGAAAATTTTAATTTTATTTACAAAAACTGGCAGTTAGTGTTTTTCGCAGACAAGCAAAAAGTCGCTTCGAGGATTGTGATTGTATAAAAAAATATTGTAAATACAACAATTATGATAGTTAAAATTTGTTCGGAAAATCAACAATTAATTCACATTGTTGATATAAAAATAATCTTAATTGAAATAAATTTGAAATCAACAAATAAATTGTTAAAAAGTTTTTTCGGATATTCCTTTAACTTACAATTTCGTAATTGTATTTACAAAAATAGTTGTAGGCTCAAAATCAATTAATTATTTAATTGATATAACAAAAAAATTTATTGTATTTACAAATTTTTTTTCTGTGTATAATGGTGCAGACCTCAAAATTATATGTGGGTTACTCGTAGAACAATGTGTTATTTCTAACAAAATTTTGAGGGTATCAGTGGGGGTAGACGGGTACCCCCCATACAAGGTAATTATTTATTTTCCTATATCTATAAATTGTATGTGTGTTAATCTTCGAAAAGCTCACAATTACAAAATCCTGGTGGCATAGGAACGGGGAAACGGGTACCGCCGATACAAAGTAATTATAAATATTCCTATATCAGCACAACTATAATAGTGAAGCTCTTAAAATTTTATGCGGGTTACTCCTAGAACAAAAATTTTGTGGGTATCAGAGGGGGGAGAGTGGTACGTCCCATACAAGAAGTTGTCAATTTCCCTTATCCCAGCGAAATCTTAGGGGTATAACAGGAGACAAACGGGTACTGTTATACAAAGTAATTATTAATAGTTATTCCTATATCAGTATATATAGACTAACTATTAATAATAACTTTTTAGAAATTTGTATATATATATATATATATATATATATATATATATATATATATATATATATATATATATATATATATATATATATATATATATATATATATATATATATATATATATATTATATATATATATATATATATATATATATATATATATATATATATATATATATATATATATATATATATATATATATATATATATATATATATATATATATATATATATATATATATATATATATATATATATATATATATATATCAATATATATATATATATATATATATATATATATATATCAATATATATATATATATATATATATATATATAAATATATATATATATATATATATATATATATATATATATATATATATATATATATATATATATATATATATATATATATATATATATATATATATATATATATATATATATATATATATATATATATATATATATATATATATATATATATATATATATATATATATATATGTATAAAGAATTTTTCAAAAAGACGAATTCAGCACCAACCTATACGTTTTTAAACACAAGTAATTTTAAGTAACTGCCTGTTCGCCGTGGTCGAAATAGACCTTTCTTGCGCATAATTACATTTAAAACAAAAACAATTTAAAAAAATTTTTTGTTAGATTAAATTTTAAATTATGCGAAAGAAAGTACTCTTTCGAAATCGGCGAGCAGGCAGTTAAGCCGAAAAAAGTCAGATTTTAATGTGACATGACCGTTATCCCAAATAGTCCCGCATCTTACAATGTAATGATCATGTTATGACTTTGAAAAGCTTAATAGACATATTCGTTAGAATCTTTATGTTGCAAAAAATAAATAAATCGAAGCTAAAATCAGCATTCCGTGAACCCCACATAATTTAAGAACCCAAAATCATGATACATATATATAGTGATACAATATAAAGGTAGAACCACTCTCTCTTTTCGTCGCCATTTTAACCTTCTGACGATTTTGCCGATTATTTTTTACTCTCAAAAATAATGCTACCGGATTCATTTACAAAATCGCAGTCATATGTTTGCTTTTCAACTTTGTTAAACTAAAATTTTTTTCTATTATTTAATTGTTATTTGTTTTCTCAAGGAAAGGACTTGCACATATACATATTAGCTAAGAACTGGCTAAATAAATCACTTTTATTGCAAAAATTCGCGAAAATGTGCAAAATTGCAAACAAGCCTTAAAATTTCTTAAAAATATCTAAAACTGTAAGGAAAGCAAAAAAGTCGGAAAAAATCGCGGATATGAAGAAAATTCGCAAAAACTTGGTAAGATTAAAAATATATCAATGTCTGATATAAATTAAAAAACTGGTAAAACTGTTAAAAACCAAAAACTGACAAAAAAATTACTTTTATCGCGAATATTGCGAATTTGCGTAATTTTCGCGATTATTTCCGAATTTCTTGCATTCCTTACAATTTTAGCTATTTTTAAATAATTTTAAGGCTTGTTTGCAGTTTTGAAATTTTTAGAACATTTCCGCTATTTTCGCCAAAAAATGGTTTTTTTGCCAGTTCTCTGATTTTTGGTAATCCTACCGATTTTTAATCAGTATCACACTTTTCTATCTTTTTAATGCTAGCAAGTTCTTGCGAATTTTCGGAATTTTTGCGATTTTTACCGAATTTTCTGCGTTCCATACAATTTTAGCCATTTTTAATGAATACATATTAGGGATTGTTGCAATTTTAAAATTTTACGCGAATTTTCGCTATTTCCGCGACAAAGGTGCTTTTAGCGATTTTTAATTTTAAGCGCTTGTTCAAAATTTTCCTAAACTTTTGTAATTTTCTCTTTGAGTTTTTATTGCCGAATTGCTGTATTTTAATCCCTCTTTCATGAGTATAATAATACATCTATAATAATCTGATACAATAATTTTCAGCAAACAAAGACAAATTACACATTTCAGAAAACATTCCTAAATAAAAAGGTGCCCTTACTTATGTGTGGCAACATTTCCCTCTCTGTTTATAAAAAATCCGTAATCAAATAATCGGAACTAAAGTCAAAATTTATTTTCTACGTCAAATGAGGTTCTACCTTTATATTATTGTATCATGCCCAAAACTCTAGAATTTTGTCAAAAAAAGTATAACTTTGAACTGTGCAGATCTTATAAAAACATACTTTATAGAAAAATTATGGCCCCTATTATGATTCACAACTCAACTAGGATGAGTTGTCAATGTTACGACCCAACTCAACCATTTTTTTTGCAATGAATTAAAAACATTTTCCTTCCAAATAGAGATTTGCGAAAAGCGCATGAATCTGACTTATATTTTTAGTGAGAATATTTAAACGTTATAAAACATCTTATTCTTTTTCATTTAAATTTAAAATTCCCTCAGCTTAAGTAACCAAAATGCATTTAATTTAAACATTATTCAGCTGCTGATATCAACATCTCATTCGTTTATCCCACAAATACTTTTACCATATATCACTCTTAAATAAAAGCTTTGAGTCACATTTTCCCAAACACGCATACATATACACTCACAAACTTACATGAAATTCTGCAAAAAACTCGAAACAAAATAGAAAAAGCAATGAAAAAAGTTAACAAATAAATGACATTCAATTTGTCTTTTAATCAGAATACTGTTGTATTTATCGTGAGCTGTATTTTATCGTTTGTTTCTTTAGTACAACCACATGAAGTTTTTTCAACATTTATCGCTTTACTTCTTCTTTAAACGTCACTTCTTTAACGTCACTGTAACTTTATCAATATCAGCAGATGTATGTTGCCCTTGAAAGATTTCAAAAAGGTGCACAGAAAGGGGACTTTCAAAATAATGTGCTCCTACGGAAAAAAGTATGAATTTAAAAAACAAGAAAAATTTAAAAAATTTTTTAAATTTTAAAAATAAAAGTTAATAAACATATTTATTAAGTTATTTTTATAAAAATATGTAACAAAAAAAAAACACAAATAATAGAAAACAAATTTGTAATATAAAAAATTAAAAAATATATATTGATAACTAATAAAAATAATAAATAGATCATTAAATTTGATATCACTTATTGGCACAAAAAAAGTAATAAAACAAGCATAACTAAAAAAAATTACTTAAGGGAAAAAGCATTTAAAATATTTGGAAAAATTTTAACAATCATTTCTCAAGAGGATAATATAATTCAAGCTCGTTCTTTAAATTTACTATACATAATTAAATTAAAAGGATAAAACAAGCACGTTTTTAGCTTATGCTGTTGTTATATATTTGTTTTAGCATTTTGAAAATGTTTTGAAATTGTACATCTGTATTTTTCAAAACGCTCGTTGCTTGAAATCCAATATTCCATGTCGGTTTAAAATAAATTTAAGGCAAATAGCATAGACTGACAAGTGTATACTTTTAGTCTGGTTGGTTGGCTGGTTGGTTTGCGTGGCTGCTCGTTCCACATAAGCAATCAAGTAGAATCAATAAGATTCCGTTTTGAAAGACCACTCCACTCGTCAGTGTCAACCTGTGTAGGTCCGAAACCAGGCCTCAGACTCGGTGTTAGATACTAGATCCAACCTGTCGTATTGACATATCTTATAAGGTCAACCAGACCTATGCCTGATAGCTCCGAAAGTTCGCCTAGTATGCTATTGCCCAAGCATTAGTGTCTCGCGAGCTGCAAGGCCGGGCGGACATTCGCAAAGAAAGTAGAAGACTGTTTCTTCTTTGCTTTTGATCCCGGCAACTACGGTAAAATGCATTGTAGGAAAGGCCTATCCTGCTGGCATGTCTGCCGATTGCCCAATGCCCCGTCACTACTGCGACGAAGCTCGAGATGTTCTTAAGGTTTCTGTTTATTAGTTGTGTTATTCGCTTATCGTTTTAGCAAGACCACATGTTCCTAGCTACCTTACAGGTGCTCAACTTGAGCCAGCTATCTTCAGCTTTCTGCCGGTAATAATTGAGAATGCGATTTCTAAAAGTTCCAAACGGCATGGCTGCCGAGGTGCCGGCAGCCATGCCATGAGAACCAGCCATAGCCAGCTCATCCGCCTGTTCGTTCCCAGGGAAATTGCTATATGCGGGAACCAAATTGAAGGTAACGTGAGTCTGGCCACCTTATCTGGATAACACATCTTTGCATGAGCTTACTAAAGTAGCAAGTCTAACCTTAGATACAGAAGTGTCGCCTGCCTTTCGACAAATATGCCGACCCTACCTTAGACACCCCTGTCAATCAACACCCTGCCCACCTCCCTTATAGCCAATATTTTAGCCTGAAATACACTAGCTTCGTCAGGAAGTCGGAATGAGTTTTATTCCAAGGCCATTCGAGAAGACTCCAGAGACCACACCGTAGGACGTTCTTTATCCATCAGTATACATTCTGAAATTGAAGTCTTTTTCTATGCTTCCCCCTTTCCACTCCCGTCTGGATCGAATGAGAGTCCCATAACTATATTGACTTTCCATAATTAAAAATCTTGGAGAAAATAAGTTGATGAAATCAAGAGTTTTTGTGAAAATTTTCAACGCAGATATTTGTTGCTGGAAGATACTCTTCACAAAGGCCACATAATACTTAGTGTTTTAGTCAAGAATTAATTAGTATTGCCTAGCCACTACAAGCTCCACCTCGAGGGTCCTTGATGTCGTAAAAAGTGCATCCGTGGACTTTGAAGGAGCTTCAAGATGTCAGATGATTCTCATAGATAAGCATTGACAAGCGTGACTGGTGTTGTGAGATATTGGTGTATATTAATTTAATGACAAAATTATGTCTTTATTTCAATCCATGATAAAAAAGGAAAATAAAATTATAAAAAGTTTATTTTTTTGTATATTATTAAATACGCAAAAATTTATCACATAAAATATAAAAAGGAAGAAATAACACTCAGTACTTATTTCTTTTTGTGATTTTCACCTTGAAATAAGATAATTCTGCCAACTTTGCATTTTACCCCAAAACCATCATTCAGTCTTGTGCAAATGACAGAATGATCGAGTGAATGAACAAGTGTGTACTTTGTAAGAAAAAAATAATAGCGAAATTTACAAAATTCAGGGAATTATCTGTGACGGTTTATTGTTTATTTAGTAGATTATCTTGATTCTTCAGTATATTCAACGTATTTTAATGGAATTTATACACCAGTACTCGCAGCCCTGTGGCATTAACAATATTGAAGGTATTGACAAATGTGGTTAGAGTTTTCCAACTGGTTCTCAATCACTTCTTTCCCCAGCCAAATATTCATTATCATGAAACGCCCACCTGGTTGCCTGGTGTTGCTTGGTTCACTGTTCACACAGTTCACTTTTGCCTTTGTTATTGTTGTTGTTATTTACCGCCATCAACACAACTGAAGTAAGTACTTAGAAATGAAATATAAAATACAAATACTGAACTAACAGTAAGTACTTTATATTGATTACTGACATTAGCTGACGGAAATCTGATTGATTTTTATAAGTCAAATTTTTTTGATTTTGTTGTGTATTCAATTAAATATGCAGAAAGCGAAATAATGTGATAAAATATTAGGAATTACATAGAACATTGGTGAAGAGCATAACATTTTTTAAATACTTATGTAGGGTTGCCATTTCAATTTTGAGAAAAATAAGACGCCAACCACAAAAAAGGAAGACATTTGGCCCAAAAAAGAGGAACATATTTTAATATTTAAATTAATTTAAACAAACACAAAACACGCGATGTTATGTCATTGGAAATAACAACGATAATACCGCGATGTAAGTCTCAATTTACGCCATAAAGTATTTCATGAAATAAGTTGCATGAAATCTAGTTTTGTTGTCAAGAGCAGCGTTCCTAGTTTAGAAGATTTGTCCATCAACTGGGGATTTATTTTCGTTGTCTGGGATGAAATCTTTGAGTTAGGGATCAAGGGATTTTTTTTTTAGGATAACATACACTGAAAGAGTTTTGTTTCATAAAACCAATTAAACAATTTCATTAGATTTTCTTCATTATCCAATTATCCAATGACAATTTCACAAATCCAAAGAAAATTGCATTAATATTGTGAAAAGTTTCATTGGTTGAATGACATTTTCATAAATCCAATGAAAAGTTTCATTAATATTGTGAAAGAATTTTGTTGGTGGAATTTTAATGACATTTTCTTTGGTTGAATTTTAATGAAAATTTTCATTGGATTTATGAAATCGTCATTCAACCAATGAAATTCTTTCACAATATTAATGAAAATTTTATTCGATTTCTGAAATTGTCATTGGATTTGTGAAGTTTTCATTGGATTAATGAAAAAAACCTAATGAAATTGTTCCATTGGTTTTATGAAGCAAAATTCTTTCATTTGCTACTTTAAACTATTGTCTCGATCCGATAACTATATCATAATAAACGTCAACCTCTATATAAAATAGAAACAAGCAAAAAATTCGTTTTGCCAAAAAACTTTTTGTTTAAAAAATAGTTTCTTGAGAATTCCACAATTACAGTCATTTAGCCAATTCACAAAGTCTTCTAAAGTGATAAGTAATAAAGTACTATTTAAGACCGAATATCACTACTGTAAACAATCTGTTGTATTACCATATGAAAATTGTCATAAACGTTAAAAGTAAAATAAAATAAAAGTCTGTTTCTTTGTTGTTACACTAAAATGCAGTAAATGAGTAATTACTGAATAAACTGAAAAATGTATTCCCAATAAAGCTGTTGCCCATAAAAATACGTGAAAGGAAAAATTTTTAAAATCAGTAACATTAAGGAAACCACTTATGTAGAGTTGGAAAACAGTGACACTTTTGACTACTCAGTTTTTTCTTCTTATGCATACGCGATACAATACTTTTTATAACATGAAAGCTTTAGCAAAATGTAAATAATGTGTTGCGTAATCTTTCCCATTTGTTTTTTAAATTTATTCAAAAGTACATGATCATTTCTTTTTCGAAACAAGTGGACTTAAAAGCAAGTGCGGTACCAAGTAGTGAAGTACTTATAATTTTTACAACACTAAATAATTAAATGAAATTTATTTGCTGGTGTTTAAGCATTGTCTATATGCAACATTTCATTGGTGCTTTACCAAATCATCAGTAGACTTGAAGTCTACTGATGATTTGGTAAAGCACCAATGAAATGTTGCATATAGACAATGCTTAAACACCAGCAAATAAATTTCATTTAAAATAGAATAATGACAATATGTCGAATAATAAATTTCCTAAATAATTAAAGTAATACAAATAAAATAAAACAACTGGTTTCTAAAAATGTTATTTTCTGTTCGAAGGTATATAATTGTGTTAACAAAACAAACATTTTATAAAAATTATTCATTCACTTCTTATTTTTGTTCCATTTTTATTTCAGTTTTTCGTTTTTCGATTACTTTTTCGAACGGAGCTAATATTGAAAATAAAAACTTGCGTTGAATTTGTACACAAAAAACAGCTGACTAAATAGCACACTGAAAAAACATAGGTAACAAAATAGTATTGTCATATTATATATTAATATGAAAAATAACAACATTTTTATGACAGTAAAACAATTTTACGGAATACTAAAAATAGGACGAACTAGTACACTTTGTGAATTGGCTAATTGTTTCAAAATTTGTTTTTTGTTTGCGTATTACAAATTACTATTTTTTATAAGTACAAAGCACAACCGATCTATACAAATCATCAAATATTGGAAATTTTAGGGAATGAAAAATCATCAGCTTAATATAAAATTTTTCGGTAGTAATTTTGATTCATAGGTGTTTCATGTTAAATCAACATGATTTACAATGATCTTGAAAGAAAATGTTTCCTTTTGAATTAACTATATTTCATGTTGATTTGATATTCCAGCACAGTTAAATCAAAATGAAGTTGATACTGAAATAATACGAAAAATCATATTGAATCAAAGTAATTTCGAGTTGAAACAACGTGAATTTGATATTGAAATAACACGAAGAATCATGTTGAATCAAACTTATTTCAAGCTGAAACAACGTGAATTTGATATTGAAACAACACGAAAAATCATGTTGAATTAAAGTTATATCAAGCTGAAACAACATGAAATTAATGTATCTATTGTATTAAGTATTTTACTTACGTGATAGTCATCAGAAAACTTTGCGTTGTAGCTGACTGCCCCAGCCAAGATTTGAACTCGTGCCACCTGCATAATAGTCCACGCGCTAACCACTACAGCCACAACAGCTTCAAACTTTTCTTTACTTATACACTAAATATATACCATCGTATGTAAAATGCATTTCATTTTAATTCAACAAGATTTAAATGATTATTTAACATAAAACTTAATTGAAATTAAAGTTATAGTCATGTCGATTGAAAACGAAACTTAACGTTTATAACAAAATTGTTTTAACGGTGATTTAAGGTTAGATTAATTATTTTCCGTTTAAAATCAATATGAAACAGTGGTAATTTTAAACCAGCAGCAGTAAATTTTCTTTGGTAATTCGTTTTTTGTCGTCTGCATAGACGATGCATGTGAGAATAAACAACAACAAGGCACACAACTAAGCAGAACAGTGAATTGTAGCAATGAACAAAGCAAATAAACACTAACATGATTTCCAATCAAAATTGCGGCATGTGGACTTTATATTCCTTTTTTTTCTTTATTTTAGTCTGATCAATGTCCTATGTTTGAGATGAGAGTGGTGTGGTAGCTGGTACCTGGTACTACCTAATTATTTTTTACCTTTTAGCGCATTATCTACATCACTATTACACTGAATGAATTTCGCTTTATAAATCCAATGAAACAATTTCCTTGGATTTTTTCACAAATCTAATAAAATATTTTTCAATTCTAATGAAATAAGCATTTCTTATATTCTTCGACCTTAAGTTGTTAAATTATACAGTATTCAACGGTTAATTACCCCACGCTTAAATGCCTTTCACGCTTATTTACATTCAGTTTTAAACCCCTTTTTTTCTTCCATTAAGTCGTAACTACTTACAATTTGGTTCGATAACTACTTATTTTTGTTTAATAAGTCCAAAAACATGGGGTACCCCTTACAAATGTATTTACATTGTCAGAGCAATTAACTAGTTATTATTTAGCTTACTTAAAGCTAAACAATTAGTAGTCAAATAAACAAATTAAAATTAAGCAAAATTTTATACACATTGGCGCATATTCATCACTAAGTGTTAACTTTTTTAAGTACCTATATAAGTTATTCATAGTTGGTTAATTTCAGCACGAAAAGTTTGCACTTCATTATGGGCAAAGCTGTAACTAGCTGCCAACTAACTAGCACATTCAAAGAAGAGCTGATTGATTTAAATTCTAATGCATCCAAAACAGATACATGCAAAAAAGAAAATAAATTAGAGATGTGTTTGGTCAACAACATTTTTACCGGCCCTTATTTTAATTGATTTATATACAAACTATAACAAAAAAATTACTTTTTTACAATTTGCATGAATTTTTTACAGAGCAAAAATTGTTTTTTAATAGCTTCATAAGCTTTTTAATAAATTACAGTCTAAGTTATCGTTCAAAATGTTTTATTTATCTATATGCCAATAAGCAGGGTTGCTTGTCTTTTGCCAACTAATAGCAGTTGCGCTAGTTATGAATTGTGAATAAGATCTATAACTATCTGTGAACTATTTTTTAGTTTCTGTTCTATTAGTTCCGCCTTTGGTTATGATTTCTGAATATGCACTATTATATTTTATTTATATTCTGTCATCTTTCTTTTTTTGACCCAGCTGGGATGTGAACACGTGCTCGTTAAGATTTAAACACAAGTACTTTACCTACTCAGTTATTGTTGACTTATAAGTTTAAGCGACAAAAATTAGTTTTCATTTACAAACCATGTTGACTTAAAAAGTGGTTGTCTACTTATTTTATTAAGTCGTAACAAAAATTATAACAATTTTCAGATAATGAGAAAAATACATACTAATTTTATTAAAAACTAAGTAGCAGTTATAATTTGTACCATAGTAATAGCATAAATAAGTAACACTCGTTACTTTGTAATACATTAATAAAGTACTGCAGGCTACAAAAATGACAACATTTTTTGCTGGGTTGTTAACTCCCCCTAAAATTAATCACATATGTAAGCTTTCAAAACGCCGATACACGTATATATTTTTTGATGACCTCTACTAAAATTAGGCGTTAGAATCTTGTTATTAAAAAAAAACATTTTGTTTTACACTGTAAATATTCACAATTTGATTTTCATAACACAAAACTTATTTTGTTTGTAAAATGGATATATTTGTAAAATATGTGGTTCTATGTTCAGTTAATAAAAATGGTAGGTTTTTACTATTTTGAATTATTCTTTTTAAATTTTTAATAAATAAAACTTTTCCAAAATATATTTTTTTATAATTTTGATCTGAATAATTCTGAAATTATTGAGTATGCGAAAAATAATAGCTCAGTTCACACATCATTCAGTAGGTGTTTACTCGTTAAATGGGTAAAATTTCTCATACATTTTGTTGCTGTAAACTTTAGTTTTATAATTTTCTTGCACAAAATTTATGGACGATTTTACCGATTTACTGAGTAACCAGTCACCGAATAACATGTGAACTGAGCTAATAATTAAACGGCTTAAAGATAATATTTAAATTTTTTAATATTTAAAATTTTTTAGTGTGTTCTGTAAAAAAATTCGAGTACTCCTTCCGACGTTATGATGGCGTTGGTGAAGCAGCCTCTTGAAAAATCCTTCGAAAAATATAGCGGTTATCAAAGGCCATGACTAAATTTTTATTTCGTTGCATCCTGTTATATTATTTTTTTGAACTCTTGAATACCGATTAATATTTCTAATATGATTTCTAAGTCTGGGTTTTGTGCGCTCGGTAACCGCTAAGACCCGTTTAATTAAAAACAAACAATATTTGAAATTATGATAAATAGAAAAAGATAAAGAGGACAATAAAAATCATGAACTTGGTGAATAGACCCAAATATTGGGGAGGGAGTATGAATAAAAAAGTAGTTGCTTTTTACTTAAAAATTTGTTTTAAAACCAATTATTTTTTCTAAAAACTAATTTTTAAGTAAAAAGCAAATACTTTTTATTATTCTACTACCCATTGTCGCTGTCAATGTTTATTTTCACAAGAAAATTTTGTTATGCAAAAGACGCATTTTTTATTTATTCCTTAGCAACATTAGAATATATCAATAAAAACTGCAAACTTCTTGAACTACATGCATAATTCGCAGCACATTGTCCCATAGAAAATAAAGTACTTCTGTGTGTAGTAAATTATTAGCTGAAGCATGAATTAAAAAAATAATAAAAAAACAATTCCCCAAACTTCAGTGTTGCGTGGCATAACTAAACACTTCTTTAATTTGTTATTAGACTAAAAGAATAAAACATCCCTGCCTAATAAATATATATCCATAATATAATTGCAAACTAATTCTGATAAATTTTACTACAAATATAGTATAATTTCCCAAGAGATAATAATCAAAATCAAAACCTAAATGTAATTAATCTTACATACAGAGCAGAAGAAAATTTGAAGGCAAAATGCGGGAAAAATAACAATTTCTTTTAAAAGTTTATTAAATATCTATTATTGTTTTCCTTACAGCTGCAAATTATTATGGGATTTGCAAACTTCATTAAACAAGCTTTTGCAGCTGTTAAACATATAATTTGTTTAATACGTGTTATTAATTACTGATACTGCTTATAAAAAGACTTATCAAGAAATATTAAAATTGTTTAACTTAATTTAAATGTGCAGGAAAAGAATAATTTTTTCACGCACAGCAAATTTCAAGATTCTCACGATCACACACGCTCACGACCAAAATTGATTTTATCACGCACGCTCACGCAGGGCAAATGCTTATACTTTCACGACACTTATTTTTTTATACTCCAGATAATAAAACCGAACGTTTAAATTTTTAAGAATTTTTTAGTGTTCATATAAAACGAGTTTTTGGGCAAATGAAATGATATACATGCGTGATTCTCATTTTCAGTGTACTTTTTAGGTTTTTTTTACTTTACCAATTTAATTAATAGACATATGAGAAGATAGGATTCATAATATTTCACGAGTTTTTTTTACATTTTTATGTATTGAGCGTTACATTTGCTTTCACGGTTGTTCTGGGAATGATTTTTGCGAAAAAAATTCACCACAAAAAGTGAGTATGTGTAGGAGTTTAAGGCACTACATAAATACTCTCTAAAAAATTAAAGTCGCAGGATGAAAAAAAAACTATTAAATTTTTTTCTAACTTCGCCTTGGGTTCACAAGTAAAAAATTAGTACGTTTTAAAATAATTCATTACAAAGAATTACACATGAGCCAAAAGCACTCTTCTTGCTTATAAGATCTTACTTAAAAGAAAAATCTACCAACAATGGTAAAGTTATGTAAATTTCAAATAATTATTCGTACCACAATACGTCAAAACGGAATCTTATTGATTGTACTTGTTTGCTTGCGTGCAGTAGGCAGCCACGTATACCAACGATCATAACGAATATAACAACCCACAGTGCGCTAGAATCAAAATTTGTTGAATACAAATTATCAATGTCTTAACTAAAAATGGGGTCTGTATCGTTTCTGCCTTCCGCTGGTGTTAACTTTTTTACCGTGCTAAAATTTTTAGATAACTTATATTTACGAATTTTCTTAAAGTAACGCTCAATACATTTTTTTACAAAGATAATATTTTTCAAATCATACTATGCCTTGAATTAAAAATAATTCAGATACATATATAATATTCGATGAGTTTTAATATAAACTCCTATAAACAATTGCGTAAACTATAGCAAATAAATTTCATTTGAAATAAACTCCTATATATAATTTCAATTATAAACTTTTTATTTATACACTAAAAAAATTAAATTAAATTAAAAAGTATGGATAGCACTCAATACATTTTTTTGGATACAAACCACACTTAAAAAAAATTAAGTAAATCTTAAGAAAATTTACTAAATTTCAGTTCAAGAAGGTTGCCGTATGGCGCCAAAGCCGTTTTTTGTTCTAAGAATTTAGAACGCATTTCCTTGATGTTAGGAAGTATAACTTATGCTAATTTTATTAAAATTCTACTTGAGTAGAGTGAAATATTTACTGTAAGTTAATTCGTTATTCATTTGATATAAACTTTATTCTAGAAAAATTTTACTCAATTTATGAAAATCTGTAGATGAGTGAAAACCAACATTTTCGACATGAAAACAAGGGTTTGGACTTTTCACCTCTCTGATTTTAATGAAAATCGATACATAATATCTACTCCTGTGTGAGCGGAGCATGGCCAAACTATTTTGATACCTCTTATGGCTTATATTTTATAGGTATCTAAACTTGGGCATTTCAGTAATTTTTGAGAAAAGTTCGTCATATTGATTAAGACTGAACAACTTAACAACGCGTCATCGCCCTACGGTAAATGGAACTGACACAAAACAAGTCACGTGACCGGTCCCCAGGTGGTAGGGACCGGTTCGAATTCTAACACTTCCTATGAAGCGGACCAGCAACTTTTACATGGGGATGGCCTAGAATGGGGTTAATTGATACTTTGTATGCACCTTGTAACTTGTCTTTGAATTATCTTATGGAGTCCTAATCGGTGTAGAATAATGTAGATTAATAAATATTATTCCAAAATTCAGCTGTAATTATCGATTAATTTATTTTTTTACTGTTACAAATGCGTAATTCCATTGAGCCGGGTGTGACCACTTTACACATATTTTTTGTTATAAATAAAGAATATAAAAATTTTTACTTAAAAAAAGGTTGCGACTCACACGGCCATTAAGCTTAAAGTCGTTGAATAACAGGTGGACACTGAAAGAATACGATTCCTGCTCAGACCTGACTTTACAAATCTTTGTTTTAAAGAATTACGACTTTCAGCATAAATTCTGTAAAATTTATACTATAACGTACACAATAATTTTAGTATAGCTGTCTCTTCAAAGTGTTTTTAGCTATATTACGTATTTACTGTTTGAAAAAAAAAATCAGTTTTCTTAACAAAAAAAAGCATTTTTAAAATGTGACGGGTGTGACCGACGGGTGTGACCTAATACGAAAATTTAAAAATTCGACGAAATAAAGCTTTTTATTGATATTATTAATATAAATAATATAAAAATAAATCATAAGAAAATAACATTAAATTATTTGCTATCCGTTCTATTATAGACAGCAGAATACTCTAGCTGAGCATTTTTTAAATTCAATAAAAAGCGAAAAAAGTTTTTATTAATAATTTATTAATAATTAGAAAGGGAAGAAAAGAAAATCTGAAATCAATATTAAACATACAAAGATGGAGAGCAAAATGTTTCGTGGATGATCATTTAGAAGCGCCTCAAATTGCTTAAAAAATATTAAATAATGTATTTTTTTATTTTTTCGATAATTGTCATGCTCTAGAAAACATCAATTGAGAGATTTTTATTAAAAATAAGAAAATTATTTTTTTCTTGCATAGGGCCGTTTTACGTGGAATCACTCAAATCCAAGTAGAAATTTTATTTTATTTTTAAGTGGTGTCTTTCATGGGATTCGAACCGACAACCTCCGGCATGACAGGCTAGTACACTACCCACTCGACCACAGAGGAACTTATAAATCAATGTTATAAATACCAGTTAAGCTGGAGTTAATATCTGAATATAGTTACGGAACAGGTTCCATGGCAGTCTGATTGAAGGGAGACAATTAATATTATATAGATACTATGTGATATGCCTTAGATCCATGTGCATCGAATTTGTTCAGTTCCGTTGACTACAATACTAGCCGGAGTACCAACTAAATTGACTGAAAATGGTTAATATGTGACCATTTACATAATATGGCTTTTTTTACCATTCACTACTCCTTATTTTTGGTATCAGTCTCATTTTCTCAAGTCATAGGACGAGTACTTTTGGATCATTTGTCACCAAATTTTCCACAGGGCGGATATAAATAAATTTGATGTCATTCGAAAGGTCGCAGTCTCACCTTAATGAAAACTGATGAAAAAGAACATAGTTTCTTGCTACAAGTGCTTCTAACATGCGAAAGTATCCTTTATCCATAAATATCCTGAAAATGGTACTTTAATTTTCTTTATTTTTCTACAGAATGTAGCCAACTGATATATTTTTATTGTCTACAATTTTAAAGATGGGACGAAAACAGACTCAAAAGATACAGTTGCTTCTTTACGATAACTCGATAATTTCTATGAAAGTTGTATAAGAAATAATAATATAAACAACCATTTGAACACATTAAGATTTTTTGGTAAAAAGTAGTATTGAAAATAGCATAACTTTGTAGCGCGTTTTTAGTAATTTAAATGTCATTTGAAACGTTCAGGCTCACTTTTTACATATCCAATACAAGGACATTACAAATGAAAAAAAAAATTGTTGATCACTAAATATCCTAAAAAATATCCTATTCTGTCGCCATTTTTAGGAAATACTACGTCTAAGGTTGTTTTTATTGTTATTGCTTCACTATTTTCATAGAAATTATCGAATTATGATAAAGAAACAACTGCAACTTTTAAATCAGTTTTCATCCCATCTTGAAAATATTGTACAAAAAAGACATGTCAGTTGGCTGCACTCCGTAGATAAATAAAAAAAATTAACATACAATTTTCAGGATGTATAAGGATAAAGGATACTTTGGCATTTTAGAGGCACTTGTAGCAGGAAGCTATGTCCTTTTTAAGTAGTACTGATTAAGAGAAGACACACGGCGTCTATGGCTAAGCAACACTAAATGTCCTGTTACTTCATTATTTAACTAATTAAATTCGATGCAAAATACAAAAAAGTAAATCAAACTTTTTTCAATTAAGACAATAAACAATAATATCACAATCATGCTCGAGCTGAAAATTTATTTGCCTTACTAAGAAAAAAATTAAAAAACTTAAATAATGTTGAGCCTATGTAGCTTTTGTGAAGTTCGCAAAAAACGATTATGTATTCTTAAAATTAGATACGTTCAATTACACTATGAAACAAATTTCGAGTCATCGAATGTAGCCTCAATAATTTGAATACAGTATGAAAGTAGACCCTTTGAAACCCAAATTGCAAAGGTTCGAAAAAAAAGTTATGGTTACTTGAATTTAGTCATTTCTTTAAAAAAATTTTTACGATGAGTTAATAATAAGAAAAAAAACCAATTTTCTTTTGTTTTTTGGTTCTACTGCCTAAAATAGACTATATTATGTTTTTTTTATAAAATAGAATAATTAATTTTTTAAATACACTCAAAAAATTTTAATAAAAAAAAAATGTTTTAATTTTTTTTTTCGTTTTTATGCAAAAGCTCTTTTTTGTTGAAAAATACAAAAATTACAATAAAAGTTTAACGTTTTTGTTTAAAGTTAAATCAAAATATTTACCAACATATTCATAAAATTTAAAATGAGTTTGAAATGTATTTTATTTAAAATTTTTCATACAAAATGCTCTGCTAAAACTGCGCCAGGCGACTTTTTCTCTCGATATCTGCAAATTTAACGACTATGGAGTGTACTTATGTATTGATTTTATACGCACAGAGGCGTATATTAAAGAAAGAGTGGTAATAAATATGTAACTTTTAAAGTACAGAGTGGATTTGGCAAAAAACTAATATAGTTGTAGAGGATAAGTCGAGCTTTCAAAACAATTGAAAACAATACTATAAAAAACTAAAGTTTTTGTTACATCGGTTAATCGGATAAACGACTGAAATTAACCGGATTAGCCGTTAATCGAAAATAGCCAATTTCAAATTAATCGATAGTTCATCGGGTAGTAATTAACCGGTTAACCAATTGAATACCCTATTAAATACTGACCGATTTGTAAAACTTCAAAAATTTACGTACGAATAACACTAAAATGTACTTAAATCTTGAATCAATCGGCCATGTTGCGTAAATCAAATCCAAGTAAATTTCTCATTTTACAAAAATAGATAATGCGCCCATTGATGTATTTTAAATCATATATAGTAAATTAATTTCAGATACGATATTTTAAGCTCTAAAAAATAGAAAACTATAAAAAGTCTGAAAAGATGTCGCTCTCAGTGGACTTAATTGTTCTAATCGAGCGTTTTTAAATCGACTCCATTTACAGAACAGGCAGGAATACCAAAATTCTTAAATTTTGTAAAAAAATTCTTATTTTAAGTACTACTATTAGCATAAACTTTGTATACATTCTTAGCGTGTGGGTATTTATTTGCTTGTTGATAGCTTCAACCGCATGTTGTGCTTATGTTGTTGGTTATTCTGTTTGTTCGTGCAGTGCCGACTAATAGCCTACAAACGTCGTATTACATGCTGCTGGTTTATACCATGGTAGAATATTATACAAGGTAGCCCTGGAACACCAGCTGATTATTTTTTTATTTGCTTCTTTCATGGTACGAACTGTCAACTGTTGTGTATATGTGAAATAACTACGTTGCACACACAATACCACACGTATGTTTGCTGCTTCTGATATACAAACACACACATGTCCTCTCTATTAATGTTTGACATATTCTATCCCAAAATGTACATTTGTATTAGTTATGCGGCTACCTGTTATATTTTTCTACCATTGTTTATACTGGATTTCAGCTGTCGTTCTTTCTATACTGAACTAGCTGACTGGTTTAAGGCGTTGGTTTTTAAACATGATGAGCTAAGGTCAATATTAGGAATGAACAAAAATAAATTTTATATTAAAGCAAGTAAGTAAAAATATTAACCCCATATTTATAAAAACTTATTAAAGTTAATGTTGGTTTACTGTACGAGTTTTGTATGGGAAACCCGGTTTTCAAGCACACATTAACTTTACTAATCATTTATCAATATGGCGGTATATCTATATAACAACTAAAAATATATATTCTGAAGTCTGTTCCAGAATTGAAAAAGTAAAAGTTAGACTGATTCGGGCTGGATTCAAGTCGCGGTGGGATTGATTAAAGAACGCAGTTAGGTTAATAGAAGTACGCGGCGGGATTGATTCAAGTTTACAGCGGGCTTGAATCTACATGTAATACGACGTTTGTCAGCTACTTATCGGCTATGCCCGAGCAATGGAAATAAACAACAACAAGAGAACAACAGTAATTTGTGGCTATCATCAAGCAAAGGAACACACAGAAAAAAATAAGTTTCGTTTTTGATAACAAAAATCCCGGTATTCAATAATTTTTTTTTCAAATTTCCTGTGAAAGAATTCCCCTATATTGATAACAAAATTATTTCAAAATAAAAATATATATATATAAATTAAAAAAATGTTGACATGGCTGGAATACGAACCCGGGCTTTCCGGACGTAAAGCATACACTCTCTAGCTGAGCCATATCCCATTTATTTTTTTATGGGATACAACTTCTTTTAAGTACTTATGTATAAAAAGAAAAGAAATAACCGGTATGGAAAAGAAATACTTACAACGAAATATATTATTATGTTAAAGATAAATGTTATTGAAATTCATATTTTTTTTTAATAACATGGTCTTATTGAATATAATTCTTGTCTATTTTTTTCTGTGCACCAACGCAGTACGAATACGACTGTGTATAAAGTTCATAAATCTGCATCAATTATTCTGCACTTGATTTCAGAAAAACCGGGTTTACCGTACTTTTGACACCACTTGGGATTAATTTAAGTACGGCTGGATTAATTTTTCTTTCCTGTGTATCTTTTATACTTTAAGAGATTTTTCACTTCGAGATTAAAATTTTTCGTTTTTGCCTCACATTTTCTTTGGGTTTTTTTTTTTGCTTTACCATTTTTACTAAGCATTTGATTTTAATTTTAAGTACACCATTAAATTGCTTATAAAAGTCTAAGTAAACACATAGAAAAAAAGTTTGACATGTCTAAATACGGTAAGTCGTTAAACATTTCCAAACTTAATTTTTTAATATAAGCTCATAGTAAAAAAATTATAAAAGAAATTACAAACTTCAAGAAGCCATCCATAACTGTTTTTTCGAACCAACTTTACCAAACCCATCGGGGATTTTTTTTCTAATGGAATACTTTCATACTGTTTTCAAATTATTGGGGCTACATTTTCCTGTTGCACTGTGTTACATGCAGGTGCAAGGGAATTGTCCCTTGTTTAATTTTCAAAAACAAGCCATAAATATTTAATTTTAATTTAAAATAATATACGGCTTACTTGATTTTTTTATAAATGAGTTTGCCGCAGTTTGTAGACGCCACTTTTTTTTTGTGTGCTGGTGTTACTAAAATGTTTTTTTTTTTAATTTCCGCTTTGTTTAAAAGTTTTATTAATAATTCAGGAACCTGTAAGGGTACCACATAGAGATTTGGTGGCGACATATTGGAGGGGTTAAACATTAATATATATTTTTTGAAATTGTTAAAAATACTATCTTTGTAGTTACAGCATCATGAAGCGCGGATTGTGAAACGACAACTTCTATCGTTGCACTCTGGTCCCAAATCCATTTTTTTGGCAGAAACTAAGAAAAAAATTTAAGAAAATTAAAAAGTGAAAAATTTTTTTTAATACCAACACTCCAAGCAATCAAGAAATGCAATTGAAAAAAATTAGGATGCCACAATGTAAGTGTGGAATGCTTTGAAACTTGAAAGCTTAAAACTATGATAAAAATCTTTACCAAAGTGATGCTAATGTAACATTAAATAATAATGTTAAATTAAAAAATTTTTAAAACTTTTAAAAGGAGATATAATTTAAATTGAGTCCCAATGTAAGTAGATAATAATCCTATATTACAATTTGTATTTATTTCATCTTTGTCGTTATTATTGAGTTTTATAATTATGTGATTTTTGTCAACATAACCTATATGTGTATATCGTGTATAAAAAGTTTTGTTTGTGCACGAACTTACATGAATATAAAAACGTGAAAGTCTTCGTCAAATGGTGTGCTATAAATGTGTAGTTAGATACTAATGGCATTTTCAAATTTCCATTTCATTTTACCACAATTTTTGATTGGCCGTCATATATTTTTCTTTTTTATGTATATTTTTTCAGAACTCCACGATTTATGAACCCATTTAGGATTTTTTTCTTAATTTGAAAGGGTGTACTTTCAGTTTGATCCCGGTGAAAAGTGGGCATTGTGACGCCGACGCAAACAAAATACATATTCTGTTTCAACTACTTCTACCTAACCGACTATTATGAAACTTTGCACATACATTAAGTACCTGCTACAATACTACATTATGAAAAAAGTGGGCAGTGCCACGGCCAGCAAAATATACATATTCTCTTAACTACATGCTTCCACTTAATCGATTCTTATGTATCTTTGTATAGACATACATTTGACTATCATGACAATACGACATTATAATTAGAAAAGTGGGCAGTGCCATGCCTAAAAGTAGTTTATATTCCTTTTCGGCTACATACTTTCATTTAATCAACTCTTATGAAACTTTGCTCACACATTAATTTCCTGGGACCATACAACATAATGACGAAAAAAGTCTCCTGTTTTTTAGTACATTTATTTAGCTTTTTTCTTAATTATATATAATTAAAAAAAAACAAAGTTATTAAATTAAAAACAAAAAAATAATGTTTTTAGAGTTTAGGTTAGGGTTAATTGCAAGTATTCAATGGTAGTGCGGTGTGGGAGGGGTCCGATTGGCTATTTTTATTTTTGTATATCTATTGTATGCTATAATATGTAAATGTGCCGAAATTGGAGGCTGTAATATTGTGTTTAGAATTTATGAAAAAAAAAATTTTTTTGGAGCCAGTGTGCATTGTGATAATTTTTTTTTTTAATTTTATAGCTGTTAGAGCGCTATTATAATAGTTTTAAAAGAAGACATGAATTATTCGTCTAGCTTAGATATTCAAAAAGTTATAACCAGCCCCTCTATTCAGTAACTCGCTAAAGCTTAATCTATATCGCTAAAAATATATTAAGTTGATTTATCAATTTTTTGCTAGGAATACAATTTTGCAACGTGCATTGCTAAATTTTGGAATGTCTTAAAAATTTAATCCACCGAAATTTTATCTTTTAATGACATCGCCAAAAGTTTTTAATTTTGTATTTGTTCAGCATTTTAACGATCGAGATTTAGCTTTAGCGAATTACGGAATAAGGCGGCAGGTATATAAAAGTATTTTCAAGCAAATTTTGTGATTTTTCATACATTAAATGCATCATATTTTGGGAACAAGACTTAACTACCATACCAACTTTGGTTTGATTATGAGCGGGTCGGGCCTAGTCACTCGTTAGTTTTATATGGGATAAGTCAAATAATAAAAAATAAATTTTGTCCGAATCGCTGAAATTCGCCAAAAATTTTAAAAAGTCGCCAACATGTATATATTGATTAATTTTTAGAGAGCAAAAAAAATGTAAAATCTTTACTATAAACTGGCTTATACTTTACTTAAAACAATAAAAAACCGAGCGTGTCAGCTCCGATGTACGACTGTACTACTAAAAGATGGTGGGTACGGAAAATTTCGATATCAGATGAGCACATATTTAAGAGGAGAAATTTGCGATAATATGCACCACCTTATAGGAGTATTGGAGCGTTCTAATTTCTTACTTTTTACGTACTTAGTGTGCAATTACTATCCTACATACTGAATTTCAGTCATATAAGACTTTAGGAAGTACGCTTTTTATATGCATAAATGTTTTACAGATATTCATTTCTTTACCTGTCTAATATGCAATTGGTATCCTATAAACCAAATTTCCATCTGTTAGGAGGAAGGTTCCACTTTCTTATATTTTCCGTGGTTTATATGCAATTCCTAGCCTATAAGCGAATTTGGGATTCATTATATTAATCCTAATGCAAAATCGATTCTTAAAACAAGTTTTTCAACATTTCGATATAAGTATACAATTACATAGTGGAAAAAGTACACATTCCAAAAATATGAACATACAGAGAAGCAGCAGCGAAAAATTGTTAAAAGGAAATGGTGTAATATTTACTTTGTATCTCGTGACTTAGGTTAAAAGACTAGTTGTTATTTTTTTATATGTGAGAGGTATTGAAGTGTTCCTTTTTTGTTAGTAAATATATACTCTTAGGCTGTGGAAAAATGCCATTTAATTTTTTGTTGAGCTCATATTTTTTCAAATGTACAATTAAAGAAGAAATCTATTTTTGTTCATATCAAAATGGGTTATAAAATAAACAACTATTTCTTTTTTTTTAAATTCAGGTATTTTCTTAATTTTTCCTCCTAACTCCGTAATCAGAAGTAATTAACCTTGAATACTGTAGGTATGAAACCATTTTAATATATAAACGTGAATAATAATACCCTAAAAATAAATTGGTGTAATGTTTACTACCACCTCTTCATATATGTTAAAAATTTTCACGTCGTAAGTTAAAGGTTAATTAAAGAAATAAATGTACGCATATATTTCCTTTGATATAATGTGATTTTCTTTTTAAAGTACTGTGGCAATTTTTGCGGACGAGAAAATATCAATTTTAAATATGAAATAAAACTGGGAACCCTAAATGAAGCAACTGCTTCAACATCTACATACTCAGCAAAAACTTTGCTTACTGGTAGGCAAATAAGTATATGAGGATTTAAGTCGTAACTACTTACAATTTGACTCGATAACTACTTATTTTTGTTTGAAAAGTCCAAAAAATAAGGGGTACCCCTTACAAATATACATATTTGCACTGTCAAAGCAATTACCTAGTTATTATTTTGCTTACTCGAAGTTAAAAAATAAGTACACAGAAAAAAATAAGTTTCGTTTTTGATAACAAAAATCCCGGTATTCAATAATTTTTTTTTCAAATTTCCTGTGATAAAGAATTCCCCTATATTGATAACAAAATTATTTCAAAATAAAAAAATATATATAAATTAAAAATATGTTGACATGGCTGGAATACGAACCCGGGCTTTCCGGACGTAAAGCATACACTCTATAGCTGAGCCATATCCCATTTATTTTTTTATGGGATACAACTTGTTTTAAGTACTTATGTATAAAAAGAAAAGAAATAACCGCCATGGAAAAGAAATACTTACAACGAAATATTTTATTATGTTAAAGATAAATGTTATTGAAATTCATATTTTTTTTTAATAACATGGTTTTATTGAATATAATTCTTGTCTATTTTTTCTGTGTAGTCAAATAAACAAATTTAGATTAAAAGAAAATTTTATACACATTATATTTTTAAAATTTTTTAATTTTTTTGACCCAGCTAGTATACGAATCTGTGCTCGTTCAGATTTGAAGACAAGAACTTTACCCACTCAGCTATTGTTGACTTATTAGTTTAAGGGACAAAAATTAGTTTTCATATACAAACACACGTTGACGTAAAAAGTGGTTGCCTACATATTTTATTAATACACATCAACAAATTGTAACTACTTTCAGATAATGAGAAAAATACGTACTAATTTTATTAAGAATTAGGTAGTACTTCTAATATAAAGCACTGTAATAAGATACATAAGTACCACTCATTACTTTATAACTCATTAATAAAGTACTATTCATTACAAAAACTACAAAAGTTTTTGCTGGGTATTTTGAATTTTTGTTTAGTCGTCTCGTTAAAGTCGCGGGGACAACATTATAAGCTTTTTATAAAACTTCTCAAAAATTAATCAGAAAATCGCATCATAAATGCTGTTTTAGGTGATTCACCTGTAGGGTACCATTTTCTCACAACGAGCGAATCATTTATGATTGAAAAATGACCTCATATGTTGACTCGCAAAAGAATCGATTATGATACAAAAACTAAGTAATTTACGATTGAAAAAGTAGATGAAAAGACTCCCCAATTATTACAAATACTACCAGAAAATTGCTCAAAAATGAATCAGCAAATCGTATCATAAATGATTGTTGGATATGATTCACTTGTAGGGTACCATTTTCTCACAACGGGGGAATTATTTATGATCGAAAAATGAGCTCATATGCGGTTATTTTGTCCCTAAAGCTGATTCTCAAAAGATTCGATTATGATACAAAATGCTAGCTGGGACATAACGCTATTACGATGCATTCTAGAAAAAAAATCTTAATAAGGATTTCTTCTCGCATGCTAAGATTTATTTTCTATTTTTTAATATTTTCCCTCTAGTAATAAAATAAACTACAGGCAGGTTTATTGTTTGGGACTCTGGCAAATTTGTTTTAAATTTGTTTAGAACAATTTTGTTTTTGTATTGTTTTAGTAATATAAAAATTTTCTTATATACATAGAAACTTTATGCAAAGATTTTTTGTAGAATACTGTCTATCATGCTGGCCACAAGGTAAACAAAAAGGAACAGCAAACTTCTATTTATGTTTCAATATTCATGACTGCTTAAGCACGGAAATTAATTTAAATACATGTCATGTTCATTTTTTAATTAAACAGAACACTGAAGTTCATTAGTTATAAATATATAAGAATATTTAAATATAAATTTTCAATTTTTTATGTTACAACTTCAATACAAATATATGCCAAATGCGATGTTATGTTATAACTCGAATTAAAAAAAAAGTAATTCATTATATGTAGATTAAAATGGTTTAAAATTTGAAACATTTTATGTTGGTGTCGCTAAAGGTACGTACGTACAGATTGAAAAAAATCCATTTTTGTCGTAGACTGCGTGATAAGAAGAAAAGAAAAGGGACTAAATGTTATATAATTAATTTCCGTTTAAAACTTAAGCAGGATTTTGCGTTACTTAAACCCTTAAAAATGTTTAAAATACATTCATAAATATGGTACATGTTTACCTCCGGCATTCAAGTGCAATGAGATGGCCCGATTCGGAAGAATAACGGAATGTTTTCAGCAACATTTCTAGGAGGGGTTTTGAAGGAGAAGCAAAAAGAAACTTTTTCGTTGCTTAACTTGGTTAATACTTTATTTTTATTATACATATCGTCACCTTATTATTGGTTTGACCCATCAACATAGGAAAAAGCATTAGAAAGCAGCAAACCAATAATAAGCTGACGATATATTGTATTTTTTTAAATATTATTGATTGTCATTTGAATAAGAATTATTCAAATATATAGAAAAATATAGAATAAAAAACTTTTCGAACAATTTTTGCGGTATATTCGAATATACGAACAACTTTTTTCAAACTACATACAAAATTTTTTTTTTTATATTTACGAATGTAAAATAGCATTTTAAATTAATTACTTTTATAAGTTGTTAACAATAGGAAGTGTTAAATAAGCAAATTATACCAAATTATAGGCCCCTATTATGATTCACAACTTAACTTGGCTGAGTTGTCAATGTTAAGACCCAACTCAAAAATTTTTTTTATATTATGATTCACAACAAATTTTAGCTGTCTACGAAATAAATTTCGAAAAAAGGTTCTTATCTATACTCTCTTCTTGAAACCACACTATATTTTTGGCCTTACTATTTTTTCTTGAGATTGGTTGACAAACGGGATAGATTGGCGCCTAAGATCACCATTTTAAAAACAATCAAAAGTTATACAATAGTCGAAAAAACCCAAAAACAACCGAGAAAAAACAGTTGTCTCACTTTTAAGAAAGTTGTAATCCATAATAAGAATTTGACAACTACGACTCAACTATCGACGTAGTCGTGAATCATAATCGGGGCCATAAATACTTGTGCAAGGGGCTGTTGAGATATTAGATATGTTACGGATCAACAACTTCTGCACTCTTGCATCGCTGTCGTAAAGTACACAATATAGAAATTTAAAGTTCCAGTGAAGATCCAAACATACCTGACAGGAATAATATGGGTGCAATGACAAAATATGTTGGCCCCTATTATGATTCACAACTAAATTGATAGTTGAGTCGTAGTTGTCAAATTCTTATTATGGATTACAACTGTCTTAACAGTGAGACAACTGTTTTTTGTAAGTTGTGTTTTGGTTTTTATTTCGACTATTGTGCTACTTTTAAAATGGTGATCTTAGGCGCCAATCTATTTGATTTGTCAACCAATATTGTTGCCATATCCATAAAAAATAAAATAGTAAGGCCAAAATTTAAAATATTTAAAATATTTTGTGATGCCTACCATGGTTTCAAGAAAATAGAGAGTATAGATAAGAACCTTTTTTCGAAATTTATATCGAAGACAACTAAGATTAGTGGTGAATCATAATACAAAAATATGTTTGAGTTGGGTCGTAACATTGACAACTCAACCAAGTTGAGTTGTGAATCATAATAGGGGCCTTTTAGACAATATATGTAAAGAAGACAAAAGATGTACAGAAGAATGACAAAATATGGAAAGAAGAAGTTTGGCTGAAGATGAAATGTCTCTTAATAACAACCGTAGGGGCCGGTCCGAGTGATAGTACTTCTTATGAAGCGGTCCAATCACTTTTACATGGGGATGACCAAGGATGGTGTGAATTGATGATTCGTGTGAACCTTGTGACTCCTCACTGAACTATCTCATAGATACAAAATTAACGAACAAAAATTTCTATTCATTACTTTTACATTATATAGGAAAACCTGCGCACCTATCCCTCTCAGACCTGCCGCTAAACTACTGGAAATTTTTTCATAATTTTTGGATTATAGGGTCTCTATATCATATCAATATCAAAGGTATTTAAAGCCATGTTTGAGGTTGGTATACATGCAAAGCTAATACGCTTATGCAGAATAACGTTAACTGACACAAGATCATCATTTAAAATTGGAAAAGACCTCTCCGAGACGTTTATAACCAAACGAGGTTTTAGACAAGGTGATGATAGTCTATCTTGTGATCTATTCAACATTTTGTCGGAAAAAATCCTGAGGGATGCTGCAGTTAATAGAGCAGGCACAATTTACAACAAAAAACACATGCTACTCGCTTATGCCGATGATATTGATATCATGGGGCGGACTTTGCGAGAGGTAACTGAAACATTCTCGAGTATCGAAAAGGAGTCGGCGAAAGTGGGTCTAATAGTAAATCAAGATAAAATCAAGTTAATGGTATTAATGAACAAAGAAGTAACAAGACTGGGTCAATATGTGAACGTTGGTGACTATAACTTCGAGGTAGTGAACAACTTTATTTATCTCGGTACCACCATAAACCAAAAAAATAACATCAGTTTGGCAATAAAACGCAGAACAATTCTTGCTAATAGATGCTATTTCGGGCTAAGCAAGCAGTTTAGAAATAAAGCCCTCTCTCGACGAACAAAAATTACACTCTATAGAACGCTTATACTACCCGTGCTACTATATGGCACTTAAGCGTGGGTTCTTACGCAAGCAGACGAAGCTGTTCTTGGAGTGTTTGAGAGAAAGATTCTGCGCAAAATATATGAACCTGTCTGCGTCAACGGAGAGTATCGACATCGAATGAATCACGAGCTATATGAGTTGTACGAAGATATTAATATTGTTAAACTCATCAAAGTACAACGGTTGCGCTGGCTGGGGCATGTCATACGTATGGATGATAATACTTCGGCGAGGAAAACATTCGATTTCGATCCCGAAGGAAGACGTAGAAGGGGAAGACCCAAACTCCGGTGGAAAGATCAAGCTGAGGAAGATCTCGCAAAACTTGGTGCTAGAAACTGGACACGAAGCGCATTAGATCGACGCGCATGGAAAAATATTCTGTATCAGGTTACTGACCTAAACGGTTGTTTATAGCCATCTAAGTAAGTAAGTAATATCATATCAATATATAATTAATGTTTAGGTTTTACTATTTTTATACCATTCTATGATTTTATGACACGCACAATTGATGCATCTCGGTTTAATTTCATTTTGAAATAACCAAAGCCCCACATTCCTTTCAGATCTGACGCTAAACTACTGGAAATTGTTTCATATTTTTTGAAATATATAGTCTCTATATCGTATGCAAATATAACAAATGTTTAGGTTTTATGATTTGTATATCCTTCAAGAATTTTCAGGTCACGCACAGTTGATGCATCTCGGTCTAATTTCTAATAATAAATTTTGAGATAACCAAAGCCTCATATGATATATATATATTTTCAAACTTTTTTTAGTGTTTAGTATGAATAATGCGAACAATGTGAGAAAGAAACTTAAATACAATAATCGCAATCGATGCATGTGGGTCTATTTGACATTGGCCAAATAGAAACGAAAATATTGAGACGGAGACCTACCCGCACAATCGATGCATCACGGTCTGAAAGGGCTATACAAATAAATAACCAAACTATACCTCAACACACTAAAGTAAAATATTTCGATGTTCATCTTGATCGTCGTCTAACATGGAAGTTCCACATAAATGCAAAGGTGACCTAAATGAAGTTAAAGGCAGCTCAAATGAATTGGGTTATTGGAAGGAACTCTACTCTAAGCCTAGATTGTAGACTTCTTCTATACAACGCCATTCTAAAACAATATGGTCCTACGGTATCCAGTTATGGGGCACTGCCTCTTCATCAAATGTAGGAGAAAGTCAAAGGCGACAAAATAAAATACTCCGTACGAGTACAGCAGCCCCATGGTATGTCAAAAACAAGCCAATTCAGAAAGATTTAGATGTTCCGCTGGTTAAGACAGTGTTTTCTAAACACGTTACAAGATACAAAAAAAAACTTTGCGTTGCACTCAAATCCCCTAGCCCGAAACATCATTAACATTAGCGGCCACACTCGGCTGAGAAGGAGGGACACTCTTGCTCTCAGCCGATCACGAGAGACGTAGACAACCAAAGAACCAACCGCTGAAACAAATATTTTTGTCTGGCATTGGCTGGACTTAAAAATTAAAATTTTAGAAATAAGATTTGATTACTTGTTGTTAGTTCATTTCCCCATCGATTTTGGAATAAATTTTAAAACCTAACTGCAAGCAAACCCTTTCAAACCAAAAAATTATTTTAAAGATCGGTTGACACATGACAGAGTTATACGTAGGGGACCATACTTTGCCCATCCCCCTCACCCATTTTTCGAATAAATTATGTGACCAAACTGCAAGCAAAACCTTTCAAGCAAAAAAGGTGTTTGAAAATCGGTTCACATATGACAGAGTTTAGAAAAGTGTTGGAACGAGGGCGGGCTCTTTGCCTCACCGATTTTGGAAGAGAAGTTATGTAACCTAACTGCAAGCAAACCCTTTCAAACAAAAAAAGAGTTTTAAAAATCGGTTGAAAAATGCGTGGGAGATCAAACTCCTCCCCCACCACACACAATAAAAAATTATGGGACCCAACTGCAAGCAGCGTTGTTAACTTTTAGATTTCAAAAAGCAATGAAAAAACTTATGGGCTTTGTACAATAAAGAGCTGTCAGTTGTAGTTGACTCTGTAATAAATATAATTACATACATATGTAAAAAAACCCGACTTCAATGTAAAGATCTTATGTACCAGAGTACAAAACCAACGCGATGTTAGATCAAATGCTGTGCTTGTCTACAAATGGAGTGTTCTACCGCAATTTTTCATAGTACCAAGCAATTCATGACCTTTCAAATAATATATTTTGAAAATCTGTCAAGAAATGTCGGAGTTATGTGATAATTAATACATTGGGCTATGACTTTGTGCGCCCGATTTTCACTTCTATCGGATCAAACTTCAAGAAATTCATTTGAAACAAAAAAATTTTTTTTTGAAAATTGGTTCATAAAGGAGCATTATGCGATAATCAGTATTTCCGGGGGAGAGGAGAATGTCCTACAGATTTTCGAAAAAATGAGTTTTGAAAATCGGTTTACATATGACGGACTTATGCTTGGTGAAGGAAATTTTTCCACCAATGTTTAGAAAACAAAATTTGCAACAGAACTGCAGGCAAACCCTTGCAAAATAATCGGTTTACAAATGGCAGAGTTTTGATTGGGAGGAGAGAATTTTCTCAACGATTTTCGAAAAAATTGTGGAACCAAACAGCAAGCAATACCTTTCAAACGGTGTTTTTTTAGTCTAATTTTTGGTGCTTTTGTTTTTTGACGGTGGCGCTAAGCCCAAAATTCAAAAATTAATTTCTTCATCAAAAAAATGTTTTTTAAGTGTAAAATTCTTTGCTAATGCAACTATTTCCTGAAAAGGTTTTTTACAGTCTTGCAGAAGAATGAAAAAATTGATTCGAACAACCAGTGGATAACTTTAGAGCGCGTTATCATCATCATTCGAAAGGTTTCAGTCTCCTCCTAATATAAATGACATAGCTTCACGCAAGAAAGTCCTCTAAAATGCCAAAGTATGCTGAAAAAGTATTTGTAATTTTCTTTATTTTTTAATCGACATCAAAAACGAAGGAGGTTATGAACTCGTATTTTTTATGTTTGTATTGGCATAACTCTGTCATTTGTGAACAGATTTTCAAAGTTCTTTTTTTGTTTGAGAGGGTTTGATTGCTGTCTTGCTGTTTGTCTGCAGTTTTGTTGCATAATTTTTTTCTAAAAATTGGTAGGAAAATTTGCTCCACCAAGCACAAGTCTGTCATATGTGAACCGATTTTCAAAATTCTTTTTTCGAAAATTTGTAGGGCATTCTTCCCTCCCCCGGAAATATTGATTATCGCATAACCCTCCATTTATGAACCAATTTTCAATATTCTTTTTTTTTTATTTCAAATGAATTGCTTGCAGTTTGATCCCATAGAAGTGAAAATCGGGCGAACAAAGTGGTAGCCCGATATAGTAATTATCACATAACTCCGACATTTCTTGACAGATTTGCAAAATATTTTATTTGAAAGGACATGAAAGATTTGGTACTATGAAAAATTGCGGGCGGACACCCCATTTGTAGACAAGCACACCATTTGATCTAACACAAAATCACGTTGGTTTTGTAATCTGGTATAGTGTTGTAAAAAGCGGCTACTTTTGACTACGCAATACTACTCGATACAATTTTAACTTCGTACTCGATACTACTCGATACTTTTAACGACTGTTTTATTTCAAAATAAAAATGTTTAATGGGTGCAAATTCTCATTTATTGAAACATGTTTGAACAACTAGGGTCTTTGAAATTATTTTAATATTGTATTATTTTAATTATTTAGTTAATATCTCTCTAAATGACATGGGTTAGAATTATTTGAAAACGTGTTTTAACAAAATTGTATTACTTTAATATATTTCAATGCAAAAGTTTCGTTTTTACCCTAAAAAATACAACTATGAAATTAGTGAGTAGGTACTTTTGGCTATCGAGTACCGAAAATTATGTTCGGTATTGAGTACCCAGTACTCGACTACTCAATACTTTCACAACATTAATCTGGTACATTGATGTCGGGTTTTTTGTGCATATGTAATTATATATATTACAGAGTTAACTATAACTGATAGGTCTTTATTGTACAAAGTCTTTAAGTAGGAATGAAAACAGATTGAAAAGTTACAGTTTGTCTTTATAATAACCCGCTCATTACTATGAAAAATCTGTACCAATAACTCTGATGATCATATATGAAGAATTAATATCGGATATGATACATGTATTAAGCTCTAAAAACTAGAAAACTACAAAAAAGTCTGCAAAATTTTTGCTTTTAGTGGATTTAATTTTTCTAAAACGATTCCTTTTAAATCGGCTCGATTTAAAAAAAATTTAATTCAGTGCTTTTTTTCAAGAATTACGCGTTTTTACGTGTTTCAGTGCTTTTTGAAATCTAAAAGTTGACAACGCTGTTCATAACCATAGATAAACACGTAGATTTCCAACTCTCTATAAAAAATTGACAACTCTCTTACTCGTATAGGTCTTGTATATTCAACAAACTTGAGAAAGTAAATTCAACACACATCACAGAGCGTAAGTTTTGCACTTGAAAGCGCGGTAAAATGTATCTTTTTTGCACACACAAACACTTTTCTCATTTTATTTAATTTTTTTATTAGTTTTGATATAAATTTTATGTTTCTTCTTGCTGTAATTTTAAATTATTTTTTAATTTTGTTGACATTTGTGTATTGAAATTTACCGAAGTTTTCAACCCTTTTTTTCATTCAACAGTACTGCATTTTAGTTACTATTTGGGATAAATATTTTTAGTACCAAATAGAAAAATTGAAGAAACAAATTTTAGCAAATCAACATTTTTTGGGCTCAAATGTATTAAAAATGATTTTAAATTCATACTTTCATTAATTAATGTAAAATTAATTGTATATAATAACTAAAAATTCATGTTTAAAAAATATAAATTTTAAAATAATTTTTTTGTACAACTAAGTATCGTTTGTGCTGTGGGGAAATTTTTATTTAAACCTATACTAATAGAAAATGTTCTACTAATACATTCTTATACTTAGTTTTTTTTTTGACAACCGACTTAGGTTTCTGACAACTATTTGCCACCAGTCAGGCTTCTATGTTTTCTATGTTCATAACATCCTTCTTTTTTTATGTCGGTTAAAAAATAAAGAAAATTACAAATACCTTTTTCAGGCATTTTAGAGGACTTTCTGACGGAAAGCTATGTCATTTTTCATCAATACTTATTAGGAGGAGACTAAAACCTTTCAAATGAGAAAAAATTTATCAATATCCGATGACGGGCTCTAAGGTTATTCAATCTTGAATATGACGAACATCTCCCAAAAAATGGTCGAGATGCACAAGTTTAAACGGCTATAAAAAGAAACCATACAAAGTATCGGGCTAGTTCTTACGCCACGTCATGCGCACGAAAGAGTAGAATATACATATGTTTATG
This sequence comes from Panzeria rudis, assembly GCA_956483635.1. Classification (NCBI taxonomy): domain Eukaryota; kingdom Metazoa; phylum Arthropoda; class Insecta; order Diptera; family Tachinidae; genus Panzeria; species Panzeria rudis. The sequence goes on along the minus strand of OY101451.1, from coordinate 71,379,944 downwards.
TATGTCAAATTTCGTGAAAACAGAAAGTTTTTGAAATCTGAAATGTCAGGCAAATGAAATACGTAAAAAAAATTAGTTTGAATGGTCTTCGAGAGTTAGTCTTAATTTTTTCATTCCTCTGCAAGACATCAAAAACGTGTTCAGGAAATAGTTGCATTAGCAAAGAATTTTACACTTGAAAAACATTTTTTAGATAAAGAAACTATTTTTTGAATTTTGGGTTTAGTGCCACCGTCAAAAAATAAAAGTACCAAAAATTACACTAAAAAAGCATTGAGCACTAACTCCAAAATTTTTCGTTGAAAAAGCACTAAAAACGGTGCGCAAAAGCACTGAGTTGACAACGCTGACTGAAAACAAAACCCTTAAAAAAAGGAATTTTGCAAATCGGTTCGCAAATAACAGAGTTAAGGAATGAAGGGGAGGGGGCGAGTTTTCCCACCGATTTTGCAGTTAGATACCACACTGCAAGCAAACCCTTTCAAAACCAAAAAAGAATTTTATAAATCTGTGGACAAATGACGGAGTTATACGTGGGAGACCATCGCCCCATCTCCACACTGCTTCTCGAAAAAAATTATGGGATCAAACTGCAAGCAAAACCCTAAAAAAAGAATTTTGAAAATTAGTTCAAATATTACAGCATTAATCATGTGGGGGGGGGGGGGAGGAGCAAAGTTCCTAACCGATTAAAAAAACATGGGATTAAGCCACAAGCAAGCCTTCTCAAATCAAAAAAGAATTTTCAAAATCAGTTGACAAATGACAGAGTTATGCGTGGTGGGCCAAACTTCCCCCACCCCCCTCACCACTTTTTCGAAAAAAGTTATGTGACCAAATTATTGTTATGATTAAAATTAAATATTTTAGTTTTTTTGGTGACTACTGAACAATTCCTAAATTAATTACAATACCACTGCAGACCCAACAGCAAAGAAAACATATATCTCCAACAATAACACTTTCACTAAAAGCTTAAAATAAAACGAAAAAACCACAAGGCAAATTTTAATGGAAAAAATTTTATAAAATATTTACTTTGTCTCTCTAGTTAATAATGGAAATAAAAGAAATAAAACAACGACGTGATATTAGCATTAGCTTTTAAGTGTATGGGAAAATGTGTTTGGAAAAACAGATAAAAGCTATAACAGCAAAATCAATTTAATATGATAAACTTAGAACTAATTTCTAGTGCAACTTAATTAAAAATGAACTCCAGCTAAGGATAGTAAAGGTTCATGATATCCCTATCATGAAAGGATGAAAATAAAGACAGTAATTTAAATGAGAAAAATTGTAGGCACGCACAAACAACATCGGTTGCTTTTTCTTACTATAATAGATACATACAACCACACGTAACATAACCCAATTGGCCAAATCGTCGTAAACGACATTGTATTCATCGATTTATGTACGGCATATCGTCTGTCGATTACGTTTTTTAGTCGACAATTCAAAAGAAATCTTCGTTCATAACAGTCTGAGCGACTACATATGTCGTACGTTTTCTGTTCAATCAAACTTCGTTGAGGACAATTTGAGCGAAAATGACCTACGTTTTGTCTTTAATAAAACTTTGTTGAGGACAATCTGAGTGCCAATGTCCTATGTTTTGTCTTTAATAAAACTTTGTTGTGGACAATCTGATCGACGATGTCCAACGTTTTGTCTTTAATAAACCATTGTTACGGACAATCTGAGCGACAATATCGTAGGTTTTGGCTCCAATCAAACAAATGCATATGTTTACCTTTTGTTGTCGATGATTTAGGTTGTGCTATGACATGGTGGTAAGCTCGATTATTTCTACACATGTAGCCTCTGTTCGAATCCCAGCCAAGTCAGTCCTCAACATCAATAATTTAAATAAAGCCAGTGATGTGCGATGAGGTTTTTATCAAGGTGCTAACTACTTCTTTGAAATATTATAATGAAGTATCTTCTTAAATTTTTCCAAAACCACTACGCACAGTGGTTTGATCCCATATAACGATGGGACAAAAATAGAAGGAGTTGTCGCATAGTTTTGAACTTTACTACACTACTATAAAATACCTTAATTAAGAATAATAAATTTTTTTTAAAAAATCGGACAAAGGACACGCCTACCGCCTATTTATGCGATAAACTAAATGTTCAATATTGGCTACATAGCTCCACACAAATTCGTCAAAATCCGTAGATGTTTTACATCCCATGTAAGGTTTCTGCTTGTGTGGTAGTTTTTATTGTAATTGAATTAAGGAATCTAGGTCCTGCCATATATCCTTTATTGTAAAAATACTATAGCTCTTACAAAAGTTATCCGATTCTCATTAAATTTGTTATGATATTTATTATATATTAAACAAATATTTGTGCCAAATTAAATTTAAACTTATTTATCAGCGGGCGCAGATGCAATGAGAAGATCGGGCTATTCTCCCCTCCATAATTGCAATTTTTCGCGAATTTTCGACATTTTCGCGATATGCTTGATTTTGGAATTTTTAGAGTTCGAGTTACTTTTAATCTACTATTTCAAACCTTGATTTCCATTTTTGCATTTATTTAATTTTGCAAATAATCATAATTTTGCGATGTTTTTTAAACAACTCTTCTACAAGCTGTTACAGATGGCTCCCGTGCTATACCTTATATTTTTTACAAATAAATCTAGCAAATATAATAGTCCCAGACAATACAACTATTTGGAAAACATATAAAATTCCATCGTATAATTATAAAGCTCTTTTGTATGAAAATTGCCAACAACAAAAATACAATATTGTATAATTAGACGATTACACAACACAGACGACGTTAATACGAGCTTGTGAATTGAACAATTTGTTACAAAAATATAAATTACAAAATAATATTAAAAAGGCTTTATTTGTTAGGAGTTAAGCATTTGTCTGCATCTAATTGGTAAAGCACCAATAAAATTCAATCATACGCGCAACAAATGACACATTTTCAAAATAAAATTGGGAGAATATCTCAAATAATAAATTGAATAAAAATAATATTTGAGCAATTCAAAGCGAGCTTGCTTGTTCTATCCCGTATTTTGTATTTAAATACTACCTAATACTTTGAACAGCTTATTTCTTTAATTTTCCCCGAAAAGCTCATTTTAAAATTGGCACATATTAATTTACGATGTCTTTTACACATTCATTTTTCACAAAAAAGGTTTGTTTTTTTTATTTTACACAATTTAATTTAATTTATTTTATTTTAAACATCAAACATTTTAAAGAAAGCTATAGATTATGAAATACAATATTTTTAAAACACGTGCCATTCATGTGCAAAATTTTATGAACTTTTTGTTTGAAAATGTTCAATAAAATTTTATGCATGCATAAAATAATATGAAATATGAAAAATAGGACTGATTTGGCGCCACTTTGAATTGGCCAATTAATTTAAAAAGATGTCATATTTTTCTATATTCCATCAATCTTAGCAACTATATTTTTAAAACAACAAAAAACGAATTGATTTGTTTACTTAGCGCCCTCTTTTGGCGGCAAAAAAAATATTAAACACTGTAAAATAGTGTCAAATTGCATTAATATTACAGTACATATTTTTTATTTTTAACCAATGAAATGAAGTTATTATGTTTTGACAAACATTTATAATTTCAAACCAATAAAAAAATAATTTATTGAAAAAAATATATGTATATATAAAAGTATTTGTTTAGTTAGTTTTAAATATAATTAGGTATAGAATTTTAATGTCCTACTACGAAAAATTAATCTTTGACAATTATTTTCTTGAACAATGAAAAACAAACTTCATTTGTATAGATGGGAAAAGGGTAAATACCCAATTGGTAAATACCCGGTAAAATTTGTTAATTTGTATATAACCAAAGGCTGGGAATAAATTTTGTTGTAGAAAATTTAATAAACGAACACATTGCGCGCAAAATTTTATGATTAAAAATTGCTTATGTATGAAAGATTACAATATTGCGATTAATTAAAATGTAAGAAAACCAAAACCTTTGCAAAAGTTTCACCTATCACGAAAATAGCGAAAGCTCGCGGAAAAATTCCGAAAATTGCGAAATGTCACGAGAAGTTTCACAATCGGAAACAAGCATTAGCACTGATTAGAAACCTATACAACCACATATTCATGTGAAATCTCTAACTTTATAGAAGTTACTAAGATTGTAAAGAGTAACAAAATAAAAATGTATATTAAAGGTTTTTGAGTAATTCTAAGTGAATTCAACAAATAGATGTGCCGTATGGCTTTTAATTTTAATAAAAAAAATTGAAGACAATCTTTTAGTTACTAGAAACACATAGCCGCCATCTTTTTTGTTTATTATTTTGTAGCTTCTGATTAGTGGCCACTCGAAGTAAAAATTTTTACCAGTTTCATACACTTTTATAATTGTTCTAGCTTTTCAAGTAGAAAAGATATTGAAAGGATTCATGCTTTGTTTTATAGGGCAGTAATGATCATTTAATATTGCTATGCAAAACTGACCAGGAATAATTAAATGGCCGAAAAGTGGCCACTTGAAAATTACACAGTTTTTTCTCATTTTATCGATTTTCAACTGAACCCTGTGTGAACCCTGTTGAACATAAAGCATTGATTTTTTTTCGGTAGTGAAGAAGGAATTCTTATGATACCATGACATAAGTTTCATTGTGCTAAAATATTATCTTCTGCAAAAATAAAGTTGCCGCAGACATAAGGTTAGTATAATTTGACCTGAAAATATTAGAAAATAAAATCATGATATATGTCATTTTAAAGGTCATTTTGTGTGCTTTAATATAACACCTCAACGGAATATCTAGGACAAGTAATTTTAAATGTAAATATCATTTTCTGTAAAGGAATTCAATGAAATAATAAATATTTTGTCTATGAACGGACGGACCTACAAACGAATTTGTAAATATAGACAAAAATACCTGAACAATTTCATTGAAAAAAACCTTTTTTAAGTGAACAAATTGGTTAAATCTATAAAACAATTTGTCTAAAAATATTTACAAATTGTATACAAAACAATTTAATAAAGCAAACAAAAATATTTACTGGATTTTCTGAAAAATATCAAACAATATTTCTGTTTGCATTTAATAAATAATTAGTCTAGAAATGCTAACAATTATAAAGCAGAATAATTTACTTAATCAAACAAAAATATAAACAGAATTTTTGTCTGTGTCATTATCCTTTAAGCATTAATGAGATTTCACTTTGTTAAATGTGTTCAAGTCTGAATGTTTATCTAAATACTCTAAAAAAATGAATGAGAATTATCACAACGACATTACCTAAACGATTCACTCAAAAATTTTTTGTAAACAAACTTGGTACAATTGCATTCCTCTTGCTATGATTGTTGTTGTGTTTATTTGTGTGTCTGTCGTCATCGGGGTAGTTTATTACGTCACATTTTTTATTGTTGTTTTTGGTATTTGCGTTCTAGATACAAGTCAAACATACAATTCATAGATTATGGACAGAATATTTACTGAAAATTAAATTTATTTTTAGAGAAACTTTTGCTTGAAATTTTTTTGGTGATAATTTGTTCTGTGTTATTAAAGAAACTTAGTACTTCAGACAATATTTTACCTTATATTTTCTTGGAAAATGCTCTTATTTAATTTTACATACTTCTTTCTTATGACTATGTCATCTTTTCCAAAATTTAATGAACATAAAAAGGTGTCTTTGGGCAATCAGACTCATTGATCTTCCATAAACTAAGCCACTTTTACCGAACATAAAAAATGTTTGGAAAGTTGAAAACTTTTACTCGAGAATCCTTACAAACGTGTCTTGTGCTACTGCGTTTCGGAAAAATGCAACTCATCTTTATTTAAACTTAAATATTTTAATTCAACACAATTTAATAAAAATTATTAAATCGTTTTCTGTATTTTTTTATATTTTTATTTATGTATATATAAAATGCAAAAGCCAAAGCAAAAAAATTGGATTTCAGAAATTAATATGGTAGCATGAATTTTCATAATTCGATTAGTCAGAACGAAAAGCGAGAACTGGACTACCTTCTATTATTGTATCATGGGATATGCCATAGGGTACATAGAGGCCAAACAGAAACTTCAAAAACCGAAGTGTGCTGTCAAAAACCTAAGTCTAAGGATGTATTAGTAGAACATTTTGTATTAGTATTGGTTTAAAATAAAAATTTCCCCACAGCACTAAAACCGCACTTGGTTGTAACAAAAAGTATTCTAAATTATTTGTATTTTTTATACATGAATTTTTAAAAGTTTATGCAATTATTGTTGTATTATTAATTGAAAATATGAATTTAGAATGCTTTTTAATACATTCGGGCTCAAAAAATATTGATTTGCCAAACATTTTTTTGCAATTTTTCTATTTGGTACCAACAATTTTTATCCCAAATAGGAACAAAAATACAATACTGTTCAACGAAAAATAGGGTTGAAAACTTTGATAAATTTCAACACACAAATGTCAACAAAATTAAAAAAATATTTTAAAATTACAACAAGAAGAAATATAAAATTTATATCAAAACAAATAAAAAAATTAAATAAAACTAAAAAGTGTTTGTGCGTGATAAAAAAGTTACGATTTAGTGCATTTTCAAGTGGAAAAATGATAGTCTCTCAAGTGTGTTGAAATGCAAAAATGGTGTCCTCTCATTTTTGTTGAATTCACAATATCTATATGTGTAAAGAGAGTTTTCATTATTTTGTTGACAGTGCTAGAGCTTGCTATCTATGTTTATCAATGGGATTTGCTAAGTATTTTTCATTTGAATAATTTTATTATAAAGTGAGAGCATTTTTGACAATTATGTTCTAGTTTAGTGATGTGTTGTCTTTTCACCGCTCACAACTCGGGAACATATTGCACCATTCCCATTTTCACCAGTCACAGGACACGTTTCCGAAATCTGTTTTTTTTCTGCGCACTACACGTTCTACACTAAGAGCATATCCAGTTGTGGTCGATACGCCAGTGAATAGTGCTACGCATTACAGAGGGAATTCGTTCTTTGGCCGAACAGTTCGTATGTGGAATAAGCTTCCTTTAGAGGTCTTTCCTGCCACTTTCAGTAGTGAAGATTCAAATGGAATGTTCACAAACACTACTCCCTCTATCCACCTCCCGTTAACAAATTTTCTTTGTTCCAGCACAATGCGTACATGAGTAGGTCTAATCCTAAAAAAGTACATTGAAGACAATTGGTAAAAATTTCCGGTAGAGTTTTTACTTATGATCTTGTTCAAAAGAATGAACCCATGTCCCCTCACAAGATACATACTAACGATACCTTTATTAATTTCATTTTATATAAATTTCATTAAGAAGGGTTTTTAATATCACATACAATAATTTACGAATTTCCTAATGTATTTTAAATTATTTTCAACATTTACTACTCAAAACTTTCGAATATTTCATGTCGATTTTCTTATTCATGCTTATGTACTTTGACATAATTGAACTTATATTGTCAATAATTCTTAAAGGCCTAAGATGGGAGATCATGGACACTAGACTTTAGAATACAATTGAGTTCGTTTGTTTGTTGCTGCAATCTTTAATAAAATAAAATAAAACGGAAAGAAATCATAGCCAAAGAAAAACTAAGCGAATACTCATATATTAGAAAACTTGTATTTGAAAGAACATAAAAAAATTTCAAGATTTATTTTAAGTAGGAGATATAGAATAAAAATAATTTTATCTTAGATACTTCGTTTCAAGGTTTCACCATGTGTTTGTGTAAGTGTGTAATAAAATAATATCTTGAAAAATGTTTATAAAAAATCTAAGAAAAGACCCCAAGTTTGTCATTATTCAGCAAAAGAATAGCAAAAATTTATTTTTTTTCTTTTTGTATTCATAATGGCTAAAGTTTTGAAAAAATATTTTTTTCCTGTATATAACGACAAATAAGACAAATAGTGTTTTTTTCAACGATGAATTTAACGATGGCTGGCAAGCTAGCTTGTGTGTATGTCAGCCATAATTTTCAATATCTCTTGCGTTTGACAACATATACATATATACACATATGCACGTAGTATGTCTGTTTTGTCGGTCGGTTACTTACTAAAAAATTTGAAAATATCATCAGCACTCCGAATCAGAAACACATTCATTTTTCTAGAATAGACAAATAGTTTGCAGTGGTTTAAAAATATCCACGTCTTTGTTTGGTGGTCCAAAGTTATCCCATATTTGTGCTGAGAATGACTATTTTATCATGCACAGTTTTTCACATCTATCAACTACTTGACGAAATAAGCGTAACCAATAATTTCTGGTCCAATTTTTTTAATTTTAGGAAAATATTTGTAAAATGAGCATGTGTCTATTTGGTAAAAAATTCAATACACAATCAGGATTGTCTTTTATCGTTTCATATATCGGGCATACACACGAAATATTAAAGAAACGTTTGTCAAAAAATAGTGGTTACGCTTATTTCGTCAAATATTTGACAGATGTGAACGTAGCTTAAGTACTTTAAGGTAAAAACAAAGATGAAATTTGTGATATGCACATACTGTTTCCTATTAAAAAATCTTATTTTATATAAACTTCGAACATTTGGAGACGATTAAATAAGGCTAAGATGTTTATATCTTATCAGCTGCTCTGTGCTTAAACAATTTCTTTCGACTATTGCGTTTTCGCACCTTTAGTATGTAGATCCTAGTCTATTGAATATGATCTTAATGATAAACAATTTTGTTTTAATTCGGACTCTTATCTGTTAAACAAAATGAAAAAAGATATATTTTGGTAAATTATTTAAGAGTTTTGGACCGATTTAAAAATGGTCTAAAAAGTAGACCTTTTGTAAAATAAAAAATAATAATAAATAGTGTAATCGCTTCATGTGAATAAACACTTTAAGTCACGTTTCGGGTGTTCCTAAAAGTGGGTGTTGCGAAAACAGATTAATGATAAGTTAGACGAAAATGTTAAAACTAGGTGTTAATTACGTTATAGATATGTTGCGTATTCTAGCAAAAAAATTATAAAATTGGAGCGGGGGCAGGGTTATCTCACATACAAAGTAATAACTAATTATCGTATATATGGAGAAGTATATTAGAGAGAGCCTGCAAGTCGGTGTAAGTTACTTTGTGTCCAGCATACTTAGTCAAACGGAAAATATACCAGATAGCTGTGAAGGGAAGGGTATCTCGCATGCCAGTTGGGGGCTGTGATGCCAAAGCGGAGGGAAAATCCCTCCATGTAGGTAATTTATTTATTGAAAATCGGACAGATACATATACATTTTGTGTTGGTTAAAACGAAACATTTGAAACACCAGTGCTTTCCAGGTATTTTCTTTTGCACGCAGTGGCCTATTAAAAAAACATCTACTGGCAACACTGGGTGAGGGCCAGTGTGCATAGTTACACAAAAAATTAGTGGGGCAGGATCTTGGGAAGGTTGCCTCCGATGCAATATTTTAAATTTTAATTATATCTTTGAATAAAGGTACCCTTTTCGTCGCTCCCACCCTTCCAATTTTTTTGTGTAACTATGCACACGGTCCTCCAACTGTCTCACACTAAAATTAAATACTTTCACTAACATACATCTCCACATATACGATAACTAGTTATTACTTTGTATGAAAGGTAACCCATGCCATCTCCTATTTCATTAATTTTTTGCTAGAGTACGTAACACAGTAGTCTGAAAGATCATTCTAGCACGACATAAATCAAAAAATTGTTTGTCGCGAATTCTAATGATCATTACAGAGTCTTATTGTCATATGGTTATATTAACTTTTTTCAACCATTATTTATCCAAGAAGGTCAAAACCTGTTCTTATGTCGTGCTAGAATGATTTTTCAGACCACTGTGCGTAACCTAGCTATAAATTAATTAACACCAAGTTTGAATACTTTTAGTTATACAGTTATATATTGGGTGCCGCCGCTGTGGCTGATTGGTAGCGATAGTATCCTATCAGTGCACAGTTCGTGGGTTTGATTCCCGCCATAGACTCTGGGTGTTTTTCCGTAAACAAGCTAAATCGCTTCGTGAGCTGTTTGTTCTTTAAAAAAATTTTTTTGTTTTGGCTTTCTTGGTTTTAAAGTACAAAATCCATATCTTTGTCGGACTTGAGACTTTATAACATCTCAAGGAATAAGGAAAACCCTAGACATGTATATATCAAAATATTTGCTAGTATGAGCTCTATAAAATTCCCAATAACAATAGAGTTATAACGCTTTTAAGAGAAAAATCACTTAGTTTTGAAAATGTTTTTGTCTATAACTTTTTAATGGTACAATTTACAAAAAAATGTATATAGTGGAGTTGTAGAAAATGTTATTATGTAAAAGAATGCGTGGAGTTGACTTCAAATTCAGAGCTACAAGCGAAGATAGTGGGTGGGTCTATTTGGAAATGCATAACTGCGCTGCATCAGAAAATGAAATTTTTTTAATGCCGACAAAAATCTTATTATGATTTTTTATTGTGTGACTATTGTTTTTATTGAGTACACATTTTAAAAATTTTTGGTCCACATCTACTTCACTGATATACATAAAAACACTTAAAATCACTAATGCAGTGCACTGATGCATTTCCGAATAGCCCCAGTATGAGATGTATGCAAAACCGTAGTATCGAGGAATTGCGTAAGTAATTTTTTAATAAAAATGTTAGTCTTCTTTTCATTTTTTTAAAAAACCTTTAAAATGTTATTTTTAAACTAATTCGGGTAGATTTAATCTAAAAAGTAAGTTATCTCATCAATTACACCCTTCCTTGAATAATCACCACTCGAACCCAGTATGCGACTTAATTTCCACTATGTTACCCCCTTTAAACTGAAGGTGGGATCCGACCTTGTGCCACCCCCACTTATAATATTTCAAATTTCTATGGTCTATTGTTCCTTCTAATTCATCAGTGAAAACGTCAGCAAGATCGGTTTACTGGCTTAGGAGTCCCTAGCTTTCAAACATACAAACAACCAAAGCAACAGATATTGGCAGATATATGCAGATAAATTTTTTTTCGTTAAAGCTTACATTTCTCTTCCTATACCATTGAAACGCACGCCATACCACAATTGTGGAAATTATCTCACACACATTCTTCACACAGATTCTTATGCTCTGAAGTTATGCTAGGAACACAACTGGGACGAACGACGAATTTCGTCCAACACGACGAATTCATCGATAAAAATTTGCTATCTAAATTCGTCGTATGAAACACAATAGCGACGAAAACGTAACAGCTGTTATAATGGAGAAAGTTGTTTACTGTGTGTGCAAAGTGGGACCATATTAAAAAAATAATACATACTTGAAAAATTTAACATTAACAAAAACACAACTAACACAATTATTATAGTTAATTATTATCGATTACTCCACAACAATCAAAGTGACAATGCCAGAAGTTGTAACACAATTTTTAATTTAATTTGATTTTTGCAACTGAAAAGTACCCCTGAAGATGATCAACGACGTTGATCGAAATATTGGGAATGAAAAATAAAATTTATTAAAACATACATACATACATGAAAATATTGTGTTTTTAATGACCTCAAGCCGAATCAACAATTTTTATAATTACCAAAATATAGGTCAACTATAAACTTACAAATTGTTAATTATTATCTATATTTATTTACAATGCTATAAAATAAAAATAAAACAATAATTAAAGTAAAAAGTAACTTTATTTACTAAAAAACTTGAAAACTAAAACCAAACATGGTCACTTGGTACTGATTTGTTCGTCGGTCGCTGGCGTAAGAAATAGAAATAAATCTATTCAGAGTTCGCCGCGTATGACGAATTTCGTCCGACGCCGTTATTATGTGTATTTTCATATACACAAACATGTTTTATTTTTGGCGACGAATATTCGTGGACGAAAATTCGGCGTTCGTCCCAGTTGTGCTCCTAGCATTAGTCGTCGATGAGACCGCGACGAAAGCACACACGGCGGATGCTTATACATTTTATATATATTTTTATAAGTTTTTTCATTAAGAGTTATCCAGCAAACATTCTTGTTTCATATCCAATTGATGATATGCGAAAAATATTTTATTATAAACAATGCATTTGGTTTTTATGTTGTCAAATATTTAAATGAATATGTACATACTTATGTATATCATTAAAAGACATTATGTAAGACAATGACAAAAAAATTTTGAACTTAAAACAGAAATACAAATTATTGGGCTATTTTTCCTATTTTCGGCGACATTTTTTAATTTGGCACTATTTTCCCTATATACATATATTATTATGAAGAACCCCAACATTAATAAAATAGGAAAAATGGCCCCAAACTAAAAAATCAAAAATGGTCCCAAGAAAGGAAAAATGTCCCCAAACTAAAAAATATAAAATGAAAAAATAGCCACGAAATAGGAAAAATAGTGCCAAACTAAAAATTGGCCAAAATAGAAAAAAATGGCCCATAAATACTTATTGTTGTTTTTAATGGAAAATGTTGGGGCCATTTTTAAAAAACGGCCCCAAAAAACGAAAAATAACCCCAAATTAAGAAATATAAAATTAAAAATAGCACAAAAATAGAAAAAATGGCGCCAAACTAAAATATTTTAAATTGTAATTCATCATATTTCAAACGCTTGACTTTTTGTTTGCAGGGAAGACAATCTTTCTTCACTAATACTAATATCCAGCAATACAATCACAATTTAAATTTTTCGCATCATTGACCTATACCCACGTTCCTGTTGTGGGATTTTGTGAAGAAATAAGCAGCATTACATTTATGTGGTATTTCTCTTTTGAAATTGCTACTAATAGCCGTTCGACTTCTGTAGAAAATGCAACCCAGATCTAATGAGTTTATGGAAAGTTTTAAAAAAGCAATAACAACACGTTATATCAGCGTAGCATTTTATGCAGAAGTCGTAAGCCCAAGGTCTTTATTTTTTGGCACTTATACCTTAGAAGTCAAACATAAAAAAAAATATTTCGCTCACAAATCTTTCTAAACAAAAAAGTTATATGCATCTAAAATTTCCAATTATCTAAGAAATTTTTGTATTTAGAAAAATGTTATGAAAGTCAATTTTGGATGACCCTTTTCGCTGTGATACCGTTAAAATAAAGTTGTAATATTTTGGCTCCAGAGTCTTACAGTTATTAATTTTAAATAGATATGATGACTTTTAAATCAGTTACCACAAAAAAATGTAATTTTGGCTGCCTTCCTAAGATATGTGCTCCGTTGAACATTTCGAACGTTTGGCGTCATTACTGCTTGTGCAATGATGCTCAGTTAACCAGTTTTTTACCTTTGAAATTAAGAGATGGTAGTTTGCAGACAAAGTGTTGATTAAGCCTGTCTTACACTATTTCACAAGCCGTTCGACTTCAGTAAAAAATGAAACCCTGATCTGATAAGCTTATGGAAAGTTCTAAAAAAAGCAATAACAACACATTATATCAGGGTTGCATTTTGTGCAAAAGTCGAACAGCTTGTATAATAGTCTAAAAACAGCTTTATTAACACTCTGAAGTCTGCTTGGATATGATAGTGAACTAGGGTTTGGGATTTCCGGGACTTTTGCACTTCCCGGGAAACGGGAAGGCAATACTCACGTTAAAAGTTAATTTTCTAATTTAAATAGATTTATTAAATGAACATTGGCGAAATTTCGATTGTTTTATTAGTGTAAGCATTCTGTTTAAATAAAAGTTAATATGAAAGCAATTCTAAAACAAATTTTTAAAAATTAAATGGACTTTTTATAGTTATTACACAGTAGGAGATTAATTGACGACTATATCGCAATTATTTAAATATATTATTTTAAGGCCTCCAAATCATTTTATAAAGATCTTGCCATAAAATTTCATATTTTTCTTGAAAATTTTCCAGGACGATTCTTATCGTTAAGTACAAGCAAGTTAAAGTACTATACTCAGCTGAACTGAATTTTACATATCCTGAGCCCGATTCTGTGCAAATGTCTTTGATTATTCATTTTATTTATCTTAAAACATCTTCTTCAGGGTTTCAATAATTGCGTCGACTTATAATGAATTTAAGTAGTGTGAACTCAAAGTTTTTACAGCTTCTATGAGCATATAAATTCCACTACACTTTCCAAAACTTGTTCACTAATTCTGCGGAAAATCACTCAAAGTTCGTTTAATATCGAATTATTTACCTTAGGAAATGATTAGAGAGCACTGTAATCATTGATACTTGTACAAAGTATTCCACGTTGTTCTGTTATAGTGATTAAACGATGTCTATTACTAAATTCATCTTGCATGTACTTTTCGAATCAAGCAATAATTTTCCTCTGCTTAAGAGAAATGGTATGACTTAAATTTTTATGAAATTTCTGTATAAGTTTGAGACGTTCACATTTTTATTTTGTATTAAAAAAATTTTCTGGAAATTTTACTGCCTGTTTATCGATGTCGAAGGAATTCTCTCTTTCTTACAGTTACATTTGAAACAAGGACAAAGTTTTAGAATTTCTTTTTGTTTCAAATTAAATTGTAAGAATGAAAAATGCCCTTCGACATCGATAAACAAAGTATTAGTGTTTAAACAGACGATGAAAAACGTAGCAACTTTAAAAGAGAACCTAAACAATTTCATCGCGTAAATTTAGTCGTCATTCAAACGAACTTTTGTAATATTTAAAAAAACATTGAAAATTTGATATTAAAGAATAACAGGATTATAATACAAATTTCTTATATGAATCAAAATAAATTTGGCGGCCACTTACCTCATTTTATAAATATGTATGAAAAAAAATCCATATATTTATGAAATAACGTGTACTTTTAATTTCCCGTTTTCCCGGGAAATTTTCGAGATTTTCCCGGTAAATTAAAAGTAGACTTTTCCCGGGAATTCCCGCCCGGGAATTCCCGATTCCCAAACCCTATAGTGAACAGTAACGCCTCTCCTTTTGCAAATTTTAAAATAATAAAGGTGTTTTTTAATATTATTGACGTCATGTCTCTAAATTTAGAAGAGCTAGTTTAAGAGTTGCGTGCGTCGTGTTGGCACAAAATGCATTAGCCACATCAAATGTTATAAAGGACGCTTTGCTTTTGTAAAGCAAATTATTGTTAAACCAGTTTCAAGTCATTTCCCTATTGTAAGCTCAGATTCAATTTTTCTATAGCTTTATTTCTTACTAAAATTAAATAAACTTATATCAAAGAATGAAAAGTTATGGTGATTCTGTTACTGTGCAACGTGTCAAGGACTTAGTTTTTATGGCATATAAATTAAGTTAGAGTATGATTCTTAATGTCCTTATGGCATTTAATAAATAAGTAAAACAATTCCCTTTTACTATTTAATCACTAAGATACAATATTTTAATTGCTTTGTACAGAAAGAAAATGAAGCCGAAAGGTACGGTCACACTTGGCAAATATTTGTTGAAAAAAAACAGCCCACAGACAAGTTAAAATTCTATTTCCTTTAATTAAAATTTTTTTTTTAAATATGGGTTCGCATTTATTAAAAATAATATAAAAATAGTTTTTTGCTTAATAATTAACTTTATTTTGTGATACCTATAAAAAACAAGTTAAATCAAACTAACTCTGAGCAAAAGTAGTGGTTAAGTTTTTTGGCAAATATTTACCAAGTGTAACCGAACCGTAAAAGTACGTTTAACTTGGTTTTTATATCACAAAATAAAGTTGATTATGCCGCAAAAAGCTATTTTTATATTATTATTAATAAATGCGTACCAATATATAAAAAAATATTGGAATTAAAGGAAATAAAATTTTAGCTTTTCTGTTGGTCACGTTTTTTCTGCAAATATTTGCCAAGTGTGAATGTAGCTTAAGTTAATGTCGCGCATTTCGACAACAACAAAATAAAACAGTCACCAGTTTTACATAAAGTTGGTTAGTAAAACTCTTATTGGAATTTAAATTTCAAATGTTATTAAAATAAAACACAGATGTTGGTCATTAAACTTGAGCAAGTTGAGCAAAAATACAAATAAAAGAATGAAAACCAAATTTTTTGTCAGTTAGTATTCTTGATATGTTTGTTGTTTTTGCGATTAAAGATGTTCCATTGTATGGTTTGTCAGTTTTGTTCCCAGCTGTTCACTCTTTTTTTTTGAAGGGTTGGGGGCATGGTTTTATGGTAAATTTACTTTTGCTTAGTTTGTGGATTTCGAGCTTTTATTGTTTAACAAATTATTATTTATAGACCTAAAATTGTGCCATACTCACGTTATTTTTATATGAATAATTAAAAAAGAAACAATCGCTGTCAGCAGACTTATTACATTATATATGTCTATAATATAATATATAATATATAAAAATATAATTTTAATAAAAAGTAATACAAAAGTAACGCAATTATAAAAGCTGCCAGTCAGCTAATTTTTTATGATGTCAGGAAACACGTGAAACCTCTTCAAACTTTCAACCAAATCATCGTTAAATTGTCATTACCGTTTTCATGACCTTATTAGAGATTAGAGATTTTTAGAATAAAAAGAAAGAAAATCAACGGAAGTTCTTATACACAAACATCTACTCATATTATAGCAAAAATTTTTTGCTAGTGACTTCTTATTCACAGTGGTGAGAATTAAAAACAAAGTGGTAATAAGTATAGGACTTCTAAGTACTGAATGAATTTGATTGAACATTATAATCACTGTTGCCAGAAATGCAGATTTATCTGCATTTTGCAGATTTTAGCCTTCCAAAGAGGCGAAATGCAGATTTGAAAATTTTTGACCTAAGAACGAAGATTTTAAATTTCTAAAAATATGTCAACTTGTCCTTATATTGCTACTAAATATTGGTTCTTGTATGTGAGAACGAATATACCAACCAATATTTTCTAAAGAAAACGAAAAATAGGATTTGGACTCTGAGCTTAGAGCGCTAAAATTTTTGAATGATTTTTATATAAGCAAACTGAATCATTGAATCATTCTTTATATTAAACTGAGTTTTTTTTAAGTATTCTACAAACAAAACAGTTTCTAAAGTTATGAGACACGCTTTACATCATAAAATCACAATCATAGATCGAGACAGATCTAATGGGGCACACGGTTGTAAGGATTCATGTATCAAACTGGTTGTAAGCTACAACCCATATAGTGATGTGATCCCATATAACGATGGGACAAAAATAGACGGAGTTGTCGCAGAGCTTTGAAATTTGGTACTCTAATATAAAATACTATAATTAAGAAAAATGAAGTTTATTTGCTGATATTTATGAATTGTCTATATGCATTTTATTGGCGCTTTACCAAATCGTCAGTAGACTTCAAGCACAACTTTGAACAGTTACAAACACCTCTTATCTTATGCACAGAGAAAAACTATTTGAGAATTTACAAATGATAATATTTTTGAAAATCACAAAAGAATAACATAAGCGTAGTAGGCTTACGTTACGGTCACACTTGGCAAATATTTGCCGAAAAAACGTGACCAACAAACAAGGTAAAATTATATTTCCGTTAATTCCAATATTTTTTTAACATTGGTTTGCATTTATTAAAAATAATGTAAAAATAGCTTTTTGCAGCATAATTAACTTTATTTTGTAATATAAAAGCCAATTTAAATCCCACTAACCCTTAGCAAAAGTAGTGGTTACGTTTTTTTACACAAAACCCAGCAAATAATTCGTATTCGATATGAATCTATTATATTTTTCTACACCTCTATACAATAAGAAATCCATTGGGTAACAATAAAAGTATTTATAAGGCAAAATGAAAAATAAAATCCAAATTGAACCAAACTAAAGGTTTAATTAAGAAAAATTAAATTGGATAAAGGACATGCCTACCGCCCATATATGCCAAAAAATAAATTTGTTATTTGGGTTAAATAAAACATATAAAACCAACAAACCGTTTTTCCTTACCCCTTTCTATTTTAATAATGATTCCTCTGGCCACACTAAATCCTAACTATTGTATCTAGTTTGCGAAATATCGCGATTTTAAAATGGGAAAATTCATCAAAAATTTACTAAACTGACTTCACAAAATTATGTATAATACATATTTATAACCACCTATCCTAGACATTCCATTATGTTGACATATGAAAGGATATAAAATGGGCATTAAAAAAGCATGTGTTTTAATTTTATTTTGCAATATTCAGAGCTCAAATTTTACAGACCTTATATTCTAGGGCGATTTCTCGGAAAATTATTAAAATTCTTAAAAAATATATGTTGATAAAGAACTACTTTTCTTTACTTTCACAAAGTATAAATCTGGGACTCGAAATAGTCCAGGAGTTATTAAGAAAAAACTTAAAATATATGAAATATATTTTTTATTCTGATAACTCATTATAATAAAGCAGCAGAAGTAACATTCTGGATGTTAACCCTTCCGATATTGATAAAATTTTATACGAATGAGCCCTCTATGGTAAATAGCAGTAGTGCAAAACCTTGGCTGACTTACTATTATGCTCCGCGAAATATATTGACGTGAAAATTCATCAAAAATTTACTAAGCTGACTGCACACAATTATGTATACATTTTAAATTACTTGTCCTAGATATTCTCTTGAGGTGTCATATTAAAGGGCACAAAATGGCCTTTAAAATGACACATGTCATGATTTTATTTTCTAATACTTAAAGGTCAGCTTATACTAATCTTATGTCTGCGGGCGATTTTCTCAAAAATTATATTTTTAAAATTCTAAAAAAAATTTATGTTGATGATAGCTTCTCCTGTTAACTTCCACGAAGTATTAATATGGGACTCGAAATAGTTAATGAGCTCTTGATAAACATTTTACACAATAATATTTTTTTAGTATTTATTTTTAGCATAATTTATTATATTATTGTGTAAAATTTTTCTCAATAGCTGGTGAACTATTTCGAGTCCTACATATATACCTGGTGGAAGTAAAGAAAAGAAGTCCATCATCAAAATATATGTTTTTAAAAATTTTAAAAACACAATTTTTCGACAAAATCGCTCGCGAACATGAGGTTAGTATAATTGGACCTTTGCATATTGGAAAATAAAATCATGACATATATCATTTTAAAGGCCATTTTGTGTCCCCTAATATGACACCTCAATGGAATACCTACGATAAATATTTTAAAATATGTACAAAATTGTGTGCAGTCAATTTGGTAATTTTTTGATAAGTTTTACCGTTTTCAAGTTGCTATATTTCGCGAATAATAAAAATTAGCCATCCAAGATTTTTCACTACTGCTAATAATAATACAAAATTTTATCAAGCTCGGAAGATTAAAACCCAATATGTTACTTCTCATGGCTTATTTCGAGGCCCAGATTTATACTTGTTGAAAGTAAAGAAAAGTACTTCATCATCAACATATCTTTTTTAAGAGTTTTAAAAATATGTACCATTTTTTGAGACAATCACCTGCAAACATAAGGCGCCTAAAATTTGACACCTGAATATTTCAAAATAAAATCAAAACATATGTCATTTTAAGGGCCATTTTGTATCCTTTAATATGACACCTAAATGGAATATATAGGATAAGTAGTTTTAAGTACATACATAATTTTCTGCAGTAAGTTTAGTTAATTTTTTATAAGATTTTGCACTAATTAGGTTTGCCAAAAGCACCATTCGTGCCAAGTTTTATCAAGATCAAAAGGGGTAAGGTCCAATATATAATTTTTTTTTTAATTGTTTTTAAATGTTTTTAACCCATTGGCTACATAACTGCACACAATGTCGTCAAAATCTGTAAATGTTTTAAATCCCAAGTTAGTATCTTGTGTGGAAATTTTCATTGCAATTGAAGCAAGGACTCTAAGTCCTGCCATATATCCTTTATCGTAAAAACTTTTCTATATTATACTATAACTCTTACAAAAGTTATCCGATTCTCATTAAGTTTGGTATGATATTTGCTATATATTAAACAAACATTTGAATTAAAACTTATTTATCAATATTAGGGTATTCACTCGAATAATGTTTGCTCGATTAATCGAATAATTAAAGTCAAATAATGTTCGATCAAACAAAAAATTTTAATTTCGAGTAAAAATATATTCGAGTAATTTAGATCGACTAATCGAATAAATCGATTAAAAAATTTTGTGTAAATTTTTTTAATGAGTTTTTATAGATTTCTTAGTAAAAAGTGAAAAATTTTTTAATTTATATGAAATTTGCGATCCAATTCGACCGTTATTTCATATTAATAGTCCGCATGATCAAAAAATTACGTAAATAATGTAGCAACAATAATAGAGAGAAAAAAAACCAACTTCAAATGTCTTTAAAAAAATTCGAAAGTATAAACATCAAATAAAAATTATTTGAAATAAAGAAGATATTTCAAGAGCAACTAGTTAACTAGATGTTTCGTAAAATATCGAATGTAATGTTCGGAATTATAAAAGCCTTAACGTACGGTCACACTTGGCAAATATTTGCTGAAAAAACGTAACCCACAGACAAGTTAAAATTGTATTTCCTTTAATTAAAATATTTTTTTAAATATGGGTTTGCATTTATTAAAAATAATATAAAAATAGTTTTTTGCAGCATAACTTCTTTTGTGATATAAAAAACAACTTAAATCAAACTAGCTCTGAGCAAAATTAGTGGTTACGTTTTTTTGGGAAATATTTCCTAAGTGTAACCGTATTTACATTTATAACAACAATAATGTTATGCCAATTCCGGTTATTTTTATTCTGCATTGAATACAGGACAGCGCGGAATGGTATTAAATATTTCATGACGCAAAACTTTCTCAAAGCGCGACATTTGAATAGTAAAAAATAAACTATTTTAAAAGATCAGTTTATGATCCTATTTATGTAGAAATGTTGTGTTTTCTTTTTTTTATTATTAAAATATATAAAAACGCGAAAAAACTTTTTTAGCAGTAAAGCTTAGTCGAATAACTCGAACGAAGAAAAAATTTACTTGATTGCTCGAGTAATTTAAAAACCTCAATTTCGATTAATTGATTAATCGAACAACCAAAAATTCGATTAAAATGAATACCCTAATCAATATAGAAAATAAAACCAAAATACATAAAAAATTGGAAAATATAATATAAAAAATTTTGACATCAAGGTAAAAGTAAAATATTACAACTTTTCTAATATAAAATTCTTTAAAATTTACATAAAGTACTGTAATTTTTATTCGCGCAAAGTCGTTTTTAGCAAAAAAAAAACACAAATAAATTTTTCGAAAAAAAAATTTTATAATTAAGAAAAAAGTCACATAATATCCTAATATTGTACATAATTAAATTTTAAAATCATCCCAAAAGTATAAAAAGCATTTTTATGGTACTTTATCATTAAAGTTTCAAATCGTGATAATCGTGAATATGAGCTTTAATTTCGAAACCATTAAGCGTCCTCGAATTAACTTTCTCAGTAAAGTGCCCAACTTGTTAAATTTTGAGACTAGCATTATCATTTATATTGCATTAGAAGTAGATAAAGCCACATTAATATCTATTGGCAATTTGAAAAACTCAATAACACTTTAAAGAGCCTTTAAAATAAACTGAGTCATTCATACATACATATGTATATAAAAAATTACATTCAACACAGACATATGAAGTTGTATTTTAACTTGCTTAATAATTGTTGGATAAATATATTACAAAATAATATTAAAAAGGATTTATTTGTTACGGGTTAAGTATGTCTCTCTGCCTGCATCTCATTGGTAAAACACCAATAAAATTCAGGCATATAGAATGCTTAGCCCGCAACAAATAAAACTTTTTCGAAATGAAATTGGGAGAATATCTCAAATAATAAATTTAATAAAAATTAATATTAATTTAAAAACATGTCATATTCAGGTGTGTCACAGGAACAAAACTGGTACGAAAGTGAAAACGAAATTATGTTTAGCTTCTCTAGAAAACGAGCAAATTATAAAATTTGTGTTTTCAATTCCACTCTACAATAAAAAATTGGAAATAATCAGCCATGACACAGAATACGATTCCGATAGGAAGTGGTTGCAATTCCGTAAGTTGCATCTTCAGAAAACGAAGAACGAAAATTTTCTTCGTAATGAAACAACTTTAAATTTCAAAGTGGAGTTGAAAAACACTTTTCTACTGACTTCATTTGCAGTGAATACTAAAAAGCGTGCATAATTTTAGGAGCGTCCAATAAATATTTCTTTCTTTCCATGTTAATAAAAAGCTTAATGTGAGCTCTGCATCTAAAAACAAGAGTAAACAAACGCCTCAAGGTATAAAAACTTTATCATTGTAAAAACGAAATACAAAATAAACGGAATCTAAAGCACCAAAAATGTTCTTTTTCGGAATGACAACTACGGAATCAAAACCAATCCGAACGGAATCTGTGACATGGCTGAATATTTTGAAAATATACAAACAAAAGTAGCATTAAAAAATAGTTTCGCATACTTTTGGGTGAAACAAACTAATATTAGCTCCGTAAGTTTTGTATGTTCATAGTGGCGCCTTAAGGTATGTAAGTTGTTTGTGTTTGAACTTTGTTATGAAAAAATCTGAAAGCTTGAGAAGCAAAACCAAAATGCTACGAATTTGAAAATGTGAATATTTTCACTTTCGTACTAGTTCTGTGACAGACCTGATTATTCTATATTCCATCAATCTTTGCAATTATTTTCTTAAAACAACAAAAAATCATTTGATTTGTTTCTTTAGAGCCCTCTTTTGGCGGCAAAAAATAGCCAAATACTAAAAACTGTGAAACAGTGTCAAATCGGATTAATCAGCCGTGTCAAAGATTCCGTTCGGACTAGTTTTGATTCCGTAGTTGTCATTACGAAAAAGTACGTTTTTGGTGCTTTAGCTTTCGTTTATTTTGTATTTCGTTCTTACAATGAAGTTTTTATACCTTGAGGCATTTGATCACTGTTGTTTTTAGATGCAAAACTCACATTAAGCTTTTCATTAATATGGAAAGCTCATGACCAAATATTTATTTGACGCTCCTAAAAGTATGCACTTTTTTAATATTTACTCCAAATGAAGTCTGTAGAAAAGTGTTTTTCAATTCCACTTTGAAATTTACGTGGTTTGATTACGAAGAAAATTTTCGTTTTCTGAAGAAGCAACTTACGGAATTAAAACCACTTCCGATCGGAATGGTATTCTGTGACATGGCTGAACTTTACAGTAGATATATTTATTTGAAAGCAATGCACTGAAGTTAAGTTTTCACAGATAATTACAATATACAGCCATGTCACAGAATACCATTCCGATCGGAAGTGTTTTCAAGTCCGTAAGTTGCTTCTTCAGAAAACGAAAAACGAAAAGTTTCTTCGTAATGTAACCACTTTTAAATTTCAAAGTGGAATTGAAAAAACACTTTTCTACTGACTTCATTTGCAGTAATTATAAAAAAACCTGCATACTTTTAGGAGCTAAGATATTTAAAATTGGCTCAGTCTTGTGTATTCTAAGGTAGAATTGATTATTACCCCAAGGTGGAATTCAAAGCAACATATCAATGTACAAAATCTTCTATGCAAAATTTTAAAAATAAATTATACACAATATTGAGTCCTGGATTTTAATATATATTATAGAACAAAGATTTTAAAATAACCTATCAATGAACGAAGTAAACAGTTTTTATGCTGTATTGAAAAGTTGTGATTTTTAATATAGAGGATTTTCAATATAGGCCATCGCTATATATTTTTTTAAATTAAAATTTATGGGTGTTTCTTTCTTAACATAAAATTAATTTCCAGAAACAATAACAGAATGTTTATAATATTGCAATAATATTGGCATTCTTACTTTTTTGTAACCAATATTTGTGGGCTTACATAAAATATTAATGAATAATAAAAAAGGAAAATATGAGCACAAATTGAGTCGGTAAAAGATGTCTTACAGCAATAAATTTTTGCTTAAACTAATTTTATGATACAATAATAGATTTTACATTCCACTCAATGCTAAAACTTTTCGTCGCATTATAAATGTTAACAAAATATGTTGGGTAGAAAAATTCAATATAATCTGAAAATAAAATAATGAATAGAAGTAAAACTAAATAGAAGATGGAAAAAAATAGAACAAAATTGCTAATAAGGCTTAAATTATGTTATTTTATTTCACTTTAATGTTCAAATTCAGCATTTAATTTCGTTATTATAAGACGGTTTTCAAAATAAATTTTCTCACTGTTATACATATTTTTATTTGTAGCAGTAGCACTAGATAGATTCAGGCATGTTTTTGCCCTGAAAACATATTTTAAAACGGTAGTCAATAAGGATTGACATCAGTTTAATTATGTACATATGTTTTCTTTTTAGTACAATAGCACTATTTCCGGTGAAACTACATCAGGGTGACTGAAAAACGTCACTGCAAGTACTATTGTCTCTCAAGTCTACATAAGTAGTATGAAAGTCTTTTTAGAAAGCGATGCTACCCAAGTTTTAATGGCGCGTTATGCTATAAAGCAATACGCCCACGCTGCATTTGGAAGTGAACTACAATCTGGACCGAATAATTATATTCACCGACAGGCACACTTTTGGGTGAATGGCTATGTTTTCAAACATAATATTTATTTATGGTACGACGCACGTACGGGTATTTGGACTATTCTCAACAATTCTCAAGGATAAAATTAAAAAAATCTATTCAATTTATAAACACGTTTTATAAAAAAATGCGCAACATATACTTTTAAAAACTAATCTTCATCGTTGTCAACCTCTCATGATTAGACACGATTATTGAGCTTCGCTGGCATATACAACTGTGCGAGTTCATAACTAATTCCTGTTATGCCACAAGCCAATTTCTTCATTTCGAAAAAGCTATTACCGTCACTGGTGTATCCAAAATTTGCATATGGTATATCTGGTATTAAACCACACATCCGCGCTTTTACACTGAAAAATTTCGATTTTTCACTACTGACGGGTTCAAACGTTCAATTATGTTAGAAATTATAACAGCATCTGATGTCAGAAAAAAAAGTAAAATAAGTCTGATGAGATGGTACCTTTGAAGAACCTTAACTAAAGTTTATCAGGATGAAAACAACACTAAAATTACCTGTTTTATCAAAATTATGGTATTCTTTTTAATCCACTTTTTAATTGTTCGATTTATAAAATAATCGAAATTGAGATTTTTAAATTAAACGATCAAGCTAGTAAAATTTATTTTGAACAAGCAAGTAAACCTTTTAGTTCGTTCGATTTATTTGAATAATTTTTACTTTAAAAAAGTATTCGATTTAATCGAAAATTCTTTAAATTTACTTGGTTCTTTCTTCTTCGACTTGAGAAGTTTCCGTACCATATTTTGCAGGGTAATTTATAAAATAATGAAATCAAATATATATACGGACCTAAAAATATTTCACGCAAAAGTTACTTTTTCGAGTTTAGTTGTTATTCCATGTGGGCATAGACAAAAATATTAAAAATTGTTTTTCTTATCTCTTTTATTTGCTGTAAAATGTATTTAAATTTTACATATTAAACATTAAATAGTATGACCGCTATACACACTATTCAAAAATCCCGGTAGCTGTTATATCTCTTGTCTATCAAGAATATATAACGTATTTCATATGCAGTTTAAATTAATCAGTCATTACGTAAAAAAGTGTAAGTATTTGTGTAATAACGGTTCATAATATTTTAGTTCTTGTTATACCGATGAAATTTCAATAAAAAGCTCTGTTGCCATTTGGGTACATTGTGTGAATGTACATAGTAAATTTGATCAACGTTTGTTTATATCGGTTTGATTATTTATTTTAGTTTTACCTTTCCGAGAATTTGAATCCTTTTCATAATGAATAAAGCTTTTAAATCCGTGGAAGAGCTAACACAATTTTTATTGGAATATAACAGTGAGGAAAGTGAAGATGAGGATAATGCTTTTGATGATGACACTTTGGAAGACCCAGATTTTATACCAAATAAGTTACGGGATTTTGGTGAAGAAGGTGATGCGGAACAAATGCCGATGTCTACAGCTCAAACACCTTCTGGGGTTGAAAATGAAGCATCCATTTCAACGATAATACAACCTTTGTGGCACTAGACCTACCCGGACATGACAGATTGCATACACTAAGACCGGTCATCAATCATCTGCTTGTAAAATTTAAAGGTATTCCTTTGGAAAAAGAACTTTCCATTGATGAACAAATGTGCTCAACGAAAGTTAGGCATTACATGAAGCAATATATGCCTATGAAACCCCACAAATGGGGATTTAAATTGTTTGTCTTAGCTGGAGTTTCTGGATTTGCGTACAACTTTGAAATTTATGCCGGAAACGAAAACAATATGAAAAGACCAAACGGTGAACCAGATCTTGGTGCAACATCAAACACTGTTTTGCGTTTGTCCCGTATAATACCACGGAAACAAAACTATCGCCTTTACCATGATAACTTTTATACTGCCATTCCTCTTATGGTTCATTTGGCAAAGGAGGGCATTTTCTCGTTGGGAATAGTTCGAAGAAATAGACTTTCGAATTGTAAACTGCCCACAGAAGCAGCAATGAAGAAAGAAGAGCGTGGGTCCAGCCATGAATATATGACAACAGTAGATGGAGTTGACATAACTTCAATTGCATGGAAGGATAATAAGTATGTGAACTTAATATCTTCTTTTGTTGGAACTCATCCTGAAGTATTGGTAAAAAGATATGACAGGAAACAACAAAAAATAATAGATGTAAAATGCCCTAATATAATACAAGAATATGACCGTCATATGGGTGGCGTGGATCTGTTAGATAGCCTAATGGGAAGATATACAATTTCTATAAAAAGCAGAAAATAGTATATTCGAATTTTTTACCACCTGCTTGACCTCACAATGGTCAATGCATGGTTAACATATAAAAGAGTCCTTCAACAGCAAAACAAACCGGCCTCTGAAATTTTAAACCAAATGCAATTTCGTGTGGAGATAGCCCAAAGTTTGAGTAAAATCAACTTCGCCCCAAAACGCGTGAGATCTAGTAATATTGAGCCTGCTATTCAAGCAAAAAAGAAAAAAGGACCCGCACAACATGTACCACCATTGGATATACGTAGGGATCAAATTGGTCACTGGCCTGAGCATGTGGATGCGAAAATTCGGTGTAAATATCCCGGATGCAAAGGGTTTTCTCGCACAATATGTGACAAATGGGGAATTGCCTTATGTCTTAACAAAAATAATAATTGTTTTAAAAACTTTCACTTAAATTAAAAGACTTTATTAGCACTATGTAGCAAATTGGCAACAAACCATTATCCTTATGAATAAAGGACGATTTTGCGTTTAATACTTTTTTAGTTATTTTTTTCATGACTTTGTGTGAAAAAACTATCGTTATGAATAAAAATTTTTCAAATTAAGAAAGTCGTGCATTTAAGGGTTATTCTTGGCAAATAATGTTTCTGAATCTGCCCAGTAAAAAAAAATTTAAAAATTTCGTTTTTAAATTTTGGTTTTTAAAAAATTCATAAAAAAAGCACAACTTCCTTAATTTTACACAGGCATTTGGATTGATATGTTCCAAGCAAAACGTGCTATATTTCATTGAAATCGATTGTCAACTTTTTATTTTATTCGCAATTAAGTGAGGAAAGTTATGGTTATTGCTTTCAAAACTGTCCTCTAACTCATAATGCAATAAAATCTTGGATTATCTTCGAATGAAATTTGGGATTTATATAGGAATTTACGCAATAAGCACCAAATAAGACAAAACTAAAATTTGCTACTGGGAATCTCAGAATTCCTAAGAAAGTTCCATGAAATCCTAAAAATCCAATTTTTTGTTTTTTTTCCCATAAAGTCCATATTTAAAAAGTTGTAATTGTTTTGGGATTTTAGAAAAAAATTTGATGTTAATACGTTGAATTCGGAAAAGCCCAGGTACAGCTACAGTGGTGGTAAATTTAATTATATCTTAACGTCGATTCATATCTGTGAAGATAGGTAGATATACTTTGTTTTTTAGGAGAAATAAAAAAATTGATAAATATCAAACTATTGTGGTTCTAAAAACTATTTTTGTTTTATGTAGTATCATTAATAAAGTCTGAAATTTTAGAGTATCTTTGGAATATGTTAGAGAGTGTACCACCATTTTGTAGCTATAATTAAAATGTCCAACATCTTAATTTTTTTTAAATTAAGTAAAGCAGTCAGGAGTGGATCTAGCTTAAGCCTTTGGGAGGGGAACTTTTAAATGAAACTTTGTAAAATTTCTTTTAGAAACTCCATATATGTAAATGAGGTATATTTTATTCATTTGTTGAGGTGGAGCAGGAGGAAACAACGATTTCTCCTCTACTGGATCCGCGCCAGTAAGCGGTTTTGTAGCATATCCAAAACTTGACGAACATTTTTGTTTAAAGTTTTCATAATCCTTGAAGAATTTCGACTAAATAAGGTATTGAAAATTGTTTCGCTCCTAGTGAGCGGCACATCCTGAAATTTTTAGAGTGCTTGTGGCACGTGTTAAGACATAATATTTTAGCCAAAACTAAAAATCAATTAAACAAAACGTAACGCATGGCTGCTACAAGCTTTTGAAAATATCCATAAAAAACAAAATATTGACTTTTTCCACATTGAAGACTAGGGGCACAAAAAAAATCTGAAAAAAATCATGGGAACTGACTTTTTATCGAGGACACTATTTCCAAAATTTGAGTGAAAACGGACAAAAACATTTTTTTTACGCAGTTGACACAAAAGTAGTCATGTATAAAAAAATTATACAATTAAATATTTTTAAACTCAGATAACACGATTTCATCAAGATTTTTAACGCTTTAAATTTTGTTCTCTAACTAACAAAATAAAACTCTTAAGAAATCTTAAAGGTGGATTTATATTTAGATCGGATATCTGAAAAATACTGGATATAAGTTTTAAAAAATTAGGAAGTTTAAATTTTCAAATGAGTGTAATTCACTAAATATGTATCAGTAAGCTGCAATAAGTGTCAAACTTTCGATTATACCCAATCACGTAAGTTTGTTATCACTATAGCGGAACTCTTTATCACAAAAAATGTAAAACAAATTTATTTAATAGCGGCATTTTTGTTATCAAAAATGAAACTTGTTTTTTTCTGGGAAATACAACTTTGGACTTTTTCACTTACTGGCTTACAATTTTCTTATTTTTGTTGGGTCTATACGACTCCATGTTTCATGTGCTCTTTAACCTTCAAGCAATTTTCAAAATTTTTGTCTCATATTTCAAAAATACATAAATTTATTAGTTGTGGCTTAGTTTATCTTAGTTTATCTGCATTTCGTTGGTTGCTAATGCCAACTCATCAGCAGATTTTTGTTTCATCCTAACGGAGAAATTATAAATGAAGATTTAATGAAAACGTCTAAAAATGCGCCTTTTTAAGTTTTTATGAACTTCCTAAGTACATATCGTTAGCTGAAATGAAAAACCACGTATCTACTTTTTTAAATTTTATAGGAGAGAAAATTAAATAAAATATGTATGCACTTCAAGTTCCTGAAGTTTAGTTTCCTTTTTAGTTTTTAATTTGGTTGATTTTTATGACAAAGGTTTACGCAATAATTAAATAACAACGCGATTTTGAATTATTTATTACTTACGTGATTTTACATTTTAATTAACGATATGGAACTGTATAATTGCATATATGTATGTATTTAAAAGAAATCAATTGTATACTCGTAGTATCATAGAAATGGATTGTTTTTACATCATCCCGCCTTCCACAAGAATTTTATAAAATCTTCAGAATCCCGCTTTTCAATCGATCTAGTCCCGCCTTCTGGTCACGCTAAGTATACCCAATCACGTATTCTGATTTTTTTCAATTCAACCGTTTTTGTTTAATAACAAGTAGTAATTTTAAACGCAATAGCTCATTTCAAACACTCCGTTTTGTTCACTTTTGCAATGAACATGAATATATGTGAATCCAAATTGATTATTGGGTTAAGGTTCGTAACGTTTAATTCAGAAAGAATTGGGCATGATGAATAAGAAAAGGAACAAAGGAAAAATGAACACCAACTTAATTTTTCAACGTACACAGTAGAACAGAGTAGCGCCACTTTCGGAAGCTGGTACACTTCCATCGTAAGTGCTGACATGCAATTTGCTTATCACCACTTGGCAGATGGACTGTTGAACGTGATTTCAATTCTTAAGCTTAGTCTAGACGATATGTTGAATCAGCATTTTATGGTAAAAAATTTGTTACCAGTGCCGACATATCGTGTACACACAACATTTTTTCAACACACGTATGTTTAACCACATATGGCGGCTATTTTTTAACGTTGTCAACAAACGTATGTTCACGATTACGTTTTAAAAAATTTACTACGTATGCTGAGAGATTTCGAGCCATATCCGCCAAAAAAGCTCTAGCGACATGCTTTTCGAAAATCGTTTTTGGACGAAAATCGATTATTTACGATAAGTCGGACTATCTGTCAAAGTTTCAAAATTCTGCCATGTGCAAAAGAAATTTTAGCTTAAGTGCATTTTCTCTTTACATTTTTTATTTGTTTACATTTTTTTGTAACTGCAATGTGTCGCTTAAGCTAAAATTCTCTTTTGCAAGTAGAGCAAATCTAGTGTCAAAAACGGCAAGGACCTCAATCAAACGGTTAAAGAACAGCTTGATAAAGATAATAATTACTAGTTTTAAAATAATTTGATTAAATTAATTGATTTTTTTCATGGCATCAATAATATCTTAAAATATCTTAACCCTTACAAACATGCGTAGTCTTATAGGAAATTTATTAAAACTATTAACATTACATATAACAGTCCACTACAATCCTATATAACCAATATAACGGCTCTACTTCGATTTAAACCAAGGATAACTAAAAAATACTTCGCCTGAAAAATTTACTTTATGGCGCTTAAGCTTTTTTGGCGGTTATAGCTTACGTACGCAAGCTTTTCAGCATATAACAAATTTGATAGCATATAGAATTTATATTGCAGCTCAACTCTCATATTATATGTTAACTATGTTGCCTGATTCGGCACGGGACATTGCAAATTCCGGGATGTTATCAATTTCTTGCGTATTTTCGCTATATTCGCGACTTACGTGATTTTCTTATTCTTTACAGTTTAGTAATTTCTTCGGAACAAGTCAAGAACACCAACGCTGTTTAAAATTAAAATAAACAAATCATGAGGTAAAGCACTTTTTAGACAAACAATATTTGTGAATTTTTTTCGGCGCTCTGGTTCTGGAGTTACGGTGCTCAAGCATTTTATTTTGAACATAACTCCTACAATTCTGCACGGATATAAACGATATGTACATCATTTTAAAGCGCTATAAAATACCTTTCTACTGGTTTATATCCGTGAACCCAATTTGATATCCGTTAACCCATACTGATACCAAATACTGTTTTAAAAATTTTTAGCACGACTTTTTACGTAAACAAACCGTTATCTGAAAAAAATTACCAGTATATCGATATCCTAAACTAAAAATATATATTTTTGAAAACTCATTTTTGAAGTTGCATATCTTTCGTATTTCATTAGTGATAGTTATCAAGAAAGTTCTCTATAAATTTATATACATGGTTAAGTACCGTTATATGGGTAAGTTTTTGAGATAACGGTAATTTTACGTAGAAAAGTCGAGCTAATTTTTTTTAAATTGCATTTGGCTGACAATGGGTTAATGTATTTGAAAATTTTATATACCAGTAGAAAAGTATTTTAGAGCACTTTAAATTGATATACATATCGATTATCCATGAAGAATTGTAGGAGTCATGGCCAATTCAAAATAAAAGTTTTGAGCCCCGTAACTCCGGAACCAAAAGAGAACGCCGAAAAAATTCACAAAAATTGTTCGTGTAAAAAGGGCTATTACCTCATGATTATTATTATTTTTATTTTCAACAGCGTTGGTATTCTTGACTTAAACCATTTCTTCAACACATTTTAGCAATTTTTCGCGTATTTTCTAATTTTTTGCGTTCTTCAGAACAATGCTAGTGATATATACATCGATGATATTATTTGTTTTTTTTTTAATTTATTTCGCACGAAAAATGTTAATTTTGCAATAAAAGCGATAATTGATCGAAATAAGTAATAAAGAAAGAGTATTGTAAAATTTATTTGAAGTTTATAAACAAATGTTTACATGACTCTGCATATATATCATCATACGGAATTCAACATATCATGTAGACGCAAAAATTGTATGCTAACTGATATGTTGATATATCATTTGCTGTTATATGTTGACTTAAAAAAATTTGGTACTTTCAGCATACCGTGTAGACGCTTAGCATATTGAATATGCTGACAGACGCATTTTTGTTATTTTAAGGCATATGAGTGTTAGCATACTTTTGCTGATTCAACATACCGTCTAGACTAAGCTTTACATATAAACATTTTTCGTGAAAATTGAATACGATAATTATATCACTCAATTTGATATTAAACTGCACTTTGCCGGTGTTGTCATTTGCTTAAATTTCTTCATTCCAATTTTTCTGATTTTTTGTTCTACTTACGACAAACTTTTTTGGTTTGATTTTTTTAAGTATATATGAACATGTAAACAGGTGAAAAACTCAAGCCAGTAGCTAATTGTTTATTAATATGCAGGGCTCGGACTTTCATGCAAGTCATGTTTTTTGTGGTATTAGATAAAGAGGTATTGACTAATTATCTATGCGAATCATTAAATCTTAAGTAGTATGGCATCCATATTTTGGTGGTAAGTGCATATTTTTGCATATTTTGGCAACAAATACATATTTTTGAAGTTTTAAAAAAAATTTTAATGCATATTTGTCAATTTTTTAAAAATTATAATAGGCCGATTATTGATGGCAACCGAGCCTCAGTAAGGTTGCCAGTTGCTGGAAATTATCATGAGTAGTATAATTTCCACTAAGTGGCAACTGAGAGCTGTCAATTTCAGTTGCTATTTAGAGGCTTTCTGGCAACCATTAATTTTCAGTTGCCTACTGGCAATGCAAATAAAATTTCGGTTGCATTAAATAACACTAGTTCACAAAATTTCAACTTTTTGCGATCACCTCAAAAATAAAATGATTTCTAAGGTAATTTCAGGTCACTGAACACGAATATGGCATTCATTTATTTTCTTAAGAACCGTTTTCGAAATACTCGCGAAAACCGTGTTTTTTTGCAGTTTGTAAGGCTATTTCCCAAAATCTGGAGTAATGTGTACTTGAATTGAGCAAATTTGGCATTGTTGCACAGATATGTGTTTCCTCTTTCAGCCTATATTCAAAATGTGTTGATCGGATCAAAATTCAATGAGTTACAGGTCTTTGGATTTGAAAAAACTTTATTTTTCCCCCTTTTTTTAAAATTTTCTATTTTAAGTCGCTCCAGTAAGGTTAAATAAATTTCTTAAATTTATTTTAGACCCACATCTTAAAGCAAATTTTGTTCCAAATATAGCAAGTGTAAAATTAGTTACATCGGACAAAATATGAGAAAGTTACAACATATTTAGTGAACACATCAAAATTTTAATTTTCATTCGTTGGTCCTCAGGTCAGTAGGAGTTTTTGCTTCCATTCCATTACTTTTACTCGTTTGAAAAAGAAAGGTCGTCATATCGCATATCAAAGTTACCAAAATTATATGCAGTTTTCAACACAGTATTCAAATTTTTATAATTTAAATTTTTATGAAAGACTTACGGCAAAACAAGTGAAAAAATGGTGCTATGTGGTATTTTGTGCATATTAAAATTTTTCTTAATGCTATAAAATCGTTCTTTATTGATATTTTACAATGAAATTTTGCAGTTATATAGGACTTTATGTGAAAACTATGATTTGTTTCTGACAATCATTAGAATTCATAAGAAAGTTCCAATAAATCTTAAAAATAGGTTGATTCCAAAAGGCTGCATGCCCACCAAAAATTGTAAATTCGATTAAGTTGTTTTTCTAAAATCATGTCTGTGAAGATACCTTTTAGACATGTATATAATAATTATTTGATCCTTGAGAAGAAAATTTTATAGATAAAACAATTATGGTGTTTTTTGCGCAAAAATTGTCATAAATTAAAAATTTTGCAATTTAAAATTTTTTTTCAAGATTTTTTATTTTCCAACTCTGAAAGAGTACTTCCATCAACTATTTTTTGACTATTCGAAATTTTGTCGTGTAACTAACAAATACATAATAGTGACAATCGGTTGTTATTTGGATCCGATATCTTAAAAATACTGGACCAATGACTTGAAAAATTGAGAAATTTTAATATTAAAATGAGTATACCTCACTAACTATACAACATATTTGTATAACCAAAGATTTTTTTAGAACTTTACAAGGTATATAAGGACACAAAAAACTTTTGGAATCGAGTGAGAAATAGAGAAATGATAAGCGATGAAAAATTTTACATGACCGAAGTGCACTACTTTGCACTTATGGGAAGCTCATCTTCCTAAATTAAATAAGAACACTGCTCTGATATCTTCATGTAAAATTTTATACTGATCGGTTTAAGGAGTTAGAAATGGTTAATATATTTTTAAAACATCTAATTCTGCCCCCACTGGCATTATTCTTATACTCATACTCCATACAAAATTTATTTTATTAAAATCTAAATTCGAATGTTGTCACTAAATTTATTGTAACTTTCTAAATTTTTGCCCGAAGTCAACAATTTTACTTTTTGTACGTTGGGAACAATATTTTATTTAAGATATGGGTCAAAACAAAAATTTAAAATTTTTTGTTTGCTCTAATGGAGCATTTCAAAATGGTGAATTTTGAAAAAACGCAAAAAATAAAATTTTTTTTTCAAATATAAAGGCTTGTAATTCAGTGAATTTTTACCTGTTTAACACAGTATAAATATGAACTGAAAGAGGAAAAACATATCTATGCAACAATGCCATATTTGCTCAATTCAAGTAAACAGTACTCAAGATTTTTGGGAAATATCCTTACAAACTGCAAAAAAAAACAGTTTTTCGCGAATATCTCGAAAACGGTTCTTAAGACAAATAAATTAATCCATATTCGTGTTCAGCAACTGCAATTTAGCTTAAAAAACATCTAATTTTTTAGGTGCATTTTTTTTTGTGAACTAGTGTAATAGACCCAATTATGTTTGTTTTATGTTTTTTCTCTGATAATAATAAAAATTAAAAAAAAAATTTATATCATTTTAGTTTTGGTACTTTGTTCGTAGGTAAATGCACATTTTTGAGTATAAAATTAATTTTTGATTGCATGAAAGTTCGAGCCCTGTTAATATGATTATTTCGAACGTATTTGCTTAAAATGTTTGTCTTAAGTAGAACAAAAAAATCAGAGAAATGAAAATTAAGGAAAATAAACAATTCTTTAAAACTCTTTATGACCTGCTCGAGCCACTTGTTTTAATCTTTCTTCTTTACAAAGTGGCATAACAAAACCTGTATACACACGGGTAGTATGGACAAAAAAAGTATTTGCTTTTTACTTAAAAATTTGTTTTAAAACCGAAAAAATTCTTAATTTTATATTGAATAATTTCCGGAATTTTGTGTTTTAAAAAAAATTTTAAGTAAAAAGCAAATACTTTTTTTATTCATACTACCACCAAATGTATATATTTGCTCCGACCAACAATACTTTGCAAAATGCAAAACTATACTCGTAGAGAAAGAAGTGTTGCCACGGCAAGAATAAAAAAGTTATGGGTTTCTTTCAAAAAAAGTTAAGTTTTTCAACAGAAGTGACATTTCGAAATATTCCTTGCATAAAAAGTAAATTTATGTGATTTATATAAAATAAATATTTTTATTCCATAAGTTCAGTGATAATCTAGTATGTGATGGAAACGATCGATTTCAAATCGCGCGATTTCACCAACAAGTTGTTCTGTAATGGCACGATACCTCGAAAACAATAAAAAAGCATCAATAAATTATCCTTCAGTAGAATTTGTTTTCCAAATCACGCGAATTGAAATCGATAGACTTCCATCACATATCAGAAACAAAATTAAACAAATTAATTTATTGATGTAAAACATAGCTTAGAATAAAAATAAATAAGCTTTGAAAAATTAAGTTGATAGTAATTTTTCCCTTGTCCCTTGGAATATTAATCATTCCCAACTCTTTCTGAATTAAACGTTACGAACCTTAGCCTAATAATCAATTTAGATTCGATAAGGTTTTAGTTTAATTTTTCTTCTTCACAGCTAACTATTTTTTCGTATGAAATGTGATAACATAGTTCATTTAGTGGCGTATGCAAGGGTATGATTATTATCGGTTTTCACTCTTTGTGTTAAGTTTATAACTCAGTTATATTTACTAAGATTTATCACTAGAAAGCGTGAGTCTATTTTTCGTTTGCATCAACAATTAATGGGTCAGCTGTTTTTTGTTTGATTTTCGTCAATGTTTTGTCCTGGTAAATTTAATACGCTTGTTTACTACAGCTTTTTGTGTTGTTTTTTAACCAAAGCGCGGTAAACTAAAGTTCAGTACTTTTTGTTGTTGCCTGTGGTAAATACTAGTACTTTAACTACATCTACTACATTAACAAGATCTACAAGGGTACTTTATCATCAAAAGTGAAAACCGCTATTATGTTATTCAAAACGAGACGGGCTGTTCTTATCGTAATTAATGGATCAAGTACTTTTTTAAAAATATTACTTCGTTCTTTCTCATGTACCAAAAGTAACGAAAATTTGGCCAATTATAACAAAATTATACATGTTACGTTGGGCCTTCAAAAGTTACGAAAAATGTAACAAATGTAACCACACGGCAGCACTGTCGTATAATAAATAACTCGAGTGTTTTTGTTTCGATCACAAACAAATTATGCGGAAAAACAGTCTGAGCTACAAGTGGACGATTGTTCGTAAACAAGCCGCATAGTTTGTTAACCAATCAATCCAAGTATAATATTGCCAGTGAGACATACTTGTTGCTGATATATATTTTTCGTTTACCGTTGATTATACACGATTTTGAACAAAACTGCCAAAGACTTGATTGGATTGTACTTGTTATTTAAGCGGCCTTCAGGACTATTAGATTTAGTATTAATACTTGTCAAAAACTCAAATCTTAAGTAAAAATCAAACAGTGTGAAAACAAATTGTTATGATTTGTCAAATAATACATAAAGAAATTTGACAGTATTATGGTATTCGTCATTTTTAGGAAATTTTCTAAACAATCACATTTTTCATTTTATCAGGGTTGTCTATTGCTCAACCAAGCATAGGAATAACAAAAAACAGTTGTGTATTTGTTTGTCGACATAAATAAAGAAAAAGAAGAACGAAAACATTTGCTTAATTGAAAATTATTTATGCTACGTTTTATTTGGAATGTGATAGTGTAGAAACAAAATGTAATGAGAAAATTAGCTTTTAAGATTTTTAGACAGTCAGACTGATTTTGATTTGATTTTCGTCTTATAAAATCTAATAAAAATCTCAAAGCTTGTATTACAATGTGAAAGGACCTTTAGCGCTAGAATATAAGACGGCTCGATCATACTTGTTGCAGTTCTCTGATACACACATATGTAAGTATTTGCTCCCAACAACAATACTTTGCAAACAGGGGTGCCAGATGATTTTGACAAAAAATCGGCATATTTACCAAATAAAATCGGCATTATCGGCAATTCAATTTTAAAAAAATCCGGCAAAAAATCGGCAAATTCAAAATACCCATTTTAAGTATAATAAACCATATTTTTATTCACAAAAAATAACAAAACAGAACAATTCAGCATTAACTA
This sequence comes from Panzeria rudis, assembly GCA_956483635.1. Classification (NCBI taxonomy): domain Eukaryota; kingdom Metazoa; phylum Arthropoda; class Insecta; order Diptera; family Tachinidae; genus Panzeria; species Panzeria rudis. The sequence goes on along the minus strand of OY101451.1, from coordinate 71,342,091 downwards.
ATGTTTATAACATATTAAATAACATAAAATTCAATGAAAATAATTTCAATTGAATTGTTGACAAGAAAGCGAAACACTTTGTCTAAGGAAATTCTAAGAACTTTGCCGAACTGTCTCAAAGAATTCTGTAGACAATGTCGGAAAAATGTCTGACTAAACATCAGAAAATATCTGACTTAATTTTGGAGCTAAAATTTGAAATTTTTAGAAATGTTGTATAATATTCTCACACAGAATCAGAATGTTGTAAGACTTCTTTGACTTCTCTTCCGGCATACATTTTTCTGCTACCAATGGCAGCTTATCAGAAAACATTTACCCATATTTTATAAGTTAAAAATTCAAACATTTATGCGCAAACTCTAAAGATAAAAATGAGAACTATCACAAAAACTAAAATCAGACAAAATGCAGAAGTGGCTGCTAAAACTCATAAGAAGTAGATCAGTATTTGCAGAAACATCGTGCCAGAAAAACTGCCGACTAATCCGGTTGATTGTCTGGTAAAGTTTCAGATTTTAACTAACGTTAGACATATCAGAAAAAAGTTTCTGGGTAATTATGAATAAACCTAACCATTTTTCTCTTTAGTAAAAGCGTTGACTGATTAAAAGTTACCCAAAAACTTATAAATTATAATAAAACAAACAAAGATACCCTGTGTTAAGTGGTTATCAAAAAAATCGTAATTTTGGATAAAAAATCGTAATATTTGGATAAAAAATCCGCAAATCGGCACTTTGATAATTTTGAGGGAAAAAAATCGGCAAAATGCCGATAAATTGGCAAATATGGCAGGCCTGTTTGCAAAACACAAAAAATTACTCGAGTGATTTTGTTTCGATCCCAATTAAATCATGCCAAAAACAGACGAGCTGCAAGTGAGCGATTGCTCGTAAGCAAGCCGCATAGTTTCACCGCTTTCGTACTATCAAAGTCTACTTTGTCTACGTACGGACGTCACGGAGTCAACTTTTGCTGCGCAACTTTTGAGCTTATGGGAGAAAGAGATGAGAAGACTGGGAAGGGGGGGTACACTGCTTCATGTACATGCAAGTCTCTTTTATTTTCCTCTTCGTAATATTAAGCAACAAAAAATTGTATGTAAAAAATAAAAGCTGCATAGCAAGAATTTCATTGTATGGACGCGAATGCAACTTCAAAAATATTTTAAAAATTGGAGAAGCAAAAGTTGACTCATATGAACATGGACTTTGCAAAGTTTTAATGCAGGTGGCTGAATTAAAACTTTGCAAAGACAAGGTTCACACAGGGCAATTTTTGTTGAGCAACTCTTAATTCAGCCGCGAGAAAGACAGAGAAAGCAAACACAGTTTTTCTCTGTCTTTCTCCTAGCTGAATTAAAAGTTGCACAACAAAAATTGTACTGTGTGAACCCCGTCAAAGTAGACTTTGCTTCTGCGAAATCAGTGCAAGCACAATGTGGCAAATAAGACATACTTGTTGCTGATTCTTTTGTTCGTGTATTATACAGGGTGTTTTTTTTAGAGGTATAGAACTTCGAATTGAAATAAAACACAAGAAAATCGTTTTAATGTCCATCAATTTGGCTTTATTGGAAGGATAATTTTATGGCATTAATGTTTAAATATGATTTCGGGCATGTGGCCGCCGCGGCTGGCTCGAATAAAGCCAATTCTACAGGTCCAATTTTCAATTTGATGGACAAAGATCCAATTTGCTGTGTACGGTGGCGAATCGATTCATTCGGGTCCTCTTCAACACTTTGCTCTACAGCGGCAATTGTTTCTTCGGTGCGCACTGTTCGACGTCTCTGCGGATGCGTATTATCACATAGAGTAAACGTAGTGCGAAAACGATCCATGGTTAAGCGAATTAATTGCTCTGATGGACGATTATGTCGACCATATGGACGGAGCTTGCGGTAAACTTCGCGAACTGAACCATTATTTTCGAAATAAATTTGCACGATTTGCAAGCGTTGTTCTTTTGTCAACCTGTTCATGATGAAATGGCAAACCAAACTAAATATTAATCACTTGACAGCTGACAAAATGGCCGCCAGTTAAAAAAGTGATGCCAACTTAAAGTTCTATACCTCAATAAAAAACACCCATTAGTTGGATGTGAAAAAAACTGCCAAAGGCTTGATTAGTTTGTACTTGTTATTTAGCGCTAGTGAATAAGGCGGCTCGATCATACTTGTTGCAGCTCTCTGATATGTATACAATATAAGTGTACAACCAAACATATATTTTGTAGATCTTTTTAAGAGCTAAAATATAGCAAAAACTTTAAGATCGGACGAGGTATAAAAAATGACAAGCGCTAAAAAATTTTACACTGCCGAAGTAACATAATTTGAGATTTCATAGCTCCAGTTCTGAGCAATTCAAAGAGCTGGTATTTTCACCATAATGTCCATGTGAAATTTTAACACGATCGGATTATCCGTTTAGAAATGCCTGATTTATTTCCAGAATATATTGATTTTGCCCCATTGTGCATTGTACATGGAAATACTCTCGCCTTTCCAATCCAATCACCAACTTATACCGTAATAATGTGAGGTTAAATAACTCGGTATTAATTTGATCATTGTTAAACATGGAAGATCCATATAGATGCAAAGTTTATCAAAATTAAACTGAAAAGAAAAAAATTTAATAAGTCCACTAAAAAGAAAAATGGAACTAGTCCCCAAGAAATCAAACAATTCTCCAAAAATTAGTTTCTGGTGGAGTTATTTATGTTGCCTATCCACTTAAGCATTTGTGTGTCTTTAGTTCTGTGGTGGCCAAACATACACTATCTTATTCTTTGTTTGTGTATGTGCTTCGCGTCTAAACTCTGCAGAAAAAGTAAATATTATGTAGTTAGAACTATACTAGTTGCTTTTTACTTCAGACTAGTTGCCTATCTCTCCTTTTTTCATATATCGAACTATCGATTTTAAGATTAGGTTGTCATAGGAGCTCAACTAGTTCATTTGTATACAGTTGTATCCCAGTTGGAGTCCTAGTTGTTGTAAACTAGTGCTCTTACTAGTTTTTTTATTTAGATTTTGTAGCTCTTAAAAAAGTTTGGCTCAACCAGGGTACGAACACACATTCCTTATATTTCAAGGCAAGTACTCTACTTTCTACTTATTTTTTTACGATCTAAAATATGTTTCGTATACAAGTCGTATACCTGGAAATTTTTTCCTCTTTTCACTAGTATCGTTACTAGTCTCGATAAAACTAGTAATATGATTGTTCTTTCTTCATTAGTATCGTTACTAGTCTTGCTGCAACTAGGAATATGACTGTCCTTTTTTGACCAGTAACATTACAACTAGTAATATGACTGTCCCAAAGCGTATCTAGTTGTAACTTTACCTGCTGGGAATAGATAGGATATATGTCTCTCACACAGAGTACGTGTGTTGATGTTTAAAAAGAAAACACCCTATACTCGCGAGTATACGAAATTGAGGGAATTGCCACCACTGCTTTAGTTAATGGATTAAAAATTGTGCTAAACGTTATGCTTGTAGGGACTAGTTATTTGCGTATGTTTCTGTTTAAGTTCTCCCTTTTTGTGTTGATACGTGCGTGCATTAAAAGAGTTTCATACACAGCTCAACGCAGAAAAATTAAGTTTTCTCTATGAGTTTATTGCTGTTGTTGTTGTTCAAACGGAAACGGAAACTTGTGGTAAAAGCTTAACACCATTTCTATATGTATTAAAATGAAGAAAAAAATCTACCGAAAAGGAAATTATTTTCAACACTTGAAACAATCCTACATATTTATACATAGATTCGTACATGCATAAAGTTTACGTCGATATTAGACATGTTATAAGGGCCATGATGGTAAAGATAATGGACAAAATAGAAATCACTCATTCCTTTGCACATATATCTTTTAAACGTTCTTTTCTATATGCCTTCTACACAATTTCTTTTTTACTTTGATACATTAAACTTAAAAGCAGTCAACATATAAAAGCAATAAACGGATGGAAGTAACTTCATCCCATATACTATGTACATTCATTTATATTATATACATAGTACATTAATTCGTACGTTTCCATATACATATGTACATCTCGTCATATAAAATGGAAATGGCCAATCTATATTTTTAAAATTTCTTCAGGACAGATAAAATACTGATTAAAAAGCAAACTTTTGTGACTATAAGAAGTATTTTTCAGCATATTATCATTAATTCAGACTGCTACAAAAAAAAATGTTCTTATAATCACAATAGTTTCCTTTTTAATAAGTTTTTTTTCTCTCCTGAAAATTCTTAAAAATTGTAGATTGGCGCTTTTGCATTTTATATGACGATATACTCGTGAAAACTTATTCAATCATGTACTCAATCAATCAACCATGATAGATTGTTTACAATAGGAAGGTTCAGTGCAAGAGCAGAATTTTATAACTTTCATATTGATAATATAAATGTAACATAACAAGTATTGTATCGCCGATCTTGTATCCAATACACTTTTTGATTATTTGTTTGTGAACACCCAGTGTATATTGTATCGGTTTGTATTTATTATTGATGAACAAACGAAGAACAAGCACCATACAAATACTCTCTGAGAGTATATACAAATCAGTGTTGCCACTGAAATTTCGAGAAAGATACATTTTAGTTTCCAAAAAGAAAAATTTTTTCCCAAAAAGATACATTTTGAAAAAAAATTTTAAAATCCGTTTTTAACGTTTAACATATCCACCCCTTAGCGCCAAATGATCGCAAGCGACAAAAATTTAATTTTTCAGGATGAGGGTTTCTTATTGTATTTAAACATGATTTATATTCATAAACTGTCGCTTACGATAAAATTGTATAGCCTGTATTTCAAAAGTTATCAAAAATGTTGATATTTTTACGATTTTAAACTATTTATGAGGACTATTTATGAGGATACCCTCATAAAATTTTGATTTCAATAAAAAAAATTAGTTTTTTACAAAATGTCGCTTACGATCATTTCGCGCAAAGGGGTTGATATATTAACATAACACTTTTATTTCATATTTAATGAATATTGTAAAGAAAATTATATCATATAAATTCATTTTTATATTTATTTAAGTCATAAATATTAGGTATATAATTTTTAAAAATACAGTAAGCAAACTTTAAAATTAATTATATGTAACTATCTTTGGATATTGTCAAAACAATTTAATTTTTGTAAAAATTAATATACGAGTAAAGGCGTTTTTAGTATTCATAAGTCTACGTCTTCACCTAACTTTAAATGCTGTTGTAACTTGAAGTTATGACTGCGTTGTTAAAACAATTGCACTAACAACTATGTTATAACCTGAAAAAAGCATTAACTTGAGCGGTCTACACTTAACATTAACTTGAAGTTATTGTTAAGTTAAGTTAGGTGTAGACTGCAAATAACGAAATGATAACTTTAAAACACTTTGTCAGAGACGGAAAGTTTAATATTTTATTTCTGTACATTTTGCGCACAGATTCAAAAGATACGCAAAATGTATCTTTCGTATCCTAATGGCATCACTGATACAAATACTGGTTGAAACCATGTCAAAGCGACAAAACAGATGCCATTTTTGGAAACACCACTTCCGATTTCAATTATATTCGCCACAAATGTAATTCATTAAATGTATTAAAAAAAGTTTCAGTTTTCAGACTTTGGACCCCTCCCGTTTCTGAAATATACCGTCATAAAAACTGGAAAATTTTTTAAAATATTACTAAAGTAGCCACAAAAAGCCAACTATAACTTCTCAACTTCAAAGCTGAAAAAGTATTATTTAATTATATTTTTCAGGTTAAAATAAGTCTTTTGAAATGATGTCCATCTCGATTTTTTCCGCGAGTAGTTTAAATGTCGTTTATGGAGGTCTTGAGCTCAAAGGGCGATATCTCAAAAACTGGTCTTTTAAAAAATCTTAAAAAATATAAGTCAGTTAGAAAATACTTTTCTAGTCATTCAGAAAATTTCAAGGTGGTGCCGCAAAAGATTACCCAAAGTTTGATTTAAATTTTATAAATACATTTAAGAAATTTATTATTTGACATATTGTCATAATTTTTTTTTTAATGAAATTTATTTGCTGGTGTTTAAGCATTGTCTATATGCAGCATTTCATTGGCGCTTTACCAAACCGTCAGTAGACTTCAAACACAATTTTGTACAGCTAAAAATCTTTTATCGGATGCACAGGCTTTCAATAACCATTACAAATATGTAAATGATTTTCAAAAATAAGCATAGTAGTCTTTGAAAATTATACAAAACCCAGTATATAATTTATATTCGATATGAATCTATTTTATTTTTTATGAATATAATTATACTGCTTTCCAATTGTTTTATTATTGAAATGTTTAAATTTTTTAATTAATTTTTTTTAAGCTATTAGGATGTGCTGCACATGGAAAAAATAGTTTCTTCTTTTTCAGTTCGGCCATTGTCCACTTGTTTTTAAGGCGCCATCTAGAGTAAAAAGCTATCTCAATTATTATTATTAATTCCATTTTGCTTAAAAGGCTGCTAAAGTACGCTTCGAATAGTGGATCATTTGCTTTTATCGGATAAATGACGCTTATAGTTGATCACATTTAAAATTGTATGAAATTTTTAATGATTTTCTCCAGTTATTATCATTTCGGAAGATGTTTTGTACCACAAATAATAAGAAAATTCATAGTTTTATGATTTTATTGCATAGTTAATTCGATTTAAAAATTTAAGTCATAATGGGCCACAATCGGATAAAAATTAGAAATGCTATAATGAAAAAAGGGAAACAAAACCCTTTAAATATATTAGCCAATTATTTATTTAATATATTTAATATATTTTTATTTTGTTTTTACTAGTGCATTTTTTTATTAAATTTGAATACTACAATTACAATTACAATTGAGTATAAAAAAGATATTCATTAAACGGCTTAGATGTAGTTTTATTTTAAGTTTTTTAGTTTTTTTTTTGTAATAAAAGTGGAATACCCGCTTCCAAACTGTCCTATGCTTCTTGAAGGAGTAAAAGGAATGAATATATATGTATCCGCTTCCAAGTTATGATGAAATCGGTGGATCAGCCTTTTGAAAAGTCCAAATTATTAGAAAAAAAGACAAAAAAACGTATCCATAGAATTTTAAGTTTCGACCTGTTTTGTAGGACTATTAATAGAGTAATCATTCGGTTAACCGGTTAATTACCACCCGATTAACTAATCGGTTAATTTAAAACTGGCTATTTTCCATTAACGGTTAAACCTGTTAATTTCAGTCGATTAACCGATTAACCGATGTAACAAATTTTTTCGTATTTTGTAGTATTATAACGGATTTTCTTTTGTCTGTTGAATTATTTATTTCGTCTGATATCCAGAAGTGACTAATTTTTTTCTTAAGACTCTATAACAAAGAAAATAAAATTAGTATAAAATTAATTTGGGTTCCATTTATAGAGAAAAGTGTCCAGTTTAACAACAAATATTCATTTATCGCAAAAGCTCACATTTAAATGCCTTAAAGACAAGAAAACTAGAAAAAAAATTATTTATTTATTGCAAATGTTTACATTAAAATACCTTAAAAATAAGAAAACTAGAAATAAATTTTTATAATGTTGAGAAAAGATTTAGGCTTTTTGAGGCTAAATGGAAATAAAAAAAAGGCTAGAAAAAAGCCACGAAGCTAAAACTCAAATTTTGAGGATAAAACACAAAATAAAAGGTTAAATCTAGCCTCGAGAATGCCAAACTGGTAACGCTGATGACTATTGATAGTGAAACGGAAAAGAACTCATAGAGTTCACCCGTCGCTTAGTTTGTGGCAGCAAATCTTTCGATCTCGAACGTTTGCTTTGATATTAATAGCGAATACTTAGCAATATCTAAATCGAACAACTTTAGCGATATCACTAAATATGCAATAAAAATAATTATAGTTATCCGATTTTAATATCGATAAACATTCGTTTTTAATAGTTTGGCTATAGTTCTATAGTGAAGCTTTTGAAACTTCTCTCTTAATTTTGTATTTTTTGCTTTTTTTCTGAAATGAAAAAGGGTACGTTATGTTTTTATGTATTATATTTATTGACCTAAATAAAAAATAAATTATAGCTTAAAAAACTAAAAAACACGCCTAAATAGCTAACTGAATTAAAAATTAGAAAATAGTTTGTATTACAGCAATCGCAACAATCAATTATGACTAATTAATTTGTATTAAGTTCAAAATAAAACTTAAATTATGTATTTACATCGGTGGGTTTTTTTTAATTTATTTATATTTTTTACTTTTAAGATTTTTAGAAGTTCATCTTGATCACAGTTTGGACTTTTATTTTTTGTTTCAAATTTACTTTATACGCAGTCGGACTTTTTAGTTACTAATCAACTTTAAACCAATTTAGTATTCTTAATTATATTTAAACATATTTATAACTTACATATAATTTTGTTATCCCATTTTAATTTCCTTTCTTTTGATAGGTTTGGTAATTTTTTTACCTCTTCACGCCAAAGATCCGCAATTTTAATAATATGATTATTTTGACAAACTTTTTTGGTTTGGTTTTATAGTTAAGCATATAAAAACTTGTAAACATGTAAAAAGCTCAAGCCAGTAGCTTATTGTTTATAAAGGGTGGTTAAATTTTAACGGCCGATGTTGAATGCGAACCACACCTAAACGTCAAGTTTTTTTCTGCATTTCATTTGATATTTCTCAATATCAGACTAATTCAATTTGAGCCATGGAAAGATATACAATCGAGCAACGCGTTAAAGTTATTCAGGCTCATTATGAAAATGGGCGTTCAAATCAAAATGCATATCGTGCACTTCGTGATTATTTCGGTCAATTTAATCGCCCATATGTGCGTACAGTCGGAAAAATACTGCAACTGGAAAAATTTGAGCAAACCGGGTCTGTAGGAGATGTGAAAACACCAGTGCATGCTCGTGCAGCTCGTACTGCAGAAAATATTGCTGCTGTTCGCGATAATGTGGCTGAAAAGCCGTCCTGGCAGTTACTGTGAATGGTGTTCACTATCGTGAGATGATAACGAACTTTTTATTGCCCGAATTGGAAGATATGGATGTGAACGATATGTGGTTTCAACAGGACGTTGCCACTTGCCACACAGCTAACGAAACAATGGCTCTTTTGCGCGACAAATTCAATTGCCGTGTTATCTCACGTGGTGGCGATGTCAATTGGCCGCCAAGATCATGTGATTTGACACCGTTGGACTTCTTTCATTGGGGTTATTTGAAAGAAAAGGTGCGCGTTGATAAGCCAGCAACAATTCAAGAGCTAAAGGATGAGATAATTTGGCACATTAACGGCATAGAACCTCAATTATGCCTCAGCGTCATCGAAAATTGGGACCATCGGATGGAGGTGTGCCAACGAGGTCGCGGCGGCCTTTTGGCCGATATTTTGTTCCATACATAATTGATCCATACCAGGGTATTTATCGCTTGATTAATTAATCGAAGTTTTAATTTAATCGGTTAATAGTCGGTGAAATTCGTTATTAATCGGTTAACCGATTAATAAAGTTTTTTCATAAAGTAAGTAGTTTCAATAAATAAATATGCAAAAATTATATCTTATGTTGAGTTTATTGTTAAAAAAAATAATAACAAGACAAACATCAATTCTGAAACTGAATAAAAAAGAAGAGTTCATATATATGTACTAATTAAAAAATAAATAAGTTTGTGACATCATTTTATAAGTTATTGCAATAGTTTAAGGATTTATTCTAAAATAATCTTTTGAATTGAATATTTAGGATTTAAACGATTTATTTCTTCAGTTTTGATAAAACTTGACTTGGAAAAAACCCTTTCACTTATCGTAGATGTTGGAGAAATCGAAAGGTATCCATGATACAGAATATCTAATTTCTCAGTCCTTTTACTGGCTTCCTCTAAACATATAAAATCTTTCATTATGTTATTAAAATCCTGCTGTATTTTTTTCAAATTTAATTGTTTCGGTTAATTCTGTTAAAAGATTGTTTGTATAACTATCGATAGTTTCTTCCATTGTCAGGTCATCATCTCACTTGGCAAAGCTCAGCAACTAACATTCTGCAGAAACTGATTTCCCAATTTTTTTTTTACACTGTATTTTAAAACACTGTTGCTAGAAGGAAATATTCCTGAGTGGAGGTATAAAATAAGTGTATTTAAAACTTGAAATCGTCTCGCATTAAATCTAATCCATTGATTTTTAATGAAATCGTTGGCAATATTATTATAGGCATTTATTAAATTATTATTTAAAAGCTTAACAATTCCCTCAAGTTGAATTAGAGTAGCAGAGTTTTTACTAAGATCTTTTATAGCCACGTCCGAAGGTTTTAACATTTTACTTACAGCCTAACCCACGATATCGATCGACAACTCGATCGACTAACGACAAGCCACTAATTGTAGTTCGTTTGCGCGACCCACTAACTATCGACTTGTCGGTCGTCAAGCTTTACGTTGTTTACGTAATGCATTTACTGATTGTCAAATTAACGTATTGCCACATCAAAAATTTCACAAATAAAACGCTGATTTGAAAATAAAAAGCGATGAAATGTGAAAAGTGTACCATACAAAATGCAACCCTATGCTACTTAAAGCTAATAAAAATGTAAACAAAAGACATATGTATGTATGCATAAGTGTATGTTTCAAATTGTGACACACTAAAAAAACATTTTTATATTCGCACTACATATTTAAAAGAAAATTTTTTTATGTGATTTACAAACAAATTTTTGTTGAAACCGGTTACGCGACACATTTCGACACACGGAATCCTCATCATTTAAGTTCCATTGTCTCAAACGCTGCTTCAGCAGTATCTGGTGCTGTTTTAGGTACAAGCTCCCCATTGGTGCCACTTCGGAAGCATCATCAGCTTCAACCTCCCAATTATCAAAACCTGATAACAAGAAAAAGCCCGCTTGCGATCTCGCTAAAATTGAACGTAGTAATTTGATAAATATTTTTAAATAATTGTAATATTTGTAAAAGAATTAACCCAACAATCGATGCGCTATGGAGGTACATATGTTGGATTCTGATCATTTGCTTTTGCAACAATTCTTTATTGTTATTGAACATGTTTTGGGTCATGGTTTGCGTACAAAGAAGGGACTATTGAGTCCACGAAAATAACTCTGGATTCTATTGCAATGTGTCGAGGCCTATTGCCTGAAGTTCAGGATATAACAACAAGTGTTCCTGATTTACCAACTGTTCGCACTCACATAGGTCGCGCACGAGCGTATAGCTTTGATGCATAAAAAAATTTACGGATTATTTACAAGCTCTTACAAGCATAGGGAAGATGCTTTATACGAATGCTGGAACACCTTCAATCAACTCAAACCAAAATCCAGCTTCATTCTTTTGGGCTATAAAACTTCTAAAACTATTTTTTTTTAACTTTATTTTATTATTATGTATTGTTATAATTATTATCTAACTTTATTTTATTATTATTAATAACTAATAAAATTTAAACACTTTATTGTTTTACTTTTTTATTTATCGACATCAACAACACAAGTGACTGATTTTGACATTTGTCGTCGCTTGACTTTTCATAGTGGGTACCAAATTTGTATGACAACTCTTACGTTGTCGATCGCTTGCATTATCGATCCACTTGTCGTGCTGAGAGTTTTTACTGGCCCGTAAATCAGCTGTTTGTCGTGTCAAATTCAAGCGAGCGATAGCGGTCGATATCGTGGGTTAGGAATACAATTCCTTGTTTGTATGAAAAAATAATTTCTAAACACATACCTTTTGAATATAAGACGAAACAAATAATTAAAAACACTAAAAACTATGTTATAATACTAAAAAATTATACATTTTGTTACATCGGTTAATCGACGGAAGTTAACCGGTTTAATCTAATCGTTAATCGAAAATAGCCAATTTTAAATTAACCGATTAATTTATCGGGTAGTAATGAACTGGCTAACCGATTAACGGTTAACCGATTGAATACCATAGCACTGACCTGGGAAGTGTAGCGGCTTCCGAAAGTGGTGCGGCTCTGTTCTGCTCTGTACGTTGGAAAATTAAGTTGATGTTAATTTTTCCCTTTTTCCTTGGAATATTAATCATTCCTAATTCTTTCTGAATTAAACGATACTAATCAATCAATTTAGATTAGCTAGTTCGTTTATTCTTTTGAAACAGCTACCTAAGAACATTTGGGCTCTTAAGACGAATATAACTGGTGAAATCCATGCAGGCGTTTGAAAGATAAGAGGTAATAAAGAAATTTACAAAACAAAATCCTTCTTGGCAGTCTGGTAATTAAACATATAACTTTTATTTATTTTTGTAATCCACTTTTAATTTCCTTTATTTTGATACACCATTCGATAGGTTTGGTAAAAAAATGTTTACGTATTATTTTTCGCTCCAAAAATCCGCCATTTAGTTTTTTTCTTTTCAAACACCTATATAAGAACGCTTGGATCTTTAAGACGAATATAATGTTACATTTACTGTCGAAATCCATACAGGGGCTTGGAAGATACGATCTTATAAAGAAATTTACAAACATACATACAAAAAACCCGCGAAAAACATGGCAATATTTTTCTACCTTTCAAATATGGGAAAGAGTTATAAACAAAATTATGTCAAGCTAACAGGTTGCGTAGAATGAGAAGGTATTGTACCTATCACGAACTTGGTTTAAAATTTTTGGAAAGGAACATTTATGTTTTTGTACTGTACAAAAACAATTCCAAGTTTATTTTTTTTTGCATTATCTAGCAAAATCTAATGCACTTAGGGTTCTGCAAATTGGTCTGTATTTATGAAAGTTACAAGTCGCACAAAGTTTTTCACACCCGAGATTGCCTTGGTTTAGCTACAGACTTCGTAAGACATAGTGCTAAATACGTGACTCCTCATCTATATTCATTTTAATTTTCAGCTAAATCCCTTCAGTACCTCAGAAGATCTATACTTATTAGATTTTTTTTTTTTAATTTACACCACTGTTCGATGGTGCCTCCTGAAGTTAATTTAGACTAAGAACATTCTTCAGTTATGCGAACTTATTTGGAATAACTCCCATAACATTTTATGTTATGTATTCTGTATCTAAAACACTTAAAAAACGAAGTCTGTACTCGAAAGGAGCGTCGAAATTTCCTTTCGAAACACACTTTGCTGACTCTGGTACAAAATCTTGTACAATAGGCAAATTTTGTCAAAAAAAATTTTTTAAAGTTTCAAATTTGTACGAAAAATAACGAATCTTGTCTTAAACTTATTTTATATATGATTTTGGACAATAATATTATACTGAAATTATTATTCTAAGGGGAAATAATACTCGTGTGTGTTAATTTATTTCGAACTAACCCACTAAACCTAATATTTGAAATCAACAAATGCTCCCTATAGCGAAGAATTTTCGAAACAAAATTATTCGATAAATGCTCGTGTATCTAAAAAATGGAATTATAGGTAAGGCGAACTTTGACATTATCGATGTCGCGCTAATAAATAGAAATTCATAAAATGTGAATGTTCCCAATATCGAACTACTTTCGATAATTTCTCGAATGTATAATTTACACACATGTGTGCAATAAATGAATTTAAAAAAATTTGCCATGATAGTATAGTGGAGGTGTGCTAGTCTGGTAGTCTAGAGGTACCGTGTTTAATTCTGTCTGACTGCAGCGTAAGTTAAAATATTAAAACAAATAAATATTCAATTTAGATTATAATAGATACAATGAAAAATAAAGATAATAATCTTGAAAAATTACATTTTCCTGCCTTCTTGCGGTATGAATAATTTTTCTCTATTGGTTTACTTTTGATATTGCTAACGAATTGCGGTCACAAACTGAGCGATGAGTGAGCTCTAGCAGCTCTTTCGCCTTCCGACCGCGATAGTCGTTCTCGAGTGTTTTGTCCGAGAAATGTTCACCCAACATTTGAATGCTATATTATTTTCAAACGTTTTGGTTAACTAGGAATACTTATTAATATTTTGGTACACAGCTCTAACATTTCTGTAATATTGTGTTGTTTTGCTTCCACACTGTGCAATAATAAAGGTATAAATGTCACTAATACTGTAGTCAAACTTTATAGCTAGCCAACGGCAAACGTTTCTCATCTATGAAAATCTCATATACAATATAGACTGTCGCATTTCATATCACATCTTATACTCCCGCCCTTGTGAATACGCATATAAATCCATACATACATATATTCATATACATATATACAATATATTATTTCTCAATAACATCCAACTACAAACATGTAATATTGACACATTAAAGAAATAGCAAAAAAAAAAGTAAATAAATAAATGCATGAACGAACGAAGTAAAAGGACCACAGTAATGGCTCTCTAATACTCAGGCATGTAATTCATTTTCAGAAATTTCAGTCACGCAATACAGCTTTTCCATTTCCATTTTCATTTTTAACGTTCACTTTCAAAGCAATTTCGATGTATTTTATTTGTCATTTTTATGATTGGTAAGCTTTATGATGGTTTCATATACTATACACGCGTTAAACATACGCATAAATACACACATGCATACGTAATAGAGTACTAGCTCGTATAATATTGCTCGATTATTCGAAAAATTCAAGTCAAATAATGTTTGATCAAATAGAAATAAAATAAAGAAATATTAAGATAAACCTAAATTCAGGAAAATTTTGTTGATATGTAGCCCCAAAGCTTAAGCAATATATTTCCAGAGCAAGATATTTACCAAATTGTTTGATATTTAAATACACGAAAACGATAACATAACGAATGATATGGTTGTCAAAAGAATGGTTAAAACCATAGAAAACATAGAAGCCTGACTGATTGCAAATAGTTGTCAGAAACCTAAGTCGGTTGCCAAAAATCCTGAGTCTAAGGATGTATTAGTAGAACATTTTATATTAGAATTGGTATAAATAAAAATTTCCCCACAGCACCAAATCATACTTATAGCTGTTTTACACTATCTCACAAGCCGTTCGACTTCTGTAGAAAATGCAACCCTGATCTAATGAGTTTATGGAAAGTTTTAAAAAAGCAATAACAACAGAAGTCAGCCAGCTTGTATAATAGTCTTAAACAGCTTTAGTTGTACAAAAAGTATTTTACAAAATTTATATTTTTTAAACACCAAATTTTAGTTGTTAATTTTGCATTAATTAATCGTTTTTAATGCATTTGAGATCAAAAATTTTTCCTCGCTAAATATTTTTTTCCAATTTTTCTATTTGGTACAAAAAAAAAATTATTCCAAATATTAACCAAAATGCAATACTGTTAAATGAAAAAAACCCTGCAGGCAATGCCGATAGTAAAATTGTACTGATTTACTATTGACTTTGTCACCAGTACTACTGACTAATTGTACCCAGGCAATGTTCTGTGCTATAGACATTTAACATGTGCCTTTCATTGACATTCCACTACTGACCTCGGAACTGTTGGCTTATTATAGACTAGGTGGTTCTTATGGGACAATATGGAGACACTGGTACCAGAGATGCCCTAGTGCATTTTAATGATTCAAGTCAACACATATACAACTTTTTACCAACTAAGACAAATAAATTAGATTTCTTATGAACATTTTTAGTTTTCCGTTCAGTCGCATATAATATATTTTCAACATATCAAAATGAGACCATAAAAAATCGTTTTCTAGCTGTTAAAAAATTCTCTTCTCATTAAAGCTAAAATAAAAAGTGTAGACGATTCGTTCACAACGTCACCAAAAAATCACCAAACTTGTCGAGAAAAGTGATGACTTGGAGACACTTGGCCTCAGGCTTTCTGAAGGGAATGGTTGAAAACTTTGATAAATTTCAACACGCAAATGTCAACAAAATTAAAAAAATATTTTAAAATTACGCTCTTCGATGTGTGTTCAATTGTCTCTCTCAAGTTTGTTGAATACACAAGCAGCTTTACCGTTGAAAATTTTCAAAAAGGGGCACAAAAAAGGGAGTTGGAAAATAAAAGGGGCACAAAAAGTGGATTTCTAAGAAAAAAAGGGGCAACTTTAATAACAAGAAATATATGAAAAAAAGTTATTTAATTTTTAAAAATAAAGGCTAGTACACATAAACTGTCGCTCATTTGATTAGTTTTAACATTTTAGCAATACTTTTTGGCCGTTCTATCAAAAACTGTTACTCAAACTACTAATAGAATTGTACTTATTAATAAATAGCATGCACTACGGGAAATCTGTGCGAAAAATTTAACGGAAATATTGTACCATTATCATATAATTGCTGCAAAACAAAATTTGTCCAAGAGCAGTGCCTAATCAGAATAGTTTACAGTATATCTTCACCGCGAATTGTTAGTTTTTTAAAATAAATTTTTGATCTTTCTAAGCCGATAAAACAATTTGAAATTTAAATGAGTCGGCGAAAGTCTCTATCTGAAGCTGAAAGAGTTAACATTAAATTAGAAGGTCTTACTCATGATCAAATTTGAAAAAAATTTTAATGAAATTCAAAATTGTGTGAGTAATTTTTGTAAAATAAAACAAAACTTTTTTGTGAGAAATTATATTTCCAACAAAAACAGACTATCATATATTATTGTTGTTTTCAACATAAATTCTCACACGAAATTTTCGTTTTATTTTACAAAAACTGGCAGTCAATGAGACTAACTATGGATAGGACATGAAAGGAGACAACTCAGCACAAAAGTTGGTACTAAAGCTATGTAGTTTGGCGACTGTAGAATGCGTAATATATAACACTGCTTTACAAAGCTTTATTTTAAGGTAACTATGATATGCTAAGTACGAGAAAAATAAAATTAAATTTTTTTCATTTCGGCCATTGTCTATATAACGGTACGTTTGTGTTTTCAACGTATACTTCCCGTTAAAGCGCTATCCACATTCCAAGGCTAACTTAATTAAAGTACTTTTGTTTGAAGGATACAAAATTACGCGTTGAATAGTGGATAAATGATTTAGATAGAATAAAAAATTATTGAGTTATAGGAGATCAAATTTAATATTTTTTTTATATATATCGTTTTCACCAAGTGTTGTCTATTCGGAAGCTGTTATGTACCAGCTATAAAAAAATTCCTAGCTATATACTTTTATTGAATAGTCTATTCGATTTTAAAAATGTTACGCAATAATGGACCGAAATCGAATAAAAACTAAAAATGCTAGATGAAAAAAACGAAAACACTACCATTTCAATTTACTTGCAAATCTTTTATTTAATAGTTTTGTGTTATTTTGATTTTTACTGCATAGTGCATTTTTTAGTAAATTTAAAGGTTTGTGTTTTGTTTTGTTATTATACCATTTTCAGTTTTTATCCAATTTCGGTCCATTATGGCTTAATTTTGTTTTTAATCGAATAGATTATTCAATTGAAGTTTACAACTATGGATTTTGCTATTATTTGTGGTGCAGCTTCTGAAGAGACAACAATAAATTTTGTTAAATTTGACCACCAATAACTTCAGTAATTTTTTATCCGATCAAAGCCAATTATCTATCCACTATTCGATGCGTAATTTTTAAGCTTTTCAAATAATATATAGATCACTTTAATCGGACCAGCTTTTGACTCTAGGAAGTATACATCGAAAAAACACAAATGTACCGTTAAAGCAGTGTAATGTAAAGATTGATTTTGCAAAAAAACACCACTTAGTTCACTGCGTAAAGAAAATTGTCTAAAGTATCTCTTCATTCAGTAAAAAGTATCAAAAAAGTGGCAAGAATTACAAAAAGTAATACATTTGGCTGCATTTTGTAAAAGTAGCAAAATAGTATCCAAGCAGTTGAAAAAGTGGCAAATTGCTACTTTAGTAGCACCAACGGTAACGCTGAACACAAGACCTATACGTGTAAGAGAGTTGTCCATTTTTTATAGAAAGGCCGAGAGTTGGAAATCGACGTATTTATCTATGGATAAAACTTTATAACTAACATTTATTTCTACAAAAATTTATGTTTGTTTTTGAAGCCGAATTAAATACAAAGTGTAACAGATTTTCCTGACCAATTGCAAAAATTCTTTCGAGTATAAGCTCAATTTTACATTTTCTTATTTTTTAATTTTTATAAATGTGTTTTTGAAACTCTTTTACCTTTTGTTTAGATCATGTCATCAGTATTTTTTATTTCAATGTCTAACCATTATTTTTATTAAAAACAAAATTATTGTATTTTGCATTGCTATTAAGGATTTTCAATATATATTTGACCATGATCACGGATAATGGTGATGCTGCGGGAGGAAATTCCAGGGAAACAACAATGAGCATGGTTAAGATCCTTGCCAATTACAAGAAAGGGCTAACGCTAACCCATATCAATGCCCAAAGCCTAAACAATAAAATTGATGAATTTAGATTTGTTTTTGAAAATTCCAACACTGATATTGTCTGCGTTTCCGAAACCTGGCTTTCGTCTGGGACTCCGGATAGATTAATTTGCTTAGTGGTTATAAAGTGTTTAGAGAGGATCGCGAGGGTAATGCTGGCGGTGTAGCTATGTTTGTGAAGAACAATATATCTTGTAAACTTTGTTTAAAGTCTTCAACCAATTTACCATTAAATGATAAATATGTTGAATTTATCTTTATTGAAATAGTCTCTGACAGTAAGAAGATGTTGGTAGGGTGTGCTTACAGGCCGAATAAAAGAACATCTTTTTCAAATTTTTTCTGTGCGATGGAAACTCTTGCCGCTGCTTATGACGATATAATTATTGCAGGTGATTTTAATTCTAACCTACTTTTGGAATCAGAATTAACTGACAATATGCTATCCTTTGGACTAACTCCCACGAACTCAGTTAACCCAACTCATCATACTGCAACTAACAGAACATTGCCTGACGTTGTTTTTGTTGCGAATATCGTAAATGTAATGTTGTATGAATAATTGTCAGCCCCGTGTTTTTCAAAGCATGATTTAATTTTTTTAGCTTACAATTTTAGAATTCCTTTGTCAGAACATACAGTCTATTACCGTGACTTCAAAAGCTTGAACTACAATGTGCTCCGCGAATGCGTCTCTAGTATTGATTGGTCTCATATGTAACGAGTGATTTTTTTCCTATTATCTTTTTGGCAACACTAGTTTTGATAGCTCACGCACGTTTTGTATCTTGTGTCACTGTCAAACATCTTCAGTTTGGTCTACAATTTAATCATGAATCGTCTTACAAACGAACAACGCTTGCAAATTATTGAATTTTATTACCAAAATGCGTGCTCTGTTAAGTTAGATGAAGATCCACTTTTTTATCGAAGAATTGTGTTCAGCGACGAGGCTCATTTCTGGTTGAATGGATACGTGAACAAGCAAAACTGCCGTATTTGGAGTGAAGAGCAGCCAGAAGCATTGCAAGAGCTACCAATGCATCCACAAAAAACAACCGTTTGGTGCGGATTATGGGCTGGCGGCATCATTGGGCCGTATTTCTTCAAAGATGATGCGAATCACAACGTTACTGTGAATGGTGAGCGCTACCGTGCGATGATAACAAACTTTTTTCTGCCCAAAATGGAAGAGCTTGACTTGCATGACATGTGGTTTCAACAAGACGGTGCCACATGCCACACAGCACGCGAAACAATGGACCAATTGAGAGGCGAGTTCGGTGAACAGTTTATTTCACGCTTGGGACCAGTCAATTGGCCGCCCAGATCGTGCGATTTAACGCCTCTAGACTATTTTTTGTGGGGCTATTTTAAGGCTAATGTCTATAGCGACAAGCCCGCTTCGATTGACGCACTGGAAGCCAACATTGCCAACATTATTCGTGAGATACCGGCCGAAATGTTGGAAAGAGTATGCCAAAATTGGACTAAGCGGATGGACCATTTGAGGCGCAGCCGCGGCCAACATTTGCATGAAATAATCTTCAAACATTAAATTATATCGACCCAACTATCGATCCAAATAAATATTTCATGCATTTTTCTGAATTTTATGTGTTTTTTTTTTACTTTCCGATAGTTCTTATAAAATCACCCATTACTATATGCCCTCAGTCGATGAGCAAGTAGCATTTTTTGAAAACAATATTCAACGTCTATTTGATGAAACAGTTCCAGTAAAATCTAAAACAATATCTGGTAGGGAGAAGTCTTGGTTTTCTGCCAATATAAAGCTTCTAATAGCTAAGAGAGACTGTGCTTACTCAATGTGGAAGCGATTTAGAACCTCAGAGTTGAAAGCTGAATTTAAAACTGCAAGAAGAAACGTTAATATTGGAATAAGAATTGCAAAAACTGAGTATTATTGTAGACGCTTTGGCTCTGCAATAGGCTCTAGGGAAACTTGGAAATACATTCGTGAGATAGGGGTTGGTAGATCTGAGAGTTCAAGCAGTTGTCATGTCGATGTCGAAGAGCTTAGTAGAACTTTCACAAGTATACCTCTACTACCTACAGATGATACTTTTTATAACTTTTCTAGTATAATTTCTAATGGTTACGAAGTCAATAGTAATGTGTTCCAATTCACTTGTGTAAGCCAATGTGAAGTCTATTTAAGTTTCAATCTAATTACGTCAAATGCAGTGGGCTCTGATAACATTCACCCTAAATTTGTAAAGATATTGTTGCCTTTCCTCTTACCATATATAACACATTTATTCAATACCATTATAATGACTAGCACTTTTCCGTTGAAGTGGAAATACGCAAAAATAGTGCCAATACCGAAAAACGACTCAGAGTTCAGGGCAATTGCCATACTGTGCTATCTACCTAAGGCTCTTGAAAAAATTCTTTATAATCAAATGTCGCTATATATTAAAAATCATAATTTGTTGTCTGCTAAGCTATCTGGTTTTCGCCAAAATCATAGCTGTGTTTCTGCCTTACTTAACATAACTGAAAATATACGACGTGAGCTGGACGAAGGAAAAATCAAGTTCTTGGTTCTTCTTGATCATTCTAAAGCCTTTGACACGGTTGACCATAGCATGCTTTGCATGAAACTTCGACACTTCTTTAATGTCTCTTTAACTTCCACACGACTGCTATCGTCATACCTTTCTAGTCGTCGGCAATTTGTGTATTCGAAAAATAATCAATCTTCGGTATTAGATTTATCTAGGGGTGTGCCTCAAGGGTCAATCCTTGGGCCACTCCTTTTTTCCATTTATGCAAATGACTTGCCAAAACAACTTTAACATAGCCAAATTCAAATGTACGCAGATGATGTGCAGTTGTATTTAAGTAGCCCAGTCATTTCCGTTGCTGAAAATATTGCAAGACTTAATGCAGATCTGAATAGAGTTTATTGCTGGGCAAGTGCAAATGGACTTTGTCTAAACTCTTGCAAATCAAAGTGTATCATAATTCGCAAGAAAACAATTACTCATATTGCTGATTTCCATGTTTTAATAAATGGAGAAAAAATCACCATTGTTAATGCTGCCAAAAACCTGGGATTAATTTTTAATAACGGTCTTACTTGGACAAACCATATTAACACACTTGTGGGTCAGACTTACTCTAAGCTGAGGTATCTTTGGTCGTCACAGTATTATACTCCTTTCAACATAAGACAACTTCTTGCAAAAGCTTATCTTGTTCCTGGTTTAATCTACGGTTGTGAACTTTTTGCAAGCTGTGACTCTGTTAGCAAAAGAAAGCTAAACGTTTTATACAACAATATTATTAGATATGTATACGGATTGAAAAGATATGATCATGTTTCTCAATTTGCCACGAAATTGTATGGCGTTACGTTCAACAACCTTTTTAACATACGTGTGCTTTTATTTTTGCATAAAATCATTTATTCTGAAATGCCACAATATCTTATTGATAAAATCCGATTTGCCAGATCAGTCAGGGGAAAAAAGATTATAATTCCTTTACACCGTTTTCTTGTTTCCGAATGGCAGTTTTTCATACATGCGGCGCGTCTCTGGAATGTTCTTCCACAAACACAACAACTTAATAACAACGCAACTAGCTTTAAACACTTCTTATTTAATTATTTTTCACAATAGGAAAACATGCATAATATATAAATAATTTGTAGTTAATTTTGTCTAAATTTGTATAATTATGTTTGCCGCTTTAACTTATTGATACTACTTTCTGTACTCTAAATATAAGATTAACTCTTGTTGTACAGGACTTGAACATACAAAATAAATAAATAAATTAAACTTTTTGGTGCCCAAAATTTAACCTCAGTTTAATACGTGTTGATGAACCCTCATTACTACGTTAAACTACTGTTTGCCCCAGTCATTGTTTTCGAAATATCGCGGTTATTTTATTCACATTATATAGCCTATATTTTAATGTTTTTTTTATGTAAATTTTGAGTGACAATACATTAGTCTGTTCAAAAAATATAGTTCTTTTGAGTAAATATAATAATTCCGGTGGTTGTTTCGGAGGGAACAAAGGGTAAATAAAATAAAAACTTAGTTCAAAATGTAATTATTGGGATCAAGAATAAAAATGTAAGGAAGAACGAATCAAAATGTATTAAAATTATGTCACTACGAAGGACGTATTTTGCAGCAATGACGTATTTTGCTGGCTAAAAGTAGCCAGAACAGCAACGCTGCTGGTTAGCATTGTATTTTGTGATTTTTTCATGAGTGTGCAAAAATTTGCCTAAATTTGTATACATGCACACGTGCAAGTGTCAGTTTGATTAGCAGTAAGGGGCAATTTTTTGTGTGTTTACTTTTGGCACATGTACGTGTGCCAATCAAACTGGCATTTGCACATGTGCGTGTGCCTTAAAATAGAACTTATATGGATGGCACTTGCACTGCACGTGTGTATGTGCCAAATCTACGCACATGTGCTCAAGGCAACAATTTTGAATGTTTCGGAGATCAAAATAGATAATTTTTATGTATTGTCATATGCTCAATTCAGGAGTCACAAATTCGATTAACTCTAGTTTTAAAGATATAGTAACTTTAATATTATTATATCTTACAGCATTTTTTGTATTCTTCGCGTCATATTTCCAGACCCGTCCTCAAAATCAAGTTGTAAACATGTTATGGACTAAAGTAAAAGCATACAAATTGATATATACTTTTTTGAAAAGTCTTTACGCAGCCCGAAAAAATCCCTATTTTTCCCTACGCGTTCAAAAAAAATAGCTCAACAAAAATCTCTACAACTTTTAAGTAAAAATATAGCAATTCAAATAAAATGCTTTTGTTCCAATACATATATGTGAGTATCCGGATGAAAAGGAAACTTATCTTCCGGATGCCGAAATTGACTTAGCTATGTTTTACAAAACAAGATAAAGTTCTGAAAGTGATGCCGTTTTACCGCGAAATTCAAAATATAATTTTTAGTAAATGTTCTTTAAAGTTTCTAACTAAAGTTAGATGTCAGCAAAATTTTCGTTAAGTCATTTCGGAGGTCAATATAGGGATAATTACACTTCTAATGTGGAGGGAACATATCTGAGTAGTGATACCAACCATAATCTCAAGCTGGCCAAAGTTTCAACAAACAGCAATTTTTGGCTCTAATGAAAAGCCTTGCTGGGAAGATAAGGTTCCTTTTAATGAGGATCGTCACACCTTTATATAAACTGCACTTCGCTAAAAAAATTTTATTTTTATAAAGTTTTAAACATTCTAATAAATTTTTTCGGATGTGCTAAAGAAGAAAAACTTTTTTTCATATAGGTCTTTGTCAAGATAACTGTACATTTGAGTTTTTGGATGTATACTTATCGTAAATGAAGTCTATTTGCTTATAGTTAAGCATTGTCTATGTGAATTTCATTGGCGCTTTACCAAATCGTTAGTAGACTTTAACCACAATTTTGAAAATTTAGAAACCTGTTATCTTATGCACATACTTTCAAAATCCATTTGCGAGTTTACATATGATAATATTTTCGGAAAGATAATCGTAGTAGGCTTAGGAACTTATATACGTGTACTGCGAAATTAGAAAATATTTTAAAAATTGAGTCCGCTGAAATTTTATTGTTTTATGTCATCGCCAAAAATGTTTAAGTTTGTATTTGTTCAGCATTTTAGCGATTGAGATTTAGCTTTAACGAGTTTCATACTAAGGGGACTGGACTATTATTTCAAATAATTAAAAAAATTTGTCACAATAAAGACAAGTTATTTAAATAAATTCACTATAGGAACAAATACATTTTAATAAGGCTTAAAATATGCGAATAGTATTTTATGA
Organism: Panzeria rudis; assembly: GCA_956483635.1. NCBI lineage: Eukaryota > Metazoa > Arthropoda > Insecta > Diptera > Tachinidae > Panzeria > Panzeria rudis. Next base: position 71,317,847 of record OY101451.1, on the reverse strand, counting down.
TAAGCAATATTCAAAGGAAAAAAATGAAAAATGCTTTTTAATGAAAATAATATTTGTTTTTTGGAAAAATTAAACTATTTTGTTCACTGGAAATACAAATCCTAACATACCAAATAGCTTGAGAAAAATATTATAATAAGCTTACTAACATAAGCCTTAATCTTGAAAAAGTATTGCAAATATATTAAAAAAGGATATAGTAACAATTTTGGAAAAATAAAACGGAACGCTCTGGAAAATATTATATGTGCATGCTTACTATAAGCTTACTCCTGCAGTTGTAGAATAAGATTACGAAAATAATATTGTATTAACTTTTGTATATAAAAGCTTATTTGTCTATATTTTTATAAGCTTTTAACACAATTGTAGAATAAATTTCATAAATAATATATTTTTTAGTGTTAAAAAAAATTTAATTATTGACATACTTCTAATTTATTCTATTTCATTTATTTATTACATATTTATGCATTCTATGTTGTAATTTACAAAATTAAACATCCACTCTCTTTGAAACTTAAAACCAAATGTAATCGTAAAGCACTTGTAGCAAATAGAATGTATTGAAAAAGATAAGTAATTTTCAATCATTATATTGTGCTCTTGATTATATGTATGTCGTTTATAAGCATACTTTAGAAACAGTTGTGTATAATAGTAGTTTCTCAAGCATTGTTGAAAACTGCTTGTGATTTCATATTTTATAAACATTATTTTAAGCGAAGTAAAGAAAATCTTAAACCCAATTGGGGGATTCAAACGGTTATCATAAAGTCATATATCATAAAATAATAACACAAAAAAATATGACTGGTGTGAGCACCCCATCATAATTAATGTGCTATTTCAAATTTGAGTCAGCTGATTAAAAAAACAATTATATACATTTGGAATTAAGATGCCAAGAACCAGCGAAAAAATAATAGCCGGTTTGTGGGAAAATTATATATTTTTTAATTTAATTTAATTTGTTAATAAAATAAATACATAAGACCTTACCTGACTATCGTTTCAACACTCCATTCTTAACTAAAATCTAGATATGTTTCCTTCGGGACGGCTGCTAGTGGAAAAACGATCGGAAAGCAATAGTATAAAAACAAAATTTTTACTATGTAATTTAGACAATTTGGTGTTTTTTAGAAACCGTAAAAGGCTAAATCTTGAAATTTAAAAAAACGCTAAAATAATAAAATTGCAAAATTAAAATAATGACAAAACGAAAAGTGGTCAAAATGGAAAAAGCGCTTAAAGAAAAAAAGCACCAAAATTAAAAAAATCGCTTAAACGCAAAAAATTACCAAAAATAAAAAGATCGCCAAAAAACTTTAAGAAAACGAGGAAACCCGAAAAAGTCGTCAAAACGGAAAAAAGCATTAAAACCTAAAACAGTCGCTAAAACTAAAATATCATCAAAATCGAAAAAAATCGCTAAAAATGGAAAAAACTCTGTAACAAAAAATAAGCGCCAATACTAAAAAAATCGCCAAAAACTGAAAAATCGCTAAAACAAAAAAAAAACTCTAAAACTAAAAAAAATCACAAAAAACCGAAAAAGTCCTCAAAACCGGGAAAATCGCCAAAACTAAGAATAACGTCAAAAACAAAAAAAAAACGTCAACACAAAAATAAAACGCCAAAACAACCAAAAAATCGTCAAAACTAAACAAATCGGGAACAAGTTGAGAATACCAACGCTGTTGAAAATAAAAAAAAGCATTTCAAAAGTGACAGATTTAAAGTATATACCAAATGAAAGCTTGGAAGGTTTTTTATAAATTTGTATGCATGGCTAAGTACCGTTAAATGGATCAGTTTTTGAGACAACGGTGTTTTTACGTAAAAAGCCGGGTTAATTTTTTTGCATTTGGTTCACAATGGGCTAATGGATTTAAAAAGCTTATATACCAGTAGAAAGGTATTTTAGAGCACTTTAATAGTATATTCGTATCGTTTATAGCCGTGCAAAATTGTAGGAGTTATGCCCAGTTCGAAATAAAACTTTTGAGCCCCGTAACTCCGGAACCAAAAGAGAGCACCGAAAAAACATTTGGCAAAAATTGTTGTTCTAAAAAGAGCTATTACCTCATGATTTTTTATTTTCATTTTCAACAGCGTTGATATTCTTGACATAAGCCAAAAAGCAAAAAAATAAAATTCCAGAAAACGAGAAATCGCCAAAAAATGAAAAAATCACACAAATGAAAAAAAACTTAAAATTAAACAAAAAAAGCAACACGAAAAAATTGCAAAAATGAAAAAACCGCAAAAACGAAAAGGGGTATATGTGTATTCGTACGGAACCCTTTGTGTTCGAGAAAAAGTCGCACTTTCTTCAATTTATTTATTTTACCTATTTAAAGCTTATAAAAATATAATTATGTAGATATGTATGAACATATAAAACTGTGAGAAATTTGTCAGGAATATTTACATATTGCATACATACATTATATATCAATAGCGCCGGCTTGTAAATACTATCACCGGCTCCACTAAAAACTCGGTCGTTCGGCTCAGATTTCTACTGTGTACTTTCGACAACACAATAAATACAGCACAAAAAGTCTTATTATATTATGACTTTTTTGTTTGAAGCACAACAACAATGTTTTAAAACTATTTTAAAATATAAAGACATTATGACAATATGACTAGATAACACACCCGTTTGAATCCCCCAAATATTTATATAAGCTTATTCTCAAGTTGTATTGCCTTGATTACTGTATGGTATGTTGGGATAGTTCAAATAAATACAACAATATTCGGTAACTGTTTGCTCGTTAAAATAGTAAAATTGCCCATACATTTTGTTGTAAAAAAATGTATAGATACATGTTACAGCAACAAAATTTTCCAATTCAACGAATAAATAGTTACCAAATGTTTCGTGAACTTCACTTTTATGAAAATAAATAAAGTTATATTAAGAACTGAGTTAACTTCAAACATACATACATAACTTCAAACATACATACATACAAAAACACAATGCAAAAATTAAAAAAAAAAAATTATTTAATTGTTGAAAATATAAATTGTTCAAAATCATGATTAATCAAATAATCCTCATTTTGAATAATCAAATTTAAAATTATTTGATTAATCAGGCTTCTTGATTAATCAATTAATTGATTAATCACAATTTTGATAATTCAAAAATTTGATTAAGTGATTAATCGAACTTTCCTACTAAAAAGTGTTTCTTGTTTTCATTTGTTTTGCTTTGCTTTGAGTTTTAGCAATAGTGTGAGTGAGTTTAGTGTTATGAATTACTGTGAATTGAAATTCAAATGGCTTGTTGCAATTGACTAGTACGTATTCGAATTAAGTTTAAGGGCCCCATACACTACACCAGTATCCACGCGCAATCACGTGTTGGCGCCAGTGGTTCTAATAATTTTTAAATAAAAACACGAATTTTTCTTAATTTATATTTTCATAACAATATCAATTGAAAATGCGGTGCTCACTATGATCAACATCTCATCCGTACAAAATGTTCAAGGAAATGAATATTGCACCAGTATAGTTGACGATTCAACGTCACTTGTTTGTGCCAGTATACTGGAGTAATAGGGCGTGTCGGTTTTTTTAAATTTAATTTTTTAAAATTCGCGGATGTCAAAAAGTTGTGTTTCGGTTAGATATTAACAATTGAATTTTAAAACTAGCAATTATATTGGCTTGCTTGGTAAATAGCTACTTCAAAGTCAAGATATATTTATGTATGGGGGCCCCCCATATATATTATGTTGGTTGAATGAAACTGTTAAATTTGTCCCCTGAAGCTCGTAGGAGCGCCTAGATGGGTCAAATGTATAGCCGACCGCCATTAGTTTTCTAGTGTGAACAATTTTTCCAAACATACCTATCGCCCATCACCCCCTTAGGGGGCTCCCAAACATAAATATTTCTTGACTTTAAAGTAGCTATTTACCAAGCAAGCCAATATAATTGCCAGTTTTTGTAAATACAATTCTGAATATCTAACCTACACACACCTTATTTGAAAAAATGAAATTTTAAAATATCAACACGCTCTACTGGAGTAATTAATGTATGCTTTACTTTACCAATAAGGTTCTAATTTGAAAAATTTCGACTAGCATAGTGTTAATATTGAAGACGCAATAAATATTATGTATACGTCAACTTATTCATAGAAAGTAATTTGTTAATAATTGTAGCATACTTTTTTGGGATTTAAAACAAATTCTGAGCGTATGATTGATATGGATTTTTAAATTAATAGAAAGTATACGTATCAATAATTTTAATTTGCGTTAAAAATTTTTTTAGACCAGTAGTGCGATACTATATATTCAATTTTAACAATAGTTGTCATTGTTAAAAAATGTAACAAGCTAACTGTCGATTTTGCTACTCTGTAACATTTTTATCAATATTTGCTGTCGCTTAAATAGTGACAATAATATTTTTGTTGTTAATGGATAGACAACGAGTCAGCTGTTCTGTTGTTACATGCACTTTATGCCAACAATTAAGTTATTGTTCGACCAAAATATACAAACATATACAAAAAATTTTAGTTTTAAAGTTCATAGTAGGTACCACGCACTTTCAAGGCTAACATAACTTTGTTAAGAAATCATATGTTAATGATGTACAAAAAAAATACAATTTCATTCGAGCAGATAAATATGTAAAATTATTATTTTTCTTTATTTTGAAAAACACTTACTGTCTGGTTAATGTTGTCGAAGGAAAACCTGAGCGATCGAGAGCTACTTTCCCGAAATCTAGTCAATTTGGGTTCAACAATATCGACAGCTTCCGTTGGCTTTCACTTACGTGTGTCAATTGTTCCCTCTTAAGTATTAAAATTTTACAGTAATGCCATATTGTAATTTCTAGTTTATTTAACGATTTTCATTAAAACGCTGAAAATACTACTAAATTGTTTGAAGAAAAATACAACTAAACATAATGACAAGAGAGCCCATTGTAAGGTACTCGCAGTTGTAAAGGAAATTTTTATAATTTGCTAATACAAATTTTAGTTTTTTTGTACAGGTGTGACTACTTTATTAGATGGGCCTTACACATTAAAGAAAACAGAATTTTTGAATGTGTTAGTGTCTTTCCTTTTGCTGAAAAAAATCATGAGTATGTGCATAAATAATAAAAAAAATTAGTAAGAATGACAAAAAAATATTATAATAAATGGACTTTTATGCAAAATTTTTTCGACATTCTTGAATCGGATATCGTATGAAACCACTTACGTTTTCTTTCTACTTGTCGGTTGACTCATCGTTCGTATAGAAACATATTTATGACTTTGTTCATGAACGCAAATCAGTGTTCTTTTGCTTAGAATGCGCATGAACATCTTCTTTCGACATCGGTTAACAGGTAGTTAATTTAAAAAAATATCAGCTTACATGATAGTAAGCATATAAATAATTTATTTTATTCGAATAAAATGAGAATTTGAATAGCAGGCGGATTATATAATTTTTTATAATTTATACTGAAATTTTAGTAAAAAGCTTTACGAGGGAAGGGGGCATAAAACTACAAAAATAGTGTTACGTAATGAGTGAGTAGCCCTAATTTAGTGATATTCATCACATACAGTGAAACCTCTCATAACCGTACATTCACCGTCGCAGTATTTTTGTCCGGTTATGGGAGGTTTCCGCTAATGAGAGAGGTACCTATAGCTTATTTTAAATATTTTATTTTATAGTGCTACATGAATGAATGATAATTTATTCCAGTGTGTCAATTTCTGGTAACGGCGGAATTGTCAATTCCGTTGGCATTAACAGAACTATTAATCATAGTTGAAAAAACGATGAGCTACATTAAAATTTAATGAAATACTTGTGTATTTCAATGCTTCTGTCGGCTTATGAGAGGTATTTTGAGCACCATTTTTCAAAATTTTGTTTCCGCGTCCGGTTATTAGAGTGTCCGTTTATGCGAATACATTTTGTATGGCAAAACTGATGAAAATCTCGGTTCTAAAAAATTGGTCCCCTTATGGGAGGCGCCCGCTTAAAGTGGATATCCGTAAGGAGATGGTTCAGTGTAACACAAATAAGAAGTTTAAGCTAAGAGCTAAGACTTGAGCCTTTATTTTCAGGTACAATATGAATAAATATGTGCTATATTAACAAAGATATTTGATGTAAGAAATAATTATTTTGGAAATATCAACTTAAAGTAGCCTTAAAAAACTTGTCTGCTTACTTAAAAATTTTGATAAAATAAATTTTTTAGATTACAACTTTACTCAACAATGCTTCATAAATCTAATTTAATTCTTTTGCATACGGCCCTAAAACTATTATATATACTTAACAAAATTTCTATTATTTAATCATTTAATTTAACATTTATTTCTCAAAACTAAAGAAATTAATAAGTAATTAATTACAGATGATCAGTCGTAAAGCAGCTCTGGGTGGATCAATTACTTCGTAAATGCAACCAGGTCACTGTCGTTCATTGGCCTTCAAGAGCTTCGCGTCTCACCCGCGTGTGCTTAGTAGTCGTAGTTTCTTGTCCTTTTACTGTTAACTACATGCACTAGATTTAAGAAGCATTTAAAGAAATAATAGTTACCAGTATAAAGAAAAAAATAATTTTCACTTCAAACACCAAATTCCCTGAATCAAATGTAAATTTGTTCAATTAAGGTCCTACCATGATACAATAATACAAGGTAAAACTGTCAGCGCAGCTGTAGTTGTAAGTTTATATTTCTCAAATGTCAAACTCGCTTTATCAGAGAAACAGGCCTATGAAGGATTTGAGGCGGCGGCTGAAGAAAAAAATTTACTACAAGGCGCCTGTTACGAATACATTTTTATGTGAATATTTGTATATGAAACATAAAGTTCTCTGCTGTAAAGAAAACATTTTAGACTACCAAAAAATAGGGTATATAGAGGCCAAACAGAAACTTCAAAAACCTAAGAGTGCTGTCAAAAACCTAAGTCTAAGAATGCATTAGTAGAACATTTTGTATCAGCATTGGTTTAAAATAAAAAATTCCCCGTAGCACTAAAACGCACTTAGTTGCAATAAAAAGTATTCTAAAGCATTAATATTTTTATACATGAATTTTTAGCAGTTTATACAATTACTGTTGCAGTAATTAATGAATATATGATTTAAGAATGCTTTTTAATAAACATATTGATTTACTAAAGATTTTTTTGCAATTTTTGTATTTGGTACTAGGGATGGGCAAAAAATATCGATATATCGATATTTTGTGAAAAATATATCGATATATATCGTCAATATTTTTAATTTCGATATATCGATATATCGATATTTTTTTCAAATATATCGACAGTATCAAATTTGATATTTTTTAGCTTTAGTTTGCTTTTCGTGCAATTTTTAAAAACATTTCGGCGCAGTCTTCATCAAATAGAATATTGCTAACAAAATCTTTTGTTTAATTGATAATATTTTGTCTATTCGAAAAATTATCATTCCTTGAATGTAATTTTGTTGATGTATGGGGAAATTAACTCTTTTGAGCTTAATTATTTATAAGAAAGGTACTTTTTTTGTTTTATTTAAAAAAAAAAATTGAGGACTACATATGAATTATCATTGTTGAAAAAATATCGATATTTCGATATATCGATATTTTTTATTGGATATATATCGATACCGATCAATATATAAAAATATATCGATATCGATATATATCGATGTATTTTTTTGACTTGCCCATCCCTATTTTTCAAACAAATGTCAAGTCAACAAATAAATGTCAAAAAATTTAACAATTTTTCTTAAAATATAATGAATAGAAACACAAAATTTGTGTAAAATAGTGAAAAAAAACTAAAACTAAATAGTGATTGCGCGTTTTAAGAAAGTGCAAATTAAAGGATATTTAAGTGCAAAATTTGTGATCTTTTAAGTGTGTTGAAATGAGAAAAATAATCTTGCTCACGTAAGTTGAATTTAAAGCACTCGTATGTGTTAAGAGAGCTGTCAATATTTTATTGAAACTACGAGACCTTGCTATCTATGTTATCAATGTATCAAAATGCCTGTCGTTTTTATATTGTTGTAGGGACAGTTCTACCTGTTTTTATTGTATCATGGGTCCTACAAAGAAATTTGTAAATTCAATTGCAAAAATTTGAAATAATTTGTTTGAAAAAACTCTAATTTTTTCAATTAAAAATGTTTTTCAATAAAAAAAATGTTTTACAGCAATTTAAAAAACAAATCAAACAAGCAGGTATTGTCAGTATTCCACGCGGAATTAAAATGTGCGGAATGACAAAAGCATTGTTGCTATAAATAATAATTTGCAATTACAATGCTTTCTTAGTTCCTCACATTTTAATTCCGCATGGAATACAGACCACAGCCGAATTTCATAATTTTATCAGGTTGCCAACATTAGCGATAGCAACAATAAAATGAAATAATAAGTCAAACAAAATTATTTATCAAACAACATAGGGAGAGTAATAAAAATTTTAAAATCGTTTCAAAAACATGTTTAAAAACAAATTAATGTCGTAATTTTTTCTGTGAATGTACTTGGAATGTGTTGCATTAGGGTGATTTTTTTCAAGTATTTTTTATTTAGTTCAACTCCAAAATTTTGTTCGATATGTACGCTGAAAGTTATAACCCTTAAAATTAACTTTAAGTATTTTCCCAGATCGTGGAAAGATTTTCCATACAAAATACACGTAAAAATATTGTGTTTTTCTTAAATATTCTATAACTCAACTGCACTTCATGCCATTAGAATGTACTTGGTTTCGATTTACTCGGAATGAAACAGTCTTCAAAAGTACGCGTCCTGGCAAAAGCGTAACTTGTACTGGTGAGTTGGTACGGTTCGTTGAAGTTAATTTCCTGCAAAAATATTATGTAGACTAAATTTCATTGATAAATATTTCTTGAGATATTAAGCTTTAACTTATGGGTAAATTAAAGTCTAATATCTCAAGGAAATATTAATCGAAGTAATTTGGGCTATATAACATTTTTGTAGGAAATTAGGTTTTCAACAAAGTTTACATTTTCATTATTTTGGTACAGTTGATTATTCTGTGTTGCGATTCTCATTTCTTATTTGAAATTCTGTCTATAAGGATACGAGTTTTGAAAACTTTTGAAGCATAGTTTTATCAGCTTAACTTCTGATAATTCCTTCAATGGAGGACAACAGATGCTGGGCTGATTTTGTTTAAAGAGATCTACTGATGAGTTGGCATTAGCACCCACCGAAATGCCGGCATATAGATTAGCTAACCATGAGAAATAAATTATATTTTTTGCACACAAATTCTTAAAAATATATGGAATATATTATTACATATATATAAATATTTCATTAAAAAACACATTTGTATTTAATTAAAATATTATACTGCTGGTGGATAGTAATATAGGTTTTTAACTTCAACTTGCAAATTTTTCCAAATTAAATAAAGGTTTAAAAAAACGATTTAAGAATTTTCCAAATCAAATAGAGTATGTTGCAAATCATATTCAACATCTTTCAAACCAAATTCGGCATTTCAAAAACTATTGGGCATGTTCTGAAAATCACTGTAATTCCAAGTCACTTCATTTCAAAAGTTAACTGTTAGCTGCTGATTTTTTAATGCGTTTTTCTTGTATTTTAAGTTTTTGTCATTTAAAATAGAATACTTTATTCGCACTTTCAACTTTATAAATCGTGCAATGCACGAAAGCAATAATTTAGCATTTATAAATTTTTTTTAAATCGCCGTAGTTCGAGGTTTCGTGATTTACAGAACAGGTCCGTATATTTTGGTTTTTTTGAATCAAATTTATTTGAAAAAGGCTGATTTTGATTTTTAAAATGCCGAATTTGGTTTGAAAAATGCTGCATTTGGTATGTAAAATACTGAATTTGACTTGAAAAATTCTAAATTTGCGTGAGAGCATATTACGGCATTCGATATCGATCGAAATCTTTATTTAAATTTCGATTGATATCGATTGCCGTAATTTGCCCCCTGAATTTGATTTGGAAAAAGACTAATTTGAGGTTAAAATCCTATAAATGAAAATCATTTAAAAACAATAAAAAAACTTAAAGAGAAATTCAAATACATTTTTGCTAAAAAATATATCATGGCTTGGCTAACAGCAAGATCCTGAAAAAAGAAACCCTCCTTTTCTATTTAGTCGTGATCGGGGTCACATCTACAGTTAACTTTTAAACTTTCATCTTTATATCTTTCGGTACATCGTTGCCCATATCGTGTTCTTAACTCCAGTCATTTATTGCGCAACCTATTTAGTTAGCACTAGTTAGCACTTCGTCTATTAATCAACCAACCAAGAGCTTGCTTTCATTGGCCATCACCAGGAGGTACACGCAAAAATTCTTGTATAAACTTTATGTTCATAAGTATAATAGTTAGCATCTGCCATCTGAAAACCATCTCAAAAACTCTTTTAAATTTCAAACGAAGAGTTCTCTAATTTTAATTTCTTGTAAATATGACCTGTGCCCATGTTCTGTAACTGGAGAGAAGTTTTCGCATCGAGAAAAATTTAATAAGTATATTAGTCATCCCAATTTTTCCAGGGTGATTTATAAAATAACTAAGTTCGGTACATTAAAATAAACAAAGAAAATTTAAGGTTTTCGGTACTCGCCCTGTGTTCTACAGGATGACAACAATTTACTCGCATTGAAAAGTTTTCACATTACTTACAGAACATGGGTACTGGGTAGTCTATTAGCAGCTTTGCAGGTTTATTTTTTACTGTTATTGAAATAAAGCTGCCAGTGCGAGTGACAGACTTGGTTAAATTTAACAATATTTTTATAATGCTTTCTGATAAACAAGTGTTGAATATTGTAATCAAACTGTGTCATATATATTAAAATTTCAAAAAACAATTTATTGCATATTTTACACTTAACATTATTTTAAGCAAATTCTTCTTGTCTTTTTATTCCAGATATATTGATTCAATGCAGTGAAGCAACAGCCTGAAAATAATAAATTCCGTTTATTTTATTTTACTGACAGCTATAAAGTGTTTGAATGACAGACTATCCAAATGTCTAACTAACTGACTGACTGCCTGGTTGGCTGAATGTACGTGCACGTGTATTTTAACGAAATAACATGATATTGTAAGTCAAATGAAAGTATTTAAAATAAAAAAAATCCAACGATGAACTTAGAGCGACACATTTATGTGGTTTCAATGCTTGGATTAAACTCTTTCTTTGTCAATTCAAAATGTTCTTAATGCCAATCACATTACAGTACACAATAAGAGCTTGTGCTACAAACACGATGACAACAATAAATGCCATAACATCTACACTTTTTATCAGCAAGAGAAATGTGTGGAAAACAATTCATTTTGAAGTGTAGTTTTTCCTGTTTACCAAAGGAAGCTGAAGTAATAAAGACCAAATGTTACGGCAATGAAAGGCGAATGGAAAATAGAACATAAAAAACAGCAGCAATAACACACCAAATTCCAAAACTATAGAAAATATCCAATAATATCAAAAACAAAAACACAGACGACGAAAAGAAGGTGGAACCAACACTATGACTAGAGCGAAATTTTAAAAAAACAAGTTTTCAACTATAAGTACAAATAATAATGAAATTCGAATTTTGTCACTTTGTCCCAAATTCAAGTTGTAATGATATGATGATGTTGAAGCCGGCAACATCCTTATTATTTTCAACGTTGTCGTTGTTGGCTAATAGCGATAGCCAGATTAAAACAATAATATTGAACGGAAACACCATAAACCCTACCGCCACAACTAACAATATCCATGGCAGGACTCTAGCAGCGTTGACAATTCTACCAGAAACGTTCACATGGAAAAATATGTCTTGTGCTGTTTTCGATTTCCCACCACAATAATTACCCGCATAAACACAACCGCATATATAACAATAAAAGCAAAAAATGCAACAATAACAATTGCTGCCTCTGTAACTTACAGACCGGCATACAAAAAAAAACACATGCGAACAAACTTTAGTTGAGTAAATAACCAAGAAAACTTGCAATTCAACCATAGCAGTGACAAAGTGGATAGGAAAAACTATACAATTGAAAGATAGAAAAAGATTGTGTCTCGAAAATGACATCCATGGAGAATATAAATTCTACAGCGACATCAGCCACTGCGCCAACATCCGGCAATTTTATTGACACATCGCAGGATGATTATTTCCGTCTGTACGATGCCAGTCTTGTTGACGATGGCGATGGTGAGGACGATATAACGAATTTTATTGTGGGTATATGGAATCCACAAAGTAACCAAACAAACACAACGAGTTCAATGATGTTGTCAATGAACGATAACGATACCGCCAACAGTGAGGCCAACGAGGTCATTACATCCACATGGACATCGGCCACTGTATTGGCATCGGCTTCATCTCCATCAGTGGATATTACAGCGACTTCATTACCTTCATATGCTATCAATAGGACATCTGCCTCCCTCCTTTCATCATTATCTACCACAGAATTTGAATTGACTGCCGCTTCTAGCCTTAATTCTACCGACACCATAGAAGGCTTAATATCACTAATGCCTGACACTGACAACGACACACTAGTGCTTAATATCAATAAAACTTTTTCTTCAACTTTATCATCACCTTCCGTCTCATCATCGTTCATCGACACAACATCACAGGTTTCAGCATCGGCTGTTAGTAGTTACGGCGATGATGTCAATATTGCTTTGATCGATAGCGCGGAAACTATACTCGCGGGTGAAAGTGATTATGACTTGGTGGGTTTCAATGGCGGTAGTGTGGCAATAGACGATATTCAAGATGATGATTTGATTAACCAATCACTAAGGGACAGAATTCAAAATGAAACATTAAATCACCTTAGCAATGGAAATATTATGTTAAGAAGCGATGGTAGCGAGAGTGAAGATGGTGGCAGTAGTTTTATGTTACTTTTAGAAGACTTTGGAGAATATTTTTACAATTATAATGGTAGCAGTATGGTTTCGGGCACAATAACAACCACAGCAGCAACAAATTTTAGTTTTACGAATTTTGACTATCAAATGAATTGTACAAATGCTGGCAATTTAACGTCAAATTTAACTTCATCCCTGTGTTATTATGGTCCAACTGAAGGTAAGTAGTAAAATTAAAAACATACCATGGCATCTTATTCTTTAACGCGCTTAAGGTAACTCTTTATCGCTAAAAATCTATAAGTCGATTTATTGATTTTTGGCTACGAATGAAATTTCGCGACGTTTGTTGTTAAATTAGGCAACGTACAGTGGGAGATGTCGGCCAAAACAGCATAACTTTTTTATTTATTGTTTTAATGTAGTGATGGGCATACATACACTTTCTTATTCTTTGTTTGTATATGTGCTTCGAAGCTAAATAGATAGGCTGTCACAGTGTAAGTGTGTTGATGGTAAAAAAACAGCATATACTCGCGAGTATAGGAAATTGAGTGAATGGCCACTACTGTTTTAAGGTAATAAATTTTAGCACGTGACTTAATTAGTTAAATGCTATTGTATTACCGTTTTTAAATTTTTGGCCAATCCCATCAATATTGCCTCTTATGTTGTTATGCCCATTACTCCGTAATTTCTTGCCCAATCTTAAAGATTTATATATCACTGTAAATGGTTTTAATACAATAATATAATAGTACAATAATATAAAGGTAGAACCATGAAAAAACTTATACCATGGGTAGAACCACATTTGACGTAGAAAATAAATTTTGACTTTAGGCCCGATTATTTGATTACTGAATTTTTATAAACGGAGACGGAAACGTTGCAACATATATATAAGGACAACTTTATATATAGGAATGTTTTTTGATATGTGTAATTTGTGTCTTTGTTTGCTGAAAATTATTGTATTAGAATACTCATGATAGAGCGATTGTATTATTATACTCATGATAGAGCGATTAAAATACAGCAATTCGGCAATAAAAACTCAAAGCGAAAATGACAAAAGTTTGGGAAAATTTTAAACAAGCGCTTAAAATTAAATATCGCTAAAAACACTTTTGTCGCGGAAAAAACGAAAATTCGCGAAAAATTGCAAAATTGCAACAATCCCTAATATGTATTCATTAAAAATGTCTAAAATTGTATGGAATGCAAAAAAATTCGGAAAAAGTCGCGAAAATTAACCAATTTTTTAATCAATATCAGACATTGATATATTTTTAATCTAACCAAGTTTTTGCGAATTTTCTTCATTTCCGCGATTTTTCCGACTTTTTTGCTTTCCTTACAATTTTAGATATTTTTAAGAAATTTCAAGGCTTGTTTGCAATTTTGCACATTTTCGCGAATTTTCGCAATAAAAGTAATTTTTTTAGCCAGTCCTTGGCTAATATGTATATGTGCACGTCCTTACCTTGTGAAAACAAAACACAAATAACAAGTTTAACAATTAAATAATAGAAAAACTTTTTAATTTAACAAAACAAAACAAAGTTGAAAAGCAAACATATGACTGGGATATAAATGGGTACGGTAGCATTATTTTTGAGAGTAAAAAATAATCGGCAAAAACGTCAGAAGGATAATATGGCGACGAAAAGAGAGAGTGGTTCTACCTTTATATTATTGTATCACGGGTAGAACCACATTTAACGTACAAAATAAATTTTGACTTTAGTGCCGATTATTTGATTACTAATTTTTTGTAAGCAGAGAGGAAAACGTTGCCACACGCATATAAGGGTAACTTTTATTTAGGAATGCTTTTTGAAATGTGTAATTTGATTTTAAAAATTATATTTTAGCACATATTTGTTAAATTTTGTATTAATTGCACATGAGGATAACGAAATATTAACTACCCACTATAAGCAATTCTTAAGCTCAGCGTAAGCTAACTTCCAAAAACATTACCGAACAAAACCAAGTGCTTTAGTAGCACTTAGCAGGAGGGTGACATGCAATAGTGCCCAAGGATATAATGCTTATAGGCATTATATCCTTATACATATATGGATGTTATCTTCACGTTGAAATGGAAATAAAGTCCATGAAAATGGTATTGCAGAGCAAAGATTGTTTGCATGGCAAGGTTGCGGATAGTGCACTATTTTATTGCAATAACCATTACACTAGCACTAAATAAAATTGCAAAAAATTTATTTTGCGCTATTTTTCACCAGCTTAGTGATAATAGTTTCTTCTTCACTATCATTAAAATATTTAGTGGTACATAGAGCTAATTATTTACTATCACTGAGCGCATGTTAGGCAGAAAATCTGTACTCTTCGATGCCAGTATTTTATATGTAATTGTGTTATACATATCCTCTGTAATTGAAAATCCCCATTTGTGTATCACATAAAACAGCAGCAACCACACCAGAATTGTGCCACAGCAAAAACTGTGAGCCCTGCAAATAACGCAACTACTCCATACATATTTTCGGTAAACTACTAGATTTAGTTTTCGTTAACGATCCCAAGGAGTGCTCGATAAATCGTGTTGACCCCTTTACATTGCTATATCACCCTACTATTAAAATAAGCAGTAATATCCCTACCGTTTGTAGGGGCAAATATTCGACTACTATGCATAAAACATTTATGTTTTAAACGTGAAAATTACAACGACATTAACAACCTTTTAGTTAATACTAATTGGCTTCAATTGTTAACTATCCCGAATTCTAAGACGAGTTGTATTAATAAAATGGTAGATTGTTTTTATTAAAAGATATTTCAATATACGAACGAGTGCATTATTAAAGTTTATCCTCGTTATACAAATGGACCACCTTGGAACACTAGACAACTCTCCTCACTAAAAAATTTAAAAAATAAATACTTCAAAAAATACCAAAAAAACTATTTAGTGCTCCGTGCTGAATATAATAAGCTCAACAGTCAAATGTACAAAAATTACTTAAATAATATAAAATCTAATTTTATACGCGATCCCAAATCGTTCTTTAAGTTCGTTAACTTTAAAGGGAAATCTTATAGCATTCCAAAAATAATGAAATATTTAAGCTGTGACTCCAGCAATGATACATCAATAAGTGACATGGTTGCTGATTTTTTTGCCTCTACATATTCTGATACCCAATATGATGTTTCTGTTGATCATCCTTACAAAATTAATGCAATTCACACAATATCACCGTTGTCAATTGACACCTTGCACATAATGAATTGCTGAAAAATTTTTAGATCATCCTGCGCATCTGCCATAGCTATCGCATTATCTATAATATTTAATATTTCGTTACAGTATGGGTATTTTCCAAAAATATGGAAAGAATATTATGTAGTCTCTTTATTCAAATATGGTAATAAATCTAATATAAGTAATTACAGAAGCATTGCCAAACTAAGTGGTATACTTACACTATTCGAAAAAGTACAACCGACTTCCTCTTCCAACACTGGTCAATAGAGCTTTCACCAACGGTCAACACACCGACGCTATTTCTACTGATTTCAGAAAAGCGTTTGACAAAGTAAACCATAATCTATAATTAAAAAAAACTAGATAAAATAGTGTTTAAGAGTAATTACTTGAACTGGATAAAATCATATCTTTTTTGCCGAGCTCAATCTGTGAAATTTAGATCTACAATTTCAAGAAGAATTTTGGTAGTTCTGGTGTCCCCCAGGGCAGCCACCTGGGACCAATATTTAATGTATGCTGATGACGTTAAAATATTTTTGAGTTTCAATCAGAC
Organism: Panzeria rudis; assembly: GCA_956483635.1. Lineage (NCBI taxonomy): Eukaryota > Metazoa > Arthropoda > Insecta > Diptera > Tachinidae > Panzeria > Panzeria rudis. The sequence goes on along the minus strand of OY101451.1, from coordinate 71,301,107 downwards.
TTTTGATTATATTCTTCTTCAGAACGATTTGGATCATTTTTACAAATGGTGCAACATTAATTTAATGGAACTTAATCTGAAGAGGACGTGATATTGCTCTTTCTTACTTACTGAATAATTCAAATTAGAGTTAGTTAACACATTTTTCAACTTGGGAATTTTGTTGGATGTCAAACTAAACTTTCTTCAACATTTTACGCTTAGTGTGAACAAAGCCCGAGAGGTTCTGGCTTTTATTAATAGATGGTCAAAAGAATTCAACGATCCGCTTATAACTAAATGCTTATATACATGACTAGCAAGACCTATTTTAGAATATGGATCGATTATATGGGACCCGTACTGCAATGTGCATATCGATCGTATCGAATCTGTTCAAAAGCAATTTTTTATATTTTGTTTAAGAAATGTCTATCAAGGCTATGTTGCGCTTCTCTCATATTCAATAAGATTAGATGAGATTAACTTACCAATCTTAATCTTATAAATGAAAATATATGCTCCGATTTTCTGTTAAGTAGCATATTTTTTAATGTTCCCAAACGCTCATTATGATCTTGTGATCTGATCCACGCAATATTATTACGCATTTGAATATCGAATGGTTTTTAAATTATTTACCTATATTTTCTTAATAATTGATATGAATTGTAAGGAATATTTCATAGACTTAAAAAATAAATAAATAAATAAATGCATGTAAAGTATACTCCATAGAGGACTAGTGCAAAGGTAACCTAAATGTATGGATAAAACATGGTCGATTTAACATTACGATGTTCTACGGCTGATCCATATAACCCCGATTTGCATTACATCGGAGTAGTCTCAAAACTACTCTACATCACTTCTTCATGAAGCACTCGAGTTTATGTTTTAACGATTCCAATCGTAAAAACGGAAGCAGTTGTCGCTTAACTACAAACTCGTGGTTGCAAATGAGATGGTCCATGCCTGCATTACATCGGTGTAGTCTTGTCATTTGCTTAAGCAAAGAGCGAAACTGAACGCACTTTCCGTACGGAATTAGCCATAGATTATACGTAGATACACAGAAAAAATTATCACCAAAAAGTTTTCAAACAAAAGTTTGTCTAAGGGTAGAAATACAACATCACGTCTGCGGGTCCGCTTGCCGTTTCTCAAAGAAATAACAAATTAAATGAACTGCGGTGGCGGATGCGGCTTTTCTTGCCATTATTTAAAATTTTATAAACAATTTGCACTTATTTTCTTTTAAAACTTTAAAAATTTATAGCAATTTAATTTATTAAACGAAGAATTCCAATAAATATTTAAAGTTTTTGGTTTATTTTTTCTAATTTAATTATGTATTTATTTTTTTTTCATATTTTGCTTTCTCTCTTTCGTTGTCATTCACAACAAATTATTAAAATTTTTATTTTTTGCTCACAAAAACATGAAAATTTTTGGTGACTATGGCAACAATTGGAAGAGAGTTATTACAAAAATGAGAAAACGCAATGAAATTAAAATAGATTCTATTTTCTTGCGGTTTTCTTTAAAGTTTTAAGTTGTCAAATATTCATATAAAAAAAAAGAAACGCAGCCGCAACCGTAAGGTTGTATTTCTACTCTAAAAATAGTTTTCATTTTCAGTAAATGTTCTTTACAAAATCAATGAATTGTTTGTTTGACTCTTATTTAGGACGCAAACACCGAAAACAACAAGAAAAACTGTGTCATAAGAAAACAACCCCGATAGCGACATACACACAAATAACAACAACAACAATGATAGCAAAAGGAATGCGATTGTACCAAGTTTGTTTACTGAAGATTTTTGAGTGAATCAATTCGTTACTGTCGTTGCATTAATTCTCATTAATTTTTTTTAGATTTTTTAGATAAATATTCAGACTTGAACACATTTAACAAAGTGAAATTTCATAAAAGTTTAACGGATGATGAAGACCAGGACAAAAATGTTGTTTCATAGATTACAAAGCATCCAGTAAATATTTTCGTTTTATTAAGTAAACTATTTTGTTTGTTATTTTAATATTTGTTAGTATTTTTAGGCTAGTTGTTTTATAAATTCAGACAAAAATATTGTTTGATATTTGTCAGAAAATTCAGTAAATCTTTTTGTTTGATTTAGTAAATTGTTTTGTTTACAATTTGTATATATTTTTAAAGAAATTGTTTTATAGATTTAAACAATTTGTTCACTGAAAAAAACACATTTTTTTCAATGAAATTGCTGAGATATTTTTGTCTATATTTACAAATTTGTTTGTAGGTCCGTTCCTAGACAAAATATTTACTATTTCATTTAATTCCTTTACAGAAAATGAAATTTAATTTTTTCAGTGTAGTCAGCTGGCGACCTGTCAAAAAAAATTACAACTCTCTTCACACGGACAAACACTGTGTATTCAAGTCACATGAGCGGTGCAGTTCAACACACATCAGATAGCGCAGTTTTTCCACTTGAGAACGCACTAAAATTCACTTTTTTGCACACACAAACACTATAAGATTTTAATAAATTTGTTTATAAATTTTGAAACAAATTTAAGGTTTCTTCTTATTGTAATTTAAAAATATTTATTTAATTTTGTTGACATTTGCATGCTGAAATTTATCAATGTTTTGAATCGTTTTTTATCCTTCTTGACTAGCAACAAATATATTAGCAATAATGCAAAAAACCCGTCAGTACAACGCAGCAATATTGTTTAAGGCGATGTTAGCTGTTATACACACAAAAAAATCTATAGTTTATATTTCCTAAGAACTTGGTATAAATTTAACTAAGTGCATAAATAGAATGGTAGTACTAAGTTTTTAAGGTAATTTACCGAAAACTTTAGTCGATTTCTATGTTCGAAAAAGCAACTAAAAATTTTGTTAAAAATGCTTAAACATTTTTGATGACTACACAGAAAAAAATAAGTTTCGTTTTTGATAACAAAAATCCCGGTATTCAATAATTTTTTTTTCAAATTTCCTGTGATAAAGAATTCCCCTATATTGATAACAAAATTATTTCAAAATAAAAATATATATAAAATTAAAAAAATGTTGACATGGCTGGAATACGAACCCGGGCTTTCCGGACGTAAAGCATACACTCTCTAGCTGAGCCATATCCCATTTATTTATTTATGGGATACAACTTGTTTTAAGTACTTATGTGTAAAAAGAAAAGAAATACCGGCATGGAAAAGAAATACTTACAACGAAATATTTTATTATGTTAAAGATAAATGTTATTGAAATTCATATTTTTTTTAATAACATGGTTTTTTTAATAACATGGAATATAATTCTTGTCTATTTTTTTCTGTGTAACTATGAGAACAAGGTAAAATCATACTATAATTTTTGTTAAATAAACTAGGATTGTATTTGAATTGACAAAATATTAAATACATTTATCATAGTGCTTAAAAGTCCAAATTCTGTATTATATATTTCTAAGTTAAAAATATTTTCATTTGTGTATAAAATTTTATTTTCATATACATAATATGTATGTATATATGTACATAAATACAATAAGCAATAAAGAATTTAAAAGTCAATAGCACCTTTGTGGAGGGCGCTTAAGTTCTCTTAAGATACGCCAACAAAACGAAAAGTATGTAATGTTATGTATGTACGTGGCTGCCTTACAAAAAGAGCTAATGCAGCTTCTATTTCCCCAGGAGTAGCTTGAGACTATTAAAACCAGATATGTATTTCTCTTAACAGTCACTCCAGTCCGTCGGCACCTTGAAAAATTAAAAATTTTGAAATTTCTGTTACAATATAAAATAAAAATAAGTCGTGAATAAATTTAGCCCACAGCCCACAAATTTGATTTATTTTCTAAAAATGTATGCAACTGCTTGTATTTATATGAGATATTTGCATACGTAATAAATTATTATTATTAAGCCAGTTCTAAAATAAGTAGTTAACCCTTTTTCATTATAACGTTTGAATTGGGCCTTGGAGTTGCTCATGATAAACACATACGTAAATTTGTGCATATCTAAAAATAAAACCTAAATTTATTTTCTATAAAAATTAACATAAATTTTGTACCAAATAAAAGCTTTGAAAAAAAAAGAATTGAGATTTGCACAAAAACATAAATGTGAAAATAAGGACCAAGTTCTTGATAGGTACTATACCATTTAATTTCTAGACAACCTGTAAGCTTAGCAGCATGTTTCCCATACTAGAAAGGGAAAAACATATTGCCAAGCTAACAAAAAATGAGATGGTATTTTACCTATTAAGAACTTGGTTCGTATTTTGATCTCAGTACTTTTTACGGCTGAAAGTTTTGAATAGGACCTTGGACTTATTTTCACATTTATGTTTTGTGCGGATCTCAATTCTGTTTTCTAAGCTTTTTTTTGGTACAGTAAGTGCCCCATATAAATAAATGGCACCTTAGCCCTCCCCCCGGCACTAGATAAAAAATTTCCGTTTTCACACTTTTCTTAGTTTTTTTTCCATCAAGGCCTACCTTGTGCCAAATTTCAGCTATCCAACTATACTGGAAGTGCCTCATACAAAGAAGGGCACTCTAGTTCCCCCCAGATGAAAAGTGCCAATTTTCAAATTTTGTTTCGTTAATTGCTCATCAGGACCTACCCAATGATATTGATCAGTCAGTCAGTCAGTGAATATATACTAAAATATGCACTTTTTACACTTTCATATCTCGGGAAGCTTTTATGGTAGAACTTTCACCTATAAAGTTACCTCTGTAGGGAGACCTTATGTTTTAAGTTTCATTATTTTATGATTAAATGGAGCAAAGTTATGATGGGAGGGGGAAGGTAAAAACAAATCAAATGGTTTCGTGTAATAATACGCATTGTGTGGCCGGAACTTGGCCTGGCGCAGTACCATGTGCCTAGATATAGTCAGCTAAAAGTGTTCTCTAACTTACTTAAGTATTTGACAGGCTTTTCGTTAACTTTTGACATTACCTTAAGCTAGCTTATACATGTTATAGCTGGGCCTAAAGTCCCGCCTTTGATTGGGAATTTCTTTCCAATTGTTCATATCCTTGGTATTGTTGTATCTTTGCTGCTGCCGTTGTTGTTGTAACCCATCCTTCCGGTGATCGAAACTTATTGCTACAGCTCGCTGGGTGGGCTGCACTTGATTTAATCCGGTTTGCTGCTGCCGTTGTTGCTACTGCTGTAATTGTTTGTAGTTTTTTATATTGCGTCTTCACGAGCCATTGATTTGTCTTGACAAAAGTCAAAGTCGATATGAAAAAATAGCACTAATATTTTTCTGATGTTTTTATGTATGAAGTTTGACAAATGTTAGAACCAAATTATGTCTCGTAAATACGGGGTGTTATGAAATAATGAAATAATTTAAATATTTTCAAATATTTTTAATTAAATAAACAAGAAAATAAAAAAATTAAGCTAAAATTCGGATTTCATAAATTAATAAGGTAGCATTAATTTGTAGAGTAAAAATAATCGGCAAAAACGTCAGAAGGTTAATATGGTGACGAAAAGATAGAACGGCTCTAGTTTTATATTATTGTATCATGGTTCTAAGCATGATATAAAAATACAAGGTAGTTTCATTTTAAAACTGTTTGACTTTTAAGGTAATTTTTGAAGTTTATTTTTTTAGAAATATTAAATGGAAACCTTGCCACATTTGCAAAAGGGGAACTGGTAATTTGGATTTTGTTTTTACAAAATCTCTAATTTTTTCGATTAATTTAAGCTATGTATAAATAAAGCCTAAAGGAATTTTTGGTAGACAAAGTGGTACGAAATAAGATTTCAGATCGTTTTTGTCAAGTTATTTTACTTCATTCGCATATCCACACTTGCCGCAAGCATATAAAAAGTTTCCAGAAGAAATTATTTTTCAAATATTTTATCGTCTAAATTTAGTCTAAGATAGTTGCATATGTCGTTCAAAAATATCTCTGACAAAGGACTTGATACTGAAGCCAACATAAATAAGCGAGATATCAATGAGAAATCCGGAAGATTAGATGCATTGTTTTGATTATTTCACCTGCACTATATTAACATCCCTGCGGGAAATGTTGTACCAATTGTCTTGAATATAGTTGTCCTATGACTGGTGAAAATGAAAATGTCACGAAATGTTCCCGAGTTGTAACTGGTGAAAAGAATTATATCACAACGTATCACAAAACTAGAACAAAAATTTTAGCAAAATACATTCATTGTACAAGCAGATTTTTTCAAATTAAAAATATATGTTTAAAGTACAGTAATTTAACTAGTATTAAAGAGCCCCAAATTGGTCCCTTGCAATGACAACGCCATGTAAAAGTTACCGGTAGTTACATAGTAATTGTATATTATTTTATGCATTTATCAAATTTTTCTTGAAAACTGCAAACTTTGGTATTTATCAGAGACACTAAATAACTATTAAAATTAGTTTTGAATTGAAAAAGCTTCAATAAATCAACAAATATTTTCATTTCATTCTTGATAATAATTATTTGTAAAATTTATATTTATACGTTGCTTATAATTTTTAACCGACTTCAAAAAACGAGAAAGGCTATCAATTCGTCGTTTTTTATGGATGCTCCCTTAAAACTTCGCCATTTATAAAAATATTTCGGATTTTTTCCTTTATTTAAAAGGGTATACTTCCCGATTGAACCCGTTGAAAATTTGTGGGGGTACGTAGTAAACACACATGCCTTTACATATACTTTTAGTCAATCGATTCCTATGGAACTTTGCACACACATTAAACTTCTCCTGAAATACTTCATTATGACTAAAAAAGTGGACATTGCCACGCCCATACAAAGTAATTATAAATTTTCAGCAACTTCTACTAAACCGATTCTTGTGAAACTGTGCATACACATTTAGTTATTACTGCAATACAACATTATGGTAAAAAAGTGGGCAGTGCCACGCCCGTGAAAAGTAAATATTCATTTATCGTACTTCTACTTAACCAATTCTTATCAAAATACGCACACATTTAGTTCTCGTGTCGCCTATTTTGTTGTCGGTTTTTTTTTCAAGAATTATTATTTTCAATTTTCATTTTATACGTTGTGTGATAATAGTTATTTTTCTGTTGCTCATAACTTTTATTTTCAACGTTTATTTATTTACGTTGCCTAATAATAGTTATTATTCGAAGAAATTTTTTTACGTTGCTCATGAATTTTATTTGCAACTTTTATATTCCACATTTATTTTTTACGTTATTTAATAACCATGGCGAGCTCTAAAGCATCAGTTGCAAAGCACTTAAGTAAAGTCCTACCTTTCTAAGCATTACCACGTAAACTTAATTTACGTCGAGAAAATGATAAAAACTAATAAATCAGTTATGTATATTGCTAAAACTCGCAAAATTGCAATATTGGAAACAATCTCAAAAATTAAATAAAAAACTACTAAAGATGTAAAAAAATGAAAAAGAAAACTAGGATAAAAATCGCGAAAATGACGAAAAATTTATTATTGATTAAAAATCTATACAACTCTTAAAATCCAACGATTAGCAAAAAGCACTTTCTTCGCGAAAGTTCGCGAAAATTTGCAAAATTTGAAACATTCTGAAAACTTATTAAAAACCGCCACAAATGTAAGGAATGCCAAAATTCTGAGAAAATTGCGGGAATGACGAAAATTCGCAAATGGTTGCTAACATCGGAAAGATAACAAAAGTCTGGCATTGATTAAAAATTTGGTAAACTGTAAAACACCCAGCAACTAGCCAAAAATCACTTCTATCACGAAAATGACGAAATTCGCGACAATTTTGAAATTGATTAAAATTCACTAAAATTGTAAAGAATGCCAAAATGAAATATATGTTGAAAATAAAATTCAATAGCAATGTAAAAATATTTTTCCAACAATTCCATTATTAGCGAATGTAAAATGATAAACGTTGAAAATAAAAGTTATTAGCAATGGCAAATATAATTTTTCAATAATAACTGCTATCAAGCAATGTAAAAAATATTTATTGAAAATAATAATGATGAGCAACAGAATTTTGTTTGTTAATTATAACAATTATAAACAGACGAAAATATATATTTGTTAAAAATAAAAGTTATTACAAAACGAAAAAAGTATTTCTGATATTTTAAAAGTTATGTCTCAACTTTCTTGCATATTTCTTATAACGGTTAGGTCTCCGGAATTTGTTAAAGAAAATTCGTATAATTAGTCAGACAATACTTTAGTTGCAAAAACCAGAAAAACACAAAAGATAATAAAAGTTCCAAGTAATTTAGAATCAACACTTGTAAATAAAAAAAATCTCCAAGTTCGGTCAAAAGCCTTATATGTATGTATTTCCAGAAAATAAAAAGTTTAATGCAATCGAATTAAGCCTTCTTAGTTTTTATTTTGTTCTAATTGAATTACCGCTTACGTACAAAAGTTATTAGTTTTTGTTTTACTGTTGACGAACAAAAGTTTTTATTGTCATGGAAAATGAGAATTAAAAGTAAGAAAGTTCATTAAAAATAAAATTTAAAAGATTAAATATAAAACAGTTGAACAAGTTGTTAAGCAATCTTTATTTTAGAAAGAATTGCAATACATTACCTAGAAGTGTTTTGAATGATTTTTTACTGTAAGTAAATAAATGACTTTGTCTTAAAAAGAAAACGTGGAACGTAGTGAAAAGTGAGTGATAGTAAATGCAAATGGTACATATACACAAAAATCAGAAATAAGACAATAATAAGAAATAATGTTACAAACAAAAAGAAAATAGGAAAACTGAACGTTAACTATCACTTTATAAACCTGAAGAAATCTACTCAAATGAAAACGTAGTCAGAATGTTTCCATTAAAGAAGCAAACTCATTAAAGAAGTAGATTTAATTTAATGATAAATTGAACTAATAATAATAAATCTACTTATTTCTTACAACATTGCATCTAATAATAATCTATTTCATTTAATTTTTCTTTGGTTTTCCTTCTTAATTTCATTTCTTACAGTTACCCGAAATTATTGGGCACTCATCCTAATTGTATTTCCAATTTTCACATTATTTGGCAACATATTAGTGATACTATCTGTATTTCGTGAGCGTTCTCTACAAACGGTTACTAATTATTTCATCGTTTCACTAGCAATTGCGGACCTTCTAGTGGCAGTAGTTGTGATGCCTTTTGCTGTTTATGCTCTGGTAAGTACAATATAAAAACTTATCAGAAGAACTATAAAAAATCTTATACTTAAGTATTATTTATCTATATAAGTATGTGTAAGTATTTTTGTACCCAGGAAACATTTTTCGCCAATATGTCAGACGTCTAAGAAATCTGAGAATTTACCAGAAAATTAACCGATTTGTCCGAAAGACATTTTCCTCAATAGTCGGCAGTTTTCTGGTACGACGCACACTGTCGCGAAGGCGGCCAAAAACATAATTTTGAATTGAAAAACATATTTGACTGGGTTTTATAAGCAACATTCTAACTAAGTAAAATCAAAAGGAATTTTTAAAATATATTAAGATTTTTAAAATATATTAAGAATTATTCGAAAAAGTAATGAAGAAATATGACAACTTTAAGCAGTTAGTTTAACAAAACAATCGGTAAAGTACTACAATTTTTCAAAACATATAATTGAAATATTATTGTAGTATGACTACACATTGTTTTTTATAAATTTTGTAACTAATATGTATGCGATATACCATTACTCATAAAGTAAACAAAAACAAAAACAAAAAAATAACTGTAGCTCCTACCCATTATCCAAATGGTGCAAATAGCTTGCTTGACGTCTTTTTCGTAAAGAATAAAAAGCAAATATTGTTCTATTACCAAGTATCTGCTGCGGTCTTTTCAAGGCATGACCTTATTTTCATTGCATATGATGCCCTTACCCAAACTGGAGATGTTTGCTATACTTACCGCGATTTTAAAAACATTAACTATAATATTTTATATCAACGTATTGACTGTATCCGATGGTATCTAGTCTATAACATCGAAGATGTAAATGATTAATCAAACCGTTTTCTTTCAGGATAACATTATTGGTTTATATAATGAATTTGTCCCAATAAAAATCAAAACTATTTTCAAAACTAAATTCAAAACAGCCACTGTGGTTTAATTCATATATAAAACGTTTAATTGAGGACCGTGACCTAGCTTAGAGTCGGTGGAAAAAATTCAGGACCCCAGAGTTACATGCGATATTTAAATAGGCTCGAAAAATTTTATGAAAACAATAAGTACTGGCAAGTTTAGTTTCAGATGTGTGGATCAAGCAAAAGTTTAGAAATGTTTATGCGGCATAAAATAAAATACTGAGGGTCTATCTAGATGGTGTAAAACCTAGATTTTTCAAGATTGTTGTTCCTAAACTCCTTCCGTTTTTAACATATTTATTTAATTCTATATTAACAAATTCAGTTTTTCACGATGCGTGGAAAAAAGCCAAGATTATTTCAATTCCCAAAAATAATAATGATTTCAGGACGATTGCCAACTTCTATTCCTGTTTATAGCTTTAGAAAATATCATGAAAACACAAATTTGTGAATATCTGAGTAAACAAAAATTTCTAACGGATTATCAATTTGGATTTAGACAGGGAAGGAGCTGTATCACCGTTCTAGTCGACGTAGTGGAAGAACTTAGGTCTAAACTAGACAATGACATGAATGGTCCGTGTGTAAATCCGTTAAAATCTAAATGCATATTCATATCCAGGAATAATAAGAAAACAGTTAACAACTACCCTACATTATTGATCAACAACAGTAAAATCGACTTCGTTCCATCGTCTTCCAATTTAGGAATTACGTTCAACGCTGAACTTTCATGATCTAACCACATCTGTATTATGGCAGGAAAGGTACACGGAATGTTAAGAAACCTATGGGCTATTCAAGCTCATACTCCATTTAATATATGACTACTATTAGCTAAAACTTATTTAATACCAGTTTTATTATATGGGTGTGAAATATATGCCAATTGCAACACCTCCGACATAAACAGACTTGAAGTAACATATAATAATATTGCAAGATATGTATTTAACCGAAGTAGAACTGATAGAATCTCGTTGTACTCTTTTCAGCTAATAAACCCCTTTAAAACCCTGCTAAAATGCAAAAGCCTCCTTATGATGCACAAAATAATATATATAAAGGAGCCCAAATATCTGTTTGGAAGAATTACTTTTGCCAAATCTCCACGCGGTAAAAATTTTATTTCTCAGAAATAAAAATATCTTATCTCTTTGAGACAATTCTTTAGCTTTACAATTAGTATTTTGAACAGATTACCATCACATCTCCAAACACAAAGCAACACTAATTCCTTTCAAAAGGAATTATTAAATCATTTTAAAAATCTTTAATATCAGTTACATTTATACTGGTGGAGTTCACGAAACATCCGGTAACTGTTTACTCGTTAAGTTGGTAAATCTTTCAATATATTTTATTGCTGTAAAATTTATTTTAAATAATTTTGTCAAGAAAATGTATGGGAAGTTTTATCAATTTGGCGAGTCAACGGTTGCCAAATGTTGCCTGAACTCCTCCATCACTATATATTTAACAATTTATTAATTTATTTATTATTTTTATTTATTTTATTTATTTCATTAGCTAATTTTTAATTTAATTACAAAACTTCATACGTTAAATTGCCATGTATACTTACTATAAATTATAAGATGTATATCTTGTTATGATAGTTATTAAATAATAAAAACCAAACTTAACTGAACTAAACTAAACATTAAAACTTATGACTGTACAAAATTTCATTTACAATTATTTTTTCTCTCTGTTATGGTAAATTTTTATTTCAGGATATATGAGAAGGACACGAATCCTTGAAATTTAAATGGCCAAATTTTAGGTGTAATTTATATTATATACTGTGTATAGTTAAACATTTAACTTTTAAGTGAAGGAGATTTATGTTTGCTCCTTGCTCTAAATGGAACCAAAATAGTCAAACTATTAAGTAATTAAAACTAATGTCTGTACAAAATTTCATTAAGTTACAATTATTTTCCTCTCCGTTATGGTAATTTTTATTTCAGGATATATGGGAGGGATACGAATCCTTGAAATTTATATGTACAAATTTTAGGTGTGATTATATTTTATCAATTAAAATATGCGTGCGAAATTTAATTTCTTTACGATAGCTCCTTCTATTTTTGGCCGCTCGTTCTATAAACTCACGACACTGTGCGCGTTTCTGCATAATTATCTGAAGGCAATTTAATTTCCTTTAAGACTGTTGTCCGACATTTTTCCGGTATTATCCAGCCTTGTAAGAAATTTCTATAGAATTTTCCTAGAAAGTCTTTCAGAATCTGTATAGAATTCTCTTAGGCATTTTGGCAAAGCTCTTAAAATTTCTTCAGACAAAGAGGTCTGTTTTCTTGTCAACCACTCATATGATTTTCGATACTTTTTCTGACCGACTATGGATACGAACTCGGCATCTTGTGCAGATTTTATTAACCATTTCGGACGGAAATCGGCAAATAATGTTTGCTGGGCAGTTACATGTACACACATATAGACATGCAGACTTGTAGTTTTATCTGTGTATGTAGTTGCCCATTATTTATAAATTGTTTGTAAAATATAATTGGTACATTTTTCTTTACTGTATAAAAAAGAAACAAAAATAATAACAATAAGAAAAGAAATGAAAAAGATGAGTAAGATATACATATATTAAAAACATGTAACAAATTACATAAATTGGATTAATATTACATATAATAACAATTTACGTTAATGTTTTTAAAGGCAAAAAAAAAAAAAATCATAAACAAACAAATTCTGAATGAGAAAAAAGAAATCCATCGATATTTATTTACGAAATCTGTTAACGAAAGTTATCATTAGACCTCTGAATCATCCATTCTCATTCTAAACGTACATTTTATCTTTTTTTTACCAATCTAACTAAATAAAATATGAGAAGGTAGGATTCATATTATAGTTTTAGCCTCATTCAATGGATCCTGAAATAAAATTATATATTTCGATTTTTGAAAATTTTGTGTATTGAGCATTATATTTGCTTTCGCGGTTGCTCCGGGAATGATTTTGGCGAAAAAAACAACACCGAAAAAGAGTATAAGGTTTGAAAACACTATACACTTACTAGCTAAAACAAAAAATTATAGTAATAGCCGGACGAAATTAAAAGTTATGACCACTTTTTCAATTTTGACTTGGATTCACATGGAAAAATAAAAAAATGTTTATCTTTTAAAATAATTCTTTACAGACATGGGCTAACTCTTCTTGAAAATAAGACTAATTTTAATAAAATCGACCAAAACTGTTAAAAGTTATGTCAATTTCATAACACTACTCAACACTGAAAACTAAACTAACTTTTCAACGTTCCCTATGATTGGCCACACTAAACAGCATAAAGCAGCCAAATGCAAACTGGTTTAAGGTTTGATGTGAGTGATTCCACGTAAAACGACCCTATGCAAGAACATTTTTTTCTCATTTTTAATAAAAAAAATCTCTCAATTGATGTTTTTAAGAGAATGGCAATTATTGAAAAGATAAGAAAATACACTATCTAATATTTTTTAATCAATTTGAGGCACTTTTAAATGATCATGCAAGAAACATTTTACTCTCCCTCCATTTCTCATTATTAATAAAACCGTTATCTCTGCAAAGAATATACTTTTTTTGCTTGTTATTGAATTTAAAAAAATATTCGGCTAAAGTATTCTGCTGTCTATAATAGAATGGATAGCAAATAATTTAAGGACTTATTATGTTCTTGTGAGTTTATCTTTATGTTCTTTATATTAATTAAATAAATAAAAAGTTTTATATCTTCGAATTTTTTAAATTTTCGTATTAGGTCACACCCGTCGGTCACACCCGTCTCATTTTAAAAATAGTTTTTACACAAGAAATATAATTTCTTGTCAAACAGTAAATGCATAATACAGTTAAAAACACTTTGACCAGGTATCTATACCAAAACTATTGTGTACCTTATGGTCAAAATTGTACAGAATTTATACTGAAAGTCATAATTCTTTAAAAGTAAGATTTGTAAGGTCACACCCGTCTCAGCTTTCTGACGACCATTCTGAGCAGAAATCGTGTTCTATCAGTGTCTACCCGTTATTCAACGACTTTAAGCTTAATGTCCTGGTGAACCGCAACTTTTTGTTATAAGTAAAAAGTTTTATATTCTTGATTTATAACAAAAAATGTGTGTAAAATGGTCACACCCGGCTAAATGGAATTACTCATGTTTATCTGCTATGTGCAACCTAACTCGGTATCGCTATCGGTTACGTATCGGCACAAAGGAGTACTTAATTAACATTTTTTTATATCATACCTTTCACAGAAAAAAAAAGATTTGTGAATACAATTAATTTTTTAGTAAGTACAATTAAAACTTACACTGAAAATGAGCCTATGACGATTTTTTTAAATACAAAACGATATATGTAATATCAGAAAAAAATTTCAACTTATTTATTTTCAATTAAATTTACAGTTTTTCTGAACATTTTATTGCCATTTTCAATAAATATTTTCAACAATATTGTTTGTTAACAATTGTTGCGCTTTCCAAAAAAATATTTTCTTAAGTTTTTTTTTGTTAGATAACAAAGTTATTTCAATTAAAGCTATTGTTATATTAACAATGTGAATTTTTTAATTTTTGGGCAAATTTGGATTGTCATAATTGTTGTATTACCTATTTTTTATAAGAATCACAAACCTTGAAACGACTTTTTGCTTGTCTGCGAAAAACCCTATATGATTTTGGGCGGAATCGAAAGGGCGACCTCTGGACTAACACACTTACGTACTTACCTTTCAGCTACAGAGCAATTCGTTATTAAATATGCAAATAATGAATACACACAAAACTTGATTTCTTGTGTTTCTTATATACATATGTGCGCATTTCGTTATAATATAATTTAATACATAATTTTATTGACTAATTTAATTGACAAAAAAACTTTTTATTTGTTATATCAACAATAATGATTGTTAATTTTTTCACAAGTTTCAACAAAAACTTTAGTTGACATTTTTAATCAAAAAAATGTTAAAAAGTTGTTGAGTTTTTGCGCCATGCATAACAAAAAATTTTGTTAGTTCAGTTTGTTGAAAAAATTCTAGGTTTGTCGTATCAACAACTTAGTTTGTTATATTATCTAATTATATTTTTGAATTTAAATGAAATATTAACAGTCCAAATTGTTAGTTGCAGTTTGATGAAATTTTTTTGTTTGTGTTTTATATTTTTATTTTTTTGTGATTTCTACCAGAATCAATATTTTTCCATCGATTTTCATGAAATAAAGCTTATTGTATTTATAATATAAGTAGCTTTATGATTTGTTAATAAAAGTTGTAAGTTTTTGCCATTTTCGATTTTTTTTAAATTTAAAAAAAATTAAAATTGTCCAATTTTGCATAAAAAAAATATATTTTTCATCATTGCGGTCTGAAAAATTCCAAAACTATTGAGTATATAGAAAACTAATGTTAGAACAACTTAAAGGTAATTTTATTTGAAGATTTTAAGTGTTTTTGTAATTAAATTGAACTACCACCTCCAAAGTTATGGTGAAATCGGTATAGCAGCCTCTTGAAAAATTTCAAATTGTAGAAAAAAATTAGAAAAAAAACTTATCCGTAGAATTTTAAATTTCGACTGTTCTTGTAATAAGGGGCCATAACACATCAAAAAAATATTGTGGTGATGAAAGTTCATGACAAAAGCTTCATTTTGTTGCATAATGTAATTTTCTCACTACGACGAAGATTTCACTGAAGTTTTTTCAAACTTGTATTTTCGAACTTGTGAAAAATCTGTAAAAAATTCGGCTAGGGCATGGTCAGCGTATTTAAAGGCAGTAGTCTACCATATTGAGCAGCGATGACCGATATGTTTTTTATAACAAACTATTTTACAAAACTCATCTTTCGTAAGTGATATGAATAAAAAAAAATTACAAATACTCCAGAAAATATTAAATTTCGGTAATCGTTTATTCGATTAATCGAAAGAAATAAATATATTTGATCGCTAAGCCAGAATTGTTAATTTCGTATTAATCGAGCAGTTAATCGAATTTAAATGAATTGAGTGTTGTATTTTTCTTCCGACGGGGTTTTTTTGAATTTGGAACGATTTTCCGTCATCCCACGTCAAATTTGGTTTGTAAACAGACCGGCTTCGGCTATGTGCCATCTTTAGTGTTCTATTGAATACTCTATTGAATACTTCTATTGAATTTTCTATTGAGTATTCAATAGAACACTAAAATGAATTGGCTAACCGTTTAAAGGTTAATCAACTGAATATCCTATTATTTACTTTCTAAATTAAAGTATTCTAACAAAGTGAAGCAAACGTTACGATGATATTAAAATCTAAAAATTAACATAACTTATAAGTATCTGTTTATTCATTTAATAATATATATATAGGCCTAGGGGAATATATGATTATAGATGTGAAAACTTTTGCATTTGTATATATTAGATTTTTATTTTTAAATGTAGTTAAAAGTAGGTCTTAAAGTTTTTGCTACTGGCAAAGTTGTTTTTTTTCATATTAAAAGTAGCTAATTCAACAAAATAGGAAGGATATAATCCGTAAGTATTAGCATAAATAAATAAAATAAAAAGTATGTATGCTATCTTTTGTGCCTTAGCTTTATTCAACTTAGTTGAAGTTTTGTTTATTTAGAAAATAGTTAAGTTAAGCAAAGCTAAGCGTAAAGAAAATTACTTTAAATTCATGTAAAAATTTGCCATATTTTTTCATTTCAAAAGACTCAAATACATATTTCATTTACTCCCTATTAACATGCATATTGTAAAGATACATATTTGGTGGTGGATCCCATCAATTTGAAGTAACAAATTTTCTTATTTAAAAAAGAAGAAAATTTTATGAACAATTTTCAAAGTTTTTTTGCAGACTTGTATGGAAATTGCTGACATTCGTTTGGAATTCTTTCTTTACAGTTTTTATATAATCACAGTCATTTATGGATAATCTAGAGATGAACAGTTGCTACTACATAAATTTTAAAATTGATTTTTATAAAATTCTAATGACAGAAATTTGGATACATTTATCTTAGCTATTTTTTTTGTTATTAAGCTATTGCTATAACGTTTTCGTTTCTGTCACAATGGTTGTTTTTTGATTACCCTGAATTTTTGTACAACGCAGAAGTATTGATTTCTTGAGTTTTTTAAGTAACAATTTTTGTCGATTAATTTTCCATGACATTTCATGTAAAAGGAATTTCTACAAGCATACAGACCAGTATACAATGCTATTTTTATTCACCTAAGCTTCAACGTTCTTTAATAGGCACTAAGGCTTTAAATCACATACATGTGAAGGGCATAGTAGCAAAGACTGCAATATCCATTTTTTTCATGAACGTGTCTATCAATGCCATCTGGTTGCGTGTGTTGAATACTTTTGACCAGTGAAAACAAAAATTCAAAATATGTTTTCATCCAATATAAAGCCATTGTCAAAAACTACTGATTGAATCAAAGACAGTAATATCCATTGGAGATAGTCGCTTATGCTTTAATCAAATTTTTTATATATAAGCTCTGACATTTTAAATTTAAATCGCAGCTATAATTTATTGGCTATGAATTTAGCAATATCAAACGAACGTATATAAGGGCAATATGCACAGAATTATGTTATTTGTGTTTAAAAATAATAACAGGTTTATTAGTTAACTAATGTCATTGCACATGATTTATAAATTTTTTGACAAACCATTTTAAATTAAATTATATAACACAAACTCTTTGCACTGTTTCATATACAGGATACATCCAAACATTACACACTAAGTTAACATAGGTTTTAATATTGCTTACTAGTTGTTTCAATAATCTCGCGGAAGGTGGCACAGGAGCTGCTCGAATCCGAATTAAAAAAGTTTGATAAAATCCTTAGAAAAAACTATTAGGTAAGCAGATATATTGAGATACAAATTTCTACGTCTATTAAATCTTATTATATACTATGGCAATCTGGAAAAAAATTTCTTTAAATTATTTGTTGAGACAAGAAAAAGGACATGGTAAGTTTTCTTTCGACTTCGTTTTAATTTCAAAAATATTTTACGAGACATGTTCATGAGGACTTATAAAACACAATTGGCTAAAACATTCACTAATATATGGATAATTATGACCAGTAAGATAACACAGCGCAGTACATGAAAAATGAGAGTTAGAGTAGAGTCACCCATACACATCCAGCTACTAAAGTATACATACGCTTTAACATATCCGTATTTGAATTTAAATTCATGTACATATATTAAGTCCTGGGATTCCTAGTTGGAAAATGGGCCATTAATGCATTTATATGCTCTTGTGTTATCCTACTTTTCTGTGATAGTGGAACTAAGATGTTGACTAGGATATGGAGTGTACAGCACAGCTACTGGAAGTTCATCAGAATGTGGCACTGAGATCATGCCTAATGGTACCTCTTTATACACAAAACTATTTCTCAAATGCATATTAAATTTTAATATGCCACTATTTTGCCACACGTAGTAGGTTGCGCCGTCATCCTCACCTGGTGCTAGTCAGCGCATCGGAATACCAAGCTCCATTGAATTTCGGTGACCTATAGAGAAAATACATATATAGAAACAATTTTTTTTTAATTATATACATATAAAAAATAAAATGAGGTTAATGCATCTAGGATGCGCAGAACGAAGCTCATACCTCGAATCTAACAAGTGGGACATCGAATACAAAAAACATGTAATCCTAAAGCAGATTGGTAAGGGAGACTACCACTCTCTCCCTTACAAATCTGCTTCCGGTAGACGGATATTTTTGCTGGGTACCAATCATTACTTTTTAACCCATTAAAAAAGTATCTCGATTACCAAAATGACAAAAACTTTTTGCTGGGATATTTTAGCAGCATGTTTACAGAACGCGTTACGTGCTCGTATGTCATATGAACGATTACGTACAAATTTGGTTTTGTGGAAGACTTTATTTTTCGTTTCGACTTACGTAGTTTCGTGCATATAGAGTTGCTCCTCTACAATAAACTTTATTTGTTTACTTTTTCTCATACAAAATTATTGCTTTTTATCTAAATAATGGGGAATGTCCCCATTTCCCCTCCCACTTGTATCCGCGCCTGATCTTGATCGTCGTTTAACATGGAAGTCCCACATAAATATTACGGAGCATTGCCTCGGCATCAAATGTAGAGAAAATTCAAAGACGACAAAATAAAATACTCCGTGCCATTACATCAGCTCCGTGGTATGTTAAAAATTAGCGAATTCATAAGAATCTAGATCTACCCATGGTTAAGACTGTGCTTTCAAAACATGCGACAAGATACTTAAAAAAACTTGAGTTACAACCAAATCTCCTAGCACGCAACATCATTAACTTTAGAGGAAGAGGTGTATTATTTGAAATACTTTTATTTAAAATACAAATAAAAAAAATACAAAATACCATTTTTATTTTCTATTTGAAATTCTATGTCTCAAGAGTATTTTATATTTTATTTGAAACATTTCAAAATGCATATTTTACATTTGTAAAATATAAAATTCTTTTTACGTGGGTAAAGTATTAGTAAGCAATAGCGCAATCAATTTTGAATCTCGGCTTTGTCTTCTTGCACAGTTTTTTGAGTATTTTGAAAAAAATTACTAAAACTCCACAAATATAGCATAAATCGATGACAAGTACTGAAATTGATTAAAAGTCGCTCGAGCTGCATAAAGAAAAATTAATGTAAGAAAATCAGGTCTATTTTGGTAGTGGCGAAAATTTGCCAAAAAAAATTGCAAAATTAGAAAGAAGCCCTATAACTGAATAAAGCTCGCTAAAACTGTAAGGAATGCCAAAAACATGCACAAAATCGAAAAAATTACGAAAATTCGATAAATCTTGCAAAAATTGGAAATATTTTAACGTAAATTCCTAAAATTTTAATTGGAAAAATCACTTATGTCGCGGAAATGGCGAAAATTTTCGAAAATTTGCAATATTTTAAAAAAGCCATAATATTAATAAAAAGTTGCTAAAACTGTAAGGAATGACAAATGTTCCACAAAAAACGCGAAAATGGCATAAATTCGCGAAATCTTGCTAACAGCTGCATGATAGCAAAATCTAATATTGATTAAAAATCGCAACAGCTGTAAAAAATCGCTTCTATCGCAAACATTGCAAAAAATCGCGAAAATTTGCAACATTGGAGACAAACTATAACATTTATTAGAGATTACAACATATATTGTATTTAATTGACCAAATATTTTAAATGAAAATTATAATTATAAAAGAAATTGTATTTTGAAAATAGTTATTTTGAAAATTGTATTTTGTATTTTCTATTTCAAATACTTTTTTGAAAACTATTTTGTATTTTTAATTTGAAATATAAAAAAAACCATTTGTATTTTGAATTTATTTATTTAAAATACTTATTTTCCACAACTCTGTTTAGAAGCCACACTCGGCTGAGAATGAGCGACAATCTTGCTCTCAGCCGAACATTAGAGACGTAAGACAACCTAAGAACCAACCGCAGAAAAAATATTTTTGTTTGACATTGGCTGGGCTTAATTAAACATTATAATTTTAGAGTTAAGATTGGATTACTTATTGTTAGTTCACTTTTATTAAATACGTTAAATAAACAAAATGATCGAGCACTAGACCATTTTTGAATATCAATGTTTTTATTTATTAATTGTTTGTTACAATCAAGTTATGAGAAGTATTTCTTAATATATTTCGATATCCATCGGAAAAATTACAAAATGAAATAAAGTATTTTGTACCCACTGTATCCACAAATCAATATAATAACATAAAATAGTATAAATGTAGTCAACTTTAAGTCAATGCCCACACGATGCAAGTCTTATTGATCTGCTTAACAATTATTATTCAGCTGGGAGAGCGACAGAGAAATTTGTATTAATTTCTCTATCTTTCTCACAGATGAATAAAAACCCAGTGGTAAATGAAACGAAGTACATACCTAGATAATAATCGATGATATCAGGATGACGTTCTAAGCGAGCAATATAAGTACTTATATTGTAATGTACGTGTAATATAATATGTCATTTACTAATAATAGCTTCGATTATTTTGAATTGTGTATGTGAGAATTTCGTTATATATCATGGAATTTATACCTTATATGTACAAAGTAAAAATTGTGGCCTACTTTTGGGCTATATATTTAAAAAACAAACTCGCTTACAGTTCCACTTATGCTATAAACGCACAGTAGCCACAGGTACTGACATCGTAGCTTACATTTTAAGTGAGAGCTAACCGATTAAACAGCCTATCCCACTTAAGTGGGAAAATAAGCCAAAGCGTCCCTGGTAGCAGCTACTAAGTATTGCTTACATCAACTATTACGTAATGGGTATTTCTACTACTGGGAATCTGATCGATAAGACTATAACTATAACTTTAATTTCAAGTAAGTTTTAGTTAAATAATCATTTAAATCATGTTGAATTATAATTAAATGCATTTTACATACGATGGTATTTATTTAGTGTATAATGAAAGAAAAGTTTGAAGCTGTTGTGCAAAGCTTTCTGATGACTATCACGTAAGTAAAATAATTAATAAAATAACTACATTAAAGTCATGTTGCTTCAGCTTGATACAACTTTAATTTAACATGTGTTGTTTCAATATCAAATTCACGTTGTTTCAACTTGAAATAACTTTGACTCAACATGATTCTTCGTGCTGTTCTAATATCAAATTCACGTTGTTTCAACTCGAAATAACTTTGATTCAAAATGATTTTCGCGTTATTTCAGTTTTAACTTCAATTCGATTTAACTGTACTGGAATATTAAATAAACATGAAATATAGTTAATTCAAAAAGAACAATTTTCTTTAAAGATTATTGTAAATCATGTTGATTTAGCATGAAACACCTATGAAGCAAAATCACTACCGAAAAATGTTAAATTACCTGGTTTTCGACGATTTTACATGGAAATTTTTCTGTGTGTAAATAATTCACAAAGAATAAGAAGAAAGAAAGCACCTAACTAAAATATAATAGAAAATCCCGTACAAAATTATTTTCTCAACAGCTTTTTTTAATTTTTGTAAGTCAGTTTAAAACAAATAAAAATTAAAAATAAATCTGTAAAATATTTGCTGCTACCAAATTGTGAATAAATTCAGAATTTATGAAATGATTTTAATGATTTTTGCTCATTTTATTTGTAATATATGAAGTTATAACAATTAAGAATAATATATAAAATTTTCTTCAGTTTAAAATTTTAATGAGTCTTTTAAAAAAATGTTTTAAATTTTTTTTTTATATGTATTTTTTTGATAAAACTTTCTTAATATCTCGGAAACTATAAGGATGTTTAAAAATGAATGAGGCATTATTTAAAGGTTATTTTCTTCCCGATCCTTCTGTGTTTTTTTAATTTAATCGAAGAACTGTTCTCGAGTAAATGCTAATTATGTGATGCAGCATCCTCTTTTTTCTATATAACCGAAAATCTCGAGATACAGAGTCAATTCAAAAAAAGTAATTTATAGGCATTGATGCTCAGTACCAAGTGTATACAAATTGACTACGAAACCTTAGACCTTACAGAAAAAATTTCATTTTGTTGTTCTGTGTTATTTTTTGCTGGATACAATGAACTGCTTGTCATTTTTAAATTTATCAAAGTTTGGAGGTACATTTTTGCTTGATATAATGTTTAATATCGATGCTAAGTGTTCAGTTAATCTAGTTCGCTGCGCAGTTTTATTCATCTTCATTTGTGAAAAAAGCTGTTCACAAATATATCTGTGGTTTTCGTCAATAAGCGCGTATGTCAAAAACCAAATTTTTCAGGAGAGCTGAAATACGTTATTTTTAATACTACGGACTATATATGATGTTTACCAAACTTTTTTTTTTGGACAGTCATGTAAACATATGTGGTCAGAAGTTTGTTTAAAAATTTCAGGGGAAAATTCCTTAATGGTGAGATCTTAGAGAATAATGAAAACAACAATTTTCCAAGGACACTAAAAGTGTATGCAGAAAAAAAGTTTGGTTTGCGTGGCTGCCCGTTCCGCACAAGCATTCAAGTAGAATCAATAAGATTCCGTTTTAAAAAAAAACGTATGTCGATAACAGTTGTTTACATTGAACTAATTCAACCACGCAAGATTTGTTTACCTGAAAAATGCTTGTGCACAACGTACTAAAAGTTTTTATTAACTGGACAATAACCAAAAAATATTTTGGAAATGTGTTCAAAATTAACAACTATGTGTTTTTTTTAGCGGCAATAAATTGTCAGCACGCAGTTGTTGTAAGTCGATTTAGTTCATTAGAGCTGAAAAATATTTGAATGAATTAAGAAGTTTCGCTGTTTTTAGAAAAAAGAGTTTGTGAATGGGTCCATTTTATTAGCGAAATTTTTGGTCCATGTAAAAGAGCATATAAAATAATGGAGCTTGGCATCAATAACTCAAAATCGACAAAAATGGACCTCCGCGCTTATTCAAGAAAACCACAGATATCAGCTACCATATTTGGATAATATGCGCATTCCAAAATATCGATTTGCTTTAACACTGTGAGTGTCACTAAAGATATGACATTAGTCAAAGTTCAATATGGCTGCAAACAAAAACAAAAAAAAACCGGCGAACTATTTTAAAATGGGTATCATTGAACAGGTATTTGAAAATAATCTTTAGGTTTCTCTTATTATTTTTCATTTCGAATGACCATTTGGAATCTTTAACAGTTTAAATTTAGTTAACAACCAAAAAATATAATTGCGTAAAAAGTGAACTTTAGAGAAAGAATCTAAAACCAAACTATGTACGAGAACTAAAAAGATAATAAATAAAAAGTTTAAATAAAATAGGCGTGGCACCGCCCCCATATTTTATCATCATGTAATATAAAAAGGAGACAAAATACGATATCAAGTCCTGAAATTGATAACAATTTCGAAATATCGCAAAAAAAAATTATAACATGAGAAACAATCCTCGCTAACACGGCAAGGAATGCCGAAAACTTAAAAGAAATTGTAAAATTTGCAAAATTTTGTTAAAAGTGAAATGATTGCACAGTGTAATATTGGTTAAAAATCCAAAAGGGAGAAATCCAAAAACTTTATAAAAGTCCCGTATATCGCGAAAATGGCGTAAATTTGCGAAAAATTGCAAAAATTTAAAGAAGCCATAATATCGATTAAAAAGCTCTAAAATTGTAAGGAATGAAAAAAATATTGGAAAAAATCGCGAAATTGGCGAAAATTCGCAAAAACTTGCTGAGAGCGACATGATAGCACTATCTGCTATTGATTAAAAATCATTAACATTATAAAGACGTTGAATACCCACAACATGACAAAACTTCGCGAGAAATCCAAAAATTCAAACCGAGCTCTAAGATTTATTAAAAATCGCAAAACCGTAAAAAGCCTCAGAAAGAACACAAAAATGTTGTATCGCATATTTGCAAATTTTTTTTTATAATTTTTAACAAATTTTGGCATTTCTTCTCATGATTGTAATGTATTGTGAATTTCTTAAATTTTTGCAATTATTTCCGAAATTTTGACGTTATTGTGATACAATTTTTTTTGCAAAGTTTTACACTCGTACTTTCAAATTCGTCCGGCTTGCAACCATCGAAAATAGACCCAAACAATTTCGTTTTATCATCAAAGCTAAAGGAATAAACAATTATAAACAGCAAACAATGTGATAGAAATCATTTGCTATTGCTATGCTGTTTCAATTTTCAACAGCATATAATAATAAAAGCAATACCGTAAATAGTTTGCTTTTGCAGCTGCTGTCTGAAAAATACACTTTATTATATTTTGTTTTGCTAATAGCATGTTGTTGAAAATGGCTATAACAAAGTATAATAGTATAGTGATTGCTTTAACATCTGGCATATTACTATTGCTACTGATGTTGTATTTTCTGAGGAAGCTATCAGCAATAGCAGCAAGAATTTTCACATAGCATTTTTTTAACTCTGATTAAAATAAGCATTCTCAAAAAATGTAAGGTCCTTAAAAATGGTCAAAAGATGAGGAAATGAAAGCCAAAGTACGCAGTTTACCTATGTTTAGTCTAGATTAATTGATATATAGTGGCTTTTATGACAAGGATATGGAAGAAAATTTGAAGAGCAACTGAACAAAATTTTAAAAGATTTCCTTGGAACCAAATTTTTTAATATTTTCTTCAAAATCTTCAATTGATATTTTTGCAATAGATATAAAAATATATCGACCTCTTAGCGCCAAATGCTCGTAAGCAACATTTTGTAAGAAACTAATTTTGTTATTGCAATCAAAATTTTATGATATTTTAAAATCATTAAAATTTCAAAATTGTTGACAACTTTGGAAATACAGGCTGTAAAATTTGATCGTAAGTGACAGTTTATGAATTTAAATCATGTTCAAATATAATAAAAACCCCTTACCCTGAACAATTTAAGTTTTGTCGCTTACGACCATTTTTCGCTAAGGGGTCGATATATTAACATGAATAAAACTCAAAAATTCAAACAAATTTAATGTTTTTATCGCTCTCGGCTCAAAAATAAAGGTTGTTTTTTATAAATTAATTTTCTACATACATTTCTTATAAAAATTAATTTTGTGCCGGGGAAAAAAAACAATCACAGCTTTTGTACTGAGAGAGATAAAGTCATAAAATTTTTCGAAGTCTTATAGAGTTAATTTAAGGCTACAATACATAATTTAAAAAAAAAAAATAAGTGAACACTTTTCAGGATATGGAAGGATATATTTTTAGAAGAACATTTTTTTATATGTTTGTTCAGGGGAACTGAAGTAAATATTTTGTAAACTTCTACAGAGCCTTCCCTTTTATTTGGCACCTAGTTTGCTAAAAAAAATATTAGATACTAATATTAAAAAAAAATTTTTAAATAAGCATTCATGAAAAATGTTAAGTCCTTTAAAAAGGACAAAAGATGAGGATATGAAAAACTAAGTACGCAGTTTGACTATATTTTGTCTCTAGATTAATGAATATATAGTGCTGTTTCTGCCAAATAAAAAAAAATTAAAATTTGCCACGCAGTGTAATTAACCTTTTTTGAGATTACTTCAAAAAATTAAAAAAAAGCCACTAAGATAGAAAGCAAATTTCGTGGCTAAAGGGCGAAAAATGCTTCATTTAGTGCCCAAAAACTAAACTGGCAACTCTAATTATGAATTAGATGAAATTAACTCTTATAGTGCATTTATTTGCATCAGTAATGCTGAAACTGGTTTAAAGTTTTGAGCGGGCTTCAAAAACTATACCATTTACATTGACATTTGTTCAATTATTAGGTTTATCGCTGACAATATATTATGAGTAGATAGAATGTTATACCAACCTCAAAATGAAATTTATTTTCTTGTTGTAGTATTGCCAGTCAAATGTGAAAAAACTGATTTGTGAACAGGATACTTCACAAAAACTGATTGTATGGAAAAACATGTTATAAACAAACAAAAATAGATCTGTTTATCGATACAAATCACTTATAACCTGTTTATGACGTAGATGAAAATGCACTATTAGACACATTTTAAGTTTTTACTAAATTCTGAAGTTGAAGTTAACATCTGAACTTTAATGTTTTTGAAGTCTTACAATGAAATTATTTGACAATATTTTCGTAGGGCATTTCCTCCCGCTAAATCGCTTCTTAAGGGGAGATTTTGTCGCTTTTGCAAAAGAGATATAAATACCCATACCACAAAAAGTTAGAAGATTAAAATGTTCTAAAAATGTTTCTTGTATTGTCTTACATAAAAGTGCTTAACTCACATTGTAACAAAAATTTAAGAATTACACGATTTTATATGCCGATTCGATATAATAATGTTCAAAAGGGGGAACGATAACTACCCCTTAAAGGAATCCCAGGCGTAAACTTTTCGAACGCCAATACACTTAGTTTTTGGTCCCATCTATCAGGATGAGTCGTTAGAACATATTGAAAAAATTTTCATTTTGTCGTACAGTGTTATCCTTGGAATATGCCAATTAGATAAAAATGAAAATTATTCGTATACAAACTTTAATCCTTCTTCTGTAAAATGAAAAAAAGTGTAATTATACGGTTTTGCAATAAGCTAAAATTTTGTCACAGCCGGAAAATAAGCCTAATACTAGATAATGGCAAAAATGTCTTATATTAACTTTTATAAACAAATGTGGATGTTTTACCAAAATGAACCAAATATTTAAAAAATTTATGGGTGCTGCTGTTGAACACAAACTAAAATATAAAAGGCAAGCAGACAGTTTTACAAAAATTCGCATTCGCAACATCAGCATTTAACAAGAAAATATCTCGTGCGCAAATGATTTATGTAAATGTATTTTGCCGACAAGAAATGATTGATTGAACTTTTTTGTTGTACAAAGAAAGTAAAAGTTTGACAAAAAAAAGTTGACATATGTAGCAGGTATTTACAGTGATGTGTAAAAGAACTTAAACTGACATTGCCGTCAACATACATACATAAATCATTTTTGACTTTATTTAATTATTAAGCTTATATTGTGACAAGGCAATTGAGATATTTTTTAAGATTTTATTGTGAAAAACGATTCTAAAAATATTTTAAACGGAATTTAGTGACTAAAATATGCTCGATGAAACAGTGACATAATGTCCACGGACATTATATTACTCCAAAAAGTGCCATAACCTCCATGAGCATTATGACACTTTCAAAAATGTCATAATGCCCATGAGTGCAGTGTCGTAAGGTTCATGGACATTACGAAACTTTTTAGAGTGTAAAGATTTTTGTACAGCCGGCCTTCGGCCGTGCTTGAGGATTTCCCCTCTTGGTATATCGAATAGCGGCTTCGCTAACGTGAGATTTTCTGCTTAGCCGGGAGAAAATCCTGAAACACTGACAAAGGCAGGCTATACAAAAATCTCTACTCAGCGAAGCCGGCTACGCAGAAAATCTTTTAGTAATAAACAAGGTTCGCAACCGATACCGTAAATAATACCGCTAGCTATTAAATACCGTTTAAAATTGAATACCGGTAACACTACCGATACCGTAATTGTTTTCGGTTGGAAAATACCGGTATTCAAATGCCGTTTCCTTCAATACCGGTATCATCGTTTCGGTATAAAAAATAATATAATACGGCAAGAATAAAATTAACCTTGAAATAAAGTTTTTAGAAAATTTCTGTTTAGCAAGTCGAATATATTTTTAAGCACCTTAACCAAAAAAGGGAGAGGTTTTACATAATTATTGTCTGACCGAATGTATGGAAGTCGACAAAAAGCTATGCTTTTAGTTTAAGTTTTAATGCTTTGCTTGGTTTGGACCTTAATTTGGTTTTTTTTTGGAGTATTGAACATAACCTCGCACAGTGGAATACAAATGAACAAAATTATATAAAAATGGATATATAGCAGCTTCCAAAGAGGTCGCCTATAACCACATGTCTCTAAAAGAGTGTTGTTGAGTCTAAGTTTGAAATTTGAAGGGTGCCGCAAGGTATTAAAGTAGGCCAACTCTTGTGTATCATATTACAGAATTTGTTTACAAATTTCAGCTACTGCAGTAACCAGAGCATACAAAATCGGACATATATTTCATTATACAAATATCAACTTTAAGGCATGGTTTCTCCATACGAAAGGCTGGAACCATTAAATAAAAAGCCGGTTTCAATTTCAAGTATGGTAAATAGTTCTATTTAAGGATTTTCTAAACCTTTTCTTGGAATTTGGGATTCCCAATATGTTTTTCTTGTTTTGTATTCAGTACATTAATTCCTATACATGTATATAGTGCAAAATTTCAATCGAAAATATATTTAATAAAAATTTTTATACCACTAAGAAAAATTTTTGTTCGCACCAAAGCTCTGAATAAAACCAAAATCTTCCTTTTTTCCCAAAAACTCCTTTACTTAATTTAATATGATCGCATTGCTCAAAACTATATATCAATTTCTAGACATTTAAAATTAATAGAAGAGCTCGTACTGAAAGTGCTTTGTCTTGTTTTTTGTTCTTCTGGTAAAAAAATTAATAAGTCTATGTCCATACGAGTCAACTTTTGCTGCGCAACTTTTGAGTTTATGGGAGAGAGAGAGAGGTGAGAAGATTGGGAAGGGGTACGCTGCTTCATGTACATGCAACTCTCTTTTATTTTCTTCTTCGTAATATTAAGCAACAACAAATTCTATGTAAAAAAACAAAAGCTGCGCAGCAAGAATTTTATTATATGGACACCAATGCAACTTCAAAAGAAAATTTAAGAAAGTTGCAGAAGCAAAAGTTGACTCGTATGAGCATGGACTAAGGGATTTAGACGAAGATCTTTTAGCTTGATTTTTTCAGAGTTGATGGTCGAACGTGATAAAAATACGGTTAACCGTGTAACAACGCCAAAAAAATAGTGCCTAAGAAAGTAAATTGCTTTTGCTGGGCCGCTAAGCGCCATTATACCTCGTTTGACCATAATAGTTATTAAAAAAATCAATATAAAAAGTCATCGTCTAAATCTCGCATAAATATTTGTATGAAAGAAAATTTTTAGGTGGAGCTACATTAGAGTGATTTTATTGCAAGTAGTTTTATTTTTGTATTCCCCACCTGAAATTCGGTTGGATATATCGACAAAAAATTGCTCTGAAAGTTACAGTCCTCAATATTAATTTTAAGTACTTTCCCAAAGCGTGGACAATTTTTCCATACAAAATACAAGTAAAAATAATAGATTTTTTGTAACAATTCTATAACTCAGCCACATTTTATTGTATTACATTATACTTCGTCACGATTTACGTGGAATAAAATTTTTTTTTAAAGTACGACGAAGTGTAACTGGTACTGGTGTGTTAGTACGGGAAACTGAATTGCATTTTGCCAAAAATTCTGGTTTTATTGCTGTTGTCTCCGAAATAATCAGTTGTGCAAACAAAATATACATAGAATAGTTGTTGCAAATGTAATTTTCTACTAAAGTGGTCCATAGATCAAATTGCATAGATTAATAGGTTGCGTTCCAAAACATCAAAATACATTGAAGTGATGAAAATTGTTAGTTGTTTTGTTTTTTTAAACAAAGTAAAGGCGCATCAATACAATGTATTTTGATGTTTTGGAACTCATCTATACTTCTTGAGATATTAGACTTTGAATTTTTTTTCTATTTTTGATTCGATGAACCAACCGTAACAGCTTTATAATTCTTATAAGCTAAAGTCTGATATCTCAAGAAATACTAATCTAATCAATTTAGTTTATATAAAATTTTTGTTGGAAATTACATTTCCAACAAATCCTTCAATCAAATTTTTTTTTGGTACAGTTGATTATTTCGGAGAAAACAACAAAAAACAAGAATTTTAGCTAAAAATCAAAATCATACCAAGTTACCAGTAAAAGTTACACTTTCGTCTCTATTATCACTTTTGAAGATTTTTCTTATTCCGATTAAATCGAGACCAAGTACAATGTAATAGCATAAAATGCGGCTGTTAGAGAGAAAAAACAGATTATTTTTACGTTATTTGGTATGGAAAACCTTTCAAGGCTTTGGGAAAGCACTTAAAATTAATAATAAAATAAAATAATTAAAAAAACAGTTGTTATGGTTAGTAAATTTGTTCTCGTTTTTAACAATGTACATATGTAATCAGTTTTTAAAAATTTTTAAGACTTTTTGTAAAAAATTTTTGTTTTGAGCAAATAAAATTTATTATTATTGGTACACTCAAAAGGAAAATCAAGTAATCCGTAATTAAATCCATTTCTTAAACCAATTACGCAACGCTTAATTCAAGAACAGATTTCAGTTTATAACAAATTATTGTGTCATCCCTTCCAAAGGTAAATTTTTGCTTTAAAGGAATCCCAGTCTAGTCATTTATATACACTAAGGCGACTTTGATACCAGGTGGCCTTATTAGCGTATCTGATCGTCAGCTGACTTACCCATCCGTCAAGCTCCATATAAAATAAAATAAAACTTTTACTCCAACCGTCAACGTACAAATAAAAAATACTCCTACAACAAATTTGTATGTACGGTGTTGTAATGATAAAGCCACTTGTATTAATACACTTTGATATACACTTACAAATGAAATTGGTGAAGCGGTTTTGGAGATTAGCGTGAAGGCATACCGCAACACGAAACGTTTGTATATAACGATATAGTCCAAGAGTGGCTTAAATATCATAAAAGTACGTCCCAAGATATCTCAAAAACTGCAAATTTGGAGTTGACATGCTTAAATCTATTACAAGCGATGGAATTTTAAAGTATCTTATTAGTTCTTAAGCATTTTGTTTGATTTCATATACCAAATTGTAATACCGGTAGCATACCGGTAGTAGGGTTTCGATAGCGGTATATACCGGTGCCAATATAACTCAAATACGCCTATGACTACCGATACCGAAATAAAAATAGTTTTAATACCAATACCGCTACCGATACCGTTATTCCTTACGGTTGCCAACCTTGGTAATATATGTAAAACTCCTTAAAACCTTCAATTTATTTCCAAATATTTTTTAAGTCGACATACTTTAAGCATTGGTGGCGCTATTTCAAAGCCTTTTTTTGACGTCAATTGACTTTATTTCCCACCATAGTAACCGGGTTCAAGGATATAAAAACATATAAGCTTATAAATATTTATGTTTTAAATTGTTTTCATTTGTTTTCTTAGTTTATAAAACTTAAATCGAATTTAAATGTACAATATTGGAGATAAAAGTTATATTTAAATATGATCTATAAAAATGAATTTTCTATTTATACAGAAATGAAGTCTAAAAACCATTTAAATATGAAGTCAAAAACTGGAAAATAGTAAAAAAAAATCAAATTGCACACTTTCATTACAATAATCTCTGAGATAAAACTCGACAAAATAAAAGGTGTCCTAAAATTAACGCAATATTTGAATTTGTCGCCACTTGTGCAGTAAAGTGTTGGCAACTCTAAGAAAAGCAATTCAACAGCTGACAGTTTAGGGTTAGTAAAAATGTAGCGTTAAACGATAGAAAAACGTGTCTTCATTATTGAACAATATTTAAAAAGTAATGAAAGTTTGATCCAGCCTAAGCCCTTGTAAATATGTTTTATTTTTGTCATGGATTGGAGGACGAACGAAGCGTCCAAATAAACAAATGATGTTTGCAAATTTTATATTTATTTTTAACTATAAGATTTAGATAAAATTTGTTGAGGTATGAAATGTTTTAAATTTCACGAACAACATTTTTTTTTTGTGAAATTAATATATTTGAAGTTATGAGGCAAGAAAACTAAATGTTATGGTTTTTCCTAAGTTTAAGTCGTGCCACCATTCTTACCCCAAACCGATTGATTTGAAAACTTGGCAGAATGATTTTTTTATCAATATTTACGACACTAAGGGTCAGCCTAATGTAGTATGTCTATTAAATAAAGCAACTATGAGGATTTATGTACATATCTGAAACCGAATTGTCAAACAATATTTGCTTCGAAAGTTAAACTACTACAAAGCTCTGGTTGATTTTAACTAAAAATTGTACATTTTACCAATATTTATATGAACCACAGTTTGGAAGAAGGAAATAAACGCCACTTTTTGCGAATTCGTTTTTTGCACATTTTTGTTTTCTTAAAACAGAGTTATACACTGTGAGTTGATACAAGAATATATGACTTTCATTTGATATAGTTAGTTAGAAGAAAGCAACAAACCCGGCTTTTATTTCTTTCACCTTATATGCTTATCTCAATATTAATAAAGCAGCCTGGCCTGTGCTGGATATCGACAGGTTTTAAAACAAACGATATCCAATAGTCAACAGCCACAAAAATACATTATTATAGTACATACTCGTAAGTGCATATATCAGCTGCACAATTTCAAAACAAAGTAACTGCTAAAAATAAAATTGTTCAGGAAACGAATAAAATAATTGTTTTTTACAGCAGCACTCAAAGAAAATTTCAATGGGAATTGGTCAAAAATATTGTCTGAAAAAAAATTCAATTTCATGAAATTTATATCGAATCATGTGGACGAGACTCTACACGATATATAAATACAAAAAAGTCGATTTCGAAAAAATTTTCACTTACTATGTTTTGAAAAAAACTAAATTTCATTTTCTGTAAAGGACTTCAATGAAATAGTAAATATTTTGTCTAGGAACGGACCTACAAACGAATTTGTAAATATATACAAATATATCTCAACAAAAATTTCTCTACCAAATATAAACAAAGCAATTTACTAAATCAAGCAAAAAGATTTACTGGAATTTCTGCAAAAGTATCAAACAATATTTTTGTCTCAGTTTATAAAACAATTAGTCTAAAAATACTAACAAATATAAAACAAAATAGTTTACTTAATTAAACAAAAATAATATATCAAACAAAATTTTTGTCTGGGTCATTTATCATCATCATCAGCCATTAAGCATTTGTGAAATTTCACTTTGTTAAACGTGTTCAAGTCTCAATGTTTATCTAAAGACTCTAAAAAAATTAATGAGAATTAACGCATCGACATTAACAAATTGATTCACTCAAAACTCTTCAGTAAACAAACTTGGTACAATCGCACTCCTTTTGCTATCATTGTTGTTGTTGTTATTTGTGTGTATGTCGGCATCGGGGTTGTTGTTTTTTTACTACACAGTTTTTCTTATTTTTTTGGTGTTTGCGTCCTAAATAAGAGTCAAACAAACAATTCATTGATTATGTAAAGAACATTTACTGAAAATTAAATTTATTTTTAGACAAACTTTTGTTTAAAAATTTTTTATGATAATTTTTTCTGTGAATATGTATATATTTTTGTATTTTACAACATTGCACTATATGTCCAAATGCTGAAATTACGACAAAAACGATTTCCAAGTGTGCTTCCATTATAAAACTTGGTGTAGAAGTCCCTGTTGCTAAAATAAGAATTTGGAAAAAGTTGGCAACTTATGGATATACATAATTGAGCACCAACTAAAAAGCAAGCAACATCATAAATCCTTTGAAAGTCAATCTGTTAGAAGTAACACGTCCTCTCTTGATAGGATGAAATTCAGCTTTTTCAGGTGATATGGGTATTATTTCAAACGGTTTAGGTAATAATGGTTTAGTAAGACCTTAACATCAGGAATATGTGATTTTCTTGCTGATATAGATGCAGAATAAACCAACAAACTGTATTGTTACTGTGCTCTATAGTTAGGAGCGCAGTTTTCTCTTACTTCTTGCTTGAAATGCTGTTTGAGCCCTACCTACGCTTTTAAGTTTTCTTTATTTGGACAATAAAATAAAACTCTCTAGACACAATAAAATAAATCTCATGTATCTGCGCTAAGATTAAATCTTTCCAAAACTCTGTGATGTTTAGCCCATTTCGATTTATAGCTTATGTACAAATTTTCTATTTTTTCGCCAGTTGTTTTTTTTAATATCATTTAAAATCTTACTTTCAGCATAGCTGCATATATATTTCATATCCCACTCCTTGGTCCATAAATCTAAAGTTCCGCCAATTTTAAGATTAAATGTTTCTAGAAAAAAGGAAATTATTTACTTAGCAGCAAGGAGCTGCATAAAATTTTAGTGTGACATGAAGGCTGAAAATTTTTTCAAGTACATATCTCCAGTATTGTAATCCGTTTGGGTAAAACTTTAGTTATAACTAATAAAAAAAAATAATTTTTCCTTAATGCAATTTTTTATCACTAAAAAATTGGACACGTAGTGCATTGGTAGATCATGTTAGCACTTAATAATTTGGAAGAAGGGAATAAATCCATGAAGTTTATATATGTATATTTAAGCTGATATTTACTTTTATCAATTTCGTCCTTAGGTTATATTTTATTTTATATGATTCATATATCACAATAGCCTACTTGATGAACATCAAAAGTTATACATATTTTTTTTAATTATCCCCGTTCGACATTTTTGGCTTTATTCTCTTCTTCCAAATGGTGATTCAAGCGGTTAACCCTAATAAGTTTTAATATTTGTTTTTCTAGTATATGTATATTATATTGGAATTTTTTATACATTCATTTTTTATGTACATTCATATTTGTAGAAGTAAAAGTAACTTTTTGGCATTTTGTGTACACTTGTCACACAAAGTAATTCCTTTAGTTTTTGATATATAATGTCTTAAGGCATGTTTCTGCCCATCTGGATGTTTGCTGTTGTAGAGGAATATAAATAAAAGTTTTTTCTGGGTATCCTTTTAGTTTAATGTTTGACAGATTATATAAGTAAGAGTAGTTGATGTCAAACTAATACAGTTGCACACAAACATGTAAATATAAAGTTATTTATGACTCTCGTTTGCTTTCGATTTATCGTCAAAGTAAAGATAAATATTTAAATAAATTTATTTTTATGGCTTTAGCAGCAGCCAAGTTAAAGGGTGCTTTCCGCAATCCAGACGATAAACTTTAGAAGAAAATGTATATAAAAGACGCTCAGTTACTTGAGTGATTACAATACAAATTTTCGACTCAAGTCAACCGTTTCGATTGTGGAAACCGCATTCAATAAACTTTAACTGATTTAATTCAAATTGGCATTTGCAAAATTCAAAATCCATTAAATATTATAATTAATCTAAGGAATGTGGGAGCTTAAGCTGTAATTAATATTTGTAATATTACGTATGTACATTAGGGTCATGAATTTATTTGGTGACATCATTTAAGGCCATGTCAGATAAAACTTTTGCTTCGCGTTGCGTAACAGATTCGCTTTGACATCTAAGATGTAATGTACATACTTATACGTAACATGCTACATAAAGTACTTTTAAACGCAGCGTGAAGCGAAAAGTTCGGCAACTCTCATCTTTTTGCTTGCTTTGACAATTAGCTGGAATAATTTTCTTTTATTATATTGCCAAACGAAACACATCGTGCGTTTGATTCTGTTTTAATAAGAGGTAAATATGTATGTGCCATTTATTTATTTATAATAAATCGTAAAATAACATAATTGACTTTTATTTTTATAAAAAAAATAAAATAAAATAAATAAATAGCAAAATTATCTACTACTTTTTTTGGTAAACGAGCAATGCGCGAGTGTTGTCAAAGTTTTCATTGTGTCATACACCTTTTGCTTTACACTTTTCTATTAAAGTTAGAAACGTCACGCAAAGCGACAAAGTTGTATCTGACACGGCCTTTAGTTCCAAATCGTGTACGGCATGGACAAAGGCAAAAACAGCGATTTTTTCGCGATGGTGATAAAAGCTAACGCACCAAATACATTGAACTTTTATATATACGATTTGTTTGTCTTAAAAGCAATTCTCAACTTACTCTTGAAGTAAACGCATGGTTTAATTTGCCGTCGGTCAGTGAACAAAGTAAACAATACATAATATAAAAACAGCAAATATTCGCAACAACAAAGTATTAAATAATGTTTTACGAATAGAATACTATCCTGCGGAATGAAAGACGTCATTGATCACTATGACACCTGAGCCCGAAAAATACCATACTAAAGTGGAATCTAAAAGCCTATAAGCCTATTGTCAAATATTCCAAAACTATTTGAGAAACTGCCTTTGAATAAGTTGGCCCCCCACACTAAATGAGAGTGGATGCATTCCAGATCATCAGTTTGGTTTCAGGAGACAACATAGCACTATCAAACAAACGCACAGGCTTGTGAATGTGGCTAGAAAAAAAATTCGAAGAAAAGAAATATTGTTCTGCTTTCTTCATTGATATTTCTCAGGCTATTGATAAAGTATGGCATGAAGGATTAAGCCAGAAATTAAAACAAAATTTAACCTTTAAACTCACAAGTTATAAGAAAGCTACTTAACTGGACGAAAATTCGTTATCAGGAAAGACAATTTTCTAAGCACACCTCTGATGATTCAAGCCGGGGTTCCTCACGGTAGAATTTTTGGTCATGTATTATACCTGATATATACCTCCGACATGCCAACAAACTATGACATTCACATAGAAACATTTACTGATGACACAGCTTTTCTAAGTGTAAACTTAAGCCCTCAAGAAGCATCCACAAAATTGCTGGAATATGTATTGTGTCTGGAAAAATGGTTAAAACAGTGGAGTATAAAAATAAATGTCCAAAAATATGTACATGTTACTTTTAAATTGCGCAGCGAAACATGTCCGCCTATTTATATCAATAATCATATCATATCGCAGCACTTTGAGGATAAATACCTAGGAACTCACCTTGATCGTCGTCTAACATGAAAGAGCCACATAGATTCAAAGCTGACCCAAATAAAATTGAAAGCAGTTCAACCTAATTGGCTAAAAGAAAGAAATTCTACACATAGTCTAGACTGCAAACTTCTCCTACACAACACGATAATAAAACCAATTTGGTGGTATGCTATTCGGTTACGGGGCACCGCCTCCGCATCAAATATAGAGAAACTTCAAAGGCGACAAAATAATATTCTTCGTTTGATTACAGTGGCACCTTGGTATGCCAGAAACCAGCGTAGTCATAAAGAACTAGACGTTCCATTAGAAAAGACTGTATTTTCAAAACATGTGACAACATATATCAAAAAGCTCGAATCGCATCCGAATCCCGCAACATCCTTAATTTTAGAGGGAACACTCGGCTGAGAAGAAGGTACACTCCTGCTCTCAGCTGAACACGAGAGACGCAAGACATCTAAAGAAGAAACCGTTGAATCCAAATATTTTGTCCAGCAGTGGCTGGAATAATTATCTACAATTTTTAATTTTAAGATTTGAATACTTATTGTTGGTTCAATTTACAATTGAAGATTCAATAAACATATTTAAAACCTAAAAAAACGGATATTTTACACGAAATAACTTATTTTTTGCTTTTTATATATATATAATCGTACTTACGAAATCGTTACCCCTTTCGGTATGTATGTACATGTTTTTCGATTCAATATTGTTATTATTTGGTACTCCTAAAGTAATTTTAGTCTTGTGCATATTAAACAAGCTAACTGAATTCATATTTTCGCGGTTTTCAAGAAAATTTAATATAACAATATACAGGGTGTCCCGTAAATAGTGGTGTAACCGAATTGTGGCGATAAATGTGATCATACCCTATCAGAATAACTCAACTAATGGGCACGGAAGTCGTGGTACTTTATTTTTATACGGCAGTGTCTTAAACTTAAATAGAAAAATTATGTAGGATCTCAATTGCGACTTTCTGGTTGTTTCCTCGAAAAAATTAGAATGTTTTTGTAAAATTGAAGTATACGAATCATTAGACATCTAATCAGGTGCAAGAATACAAAAAGAAATTTTATTTACAACAATTCCCCTGGCAACGGCTTAAAGAAATCTGAGCAAGGGGCTGCATTTTCTCAAAACTCGTAAAATTGCGAATATCTCGAAAACCTTTTACAGACCTATGTTGGGTTATTCTGATCGGGTACGATCTCGTTTATCGACACAATTCCTTTGGACCACTATTTGCGGGACACCGTGTATATTAAATGTCTTGAAAATCCCACTACCAGTATTAGATTGCACGTTCACCCCTATCGCATTATAAGTAGACAATTAAAAAAAATGTTTCCGTTATTTGCATGGAGAAAAAAGAAACAATTTTAGGAAAATAAAATGGAACAAGAATGCCTTAATTTTATTCTGAAAATTTTTTAGCTTATATATTTAAAACGGCCAATCCGTTTTCGAGGTATGTAGTAGACTTAGTAGTCATCCTCATGAAAAAAATCTAGACGTAATAGAAAAAACTAAAAACGGATTTGAATTTAGTGCATTAAATTTGTTTATATTTGATTTTTTTTTTTAAACCAGTGATATTTGTCAGAAGCGTTTTAAATTTTATATATCCTGAAGAGTTGAAGTTAAAAAGTCGCACGAGCTTTTTATATTTTTTACAACTATTTTTTTCTTCCATTTTATATATTTTATTTTAATATGTAATTTTATTTTAACACCCGTATTCTAACAAAATTAAAATAATAACAAATCGCTACCTCAGAATACGGATGTCGTATGTCAAAATTTCCCATTTTGGAATTATTATATATTCATAATAAAATTCGCACGCTCTTTCTAATGGTGTTATCAGTTTCTTCCTAAGCCTTATATTTTCGCAGATGTGAAGTATGCATTATATCGTACGTCACAAAATTATATATATTATTTTTTTAAATTAAATAATAAACGTTTTTAATATATGTCCATTGATTTCTATAAAGTTTTTTTTAAAGGTTTTATCATAAAATTTCCAACTTTACTTTGGCAGATTAATTGCTTCCAGTATGCTTTTTTTCGTATGTTCAAAGACGAAATTTACAAGTTGTTAAAAAACATGACATACGACAAATGTATTCTGAAGCAAAAGGCTAATAACTCCTTTCCCATTATGGTGACAGTAAATTCAACTCATGCTGATGAAAACAAAGGATTTAGATTATATTCACTACAAAGCTCGAGTGAGTCCTTTGGGGCGTTTTAAAGATATTTGATGTTAAACATTAAAAACCGTCTCCTGTAAAGTTAAGTTTTGCTACATACGACATCCGTATTTTGAGGTAACAAAATGACAATTTTTATATTGTTTAAAAATCGTCATTTATTATAATATTTTTCATTTGCCACAAGCTTAGAATACGGATATAAATTTCAGTTTGGAAAGAAAATTATGAAGTATAAAAGATAGTACAATTAATTTTACTGTGTTTATCATAATTCATTAGCTACTGCAGACTAACGATACTAAGTTTGAGAAAAAAAGTGGTAAAGCTTTCAAATAAAGTTTGAAATCTTCACGAAAAATATAACCTATGCTCACAAGTTTTATACCGATGTGATCGTTTGACCGCGCAAAGAATACGCACAAACAAACAGATAAACCAACATAGATTAATGATCTATTACGGTTTAAATAATTTATACTGATCATTTTTGAAAAAGCGTTACAAAGGGGGAGGGGGTCTAAGAATGCCGAAAATTGCGCAAAGTAATATGTGAACAGCCCATAAAAAATATATTACCATGTTTTATATTTTCAACTAAAAAGTTCATTGGAAACAGATGCAATTGCAGTAGTATTTAATCTATACATATAATAAAACTGCAAAAGGGGCGTGTCTGTGCATTAAATATATTTTGAAAATTTTTATGGTGGCGTAAACAGTAATCGATGTAGACAACAAAACAAAAATTTTGGAATTTTTGTCTGTCTGTCTGTCTGTCTGTCTGTCCGAACACGCTTCACGCAAAAACCACTGAATGGATTTTCATGAAATTTGGTATGAAAGTATTTTAGGGTCCTGATTCAAACCTAGGATACTTTTTACAGCGATAAAATATCTCATTTCTAAGGTAAAATAGAAAAAAACGAAAATATTCCCTATTTTACAAATATAAATGTTGTTGGAAATTAGAAAGTTATTTTTGTTTTTTAACGTTGGTAGCACTGTTTATTTTGAATAGCGGGAACTATAAACAATTGCTCAATTCAGAACCTGTTGTAAGTGTTGTAGATCGTAAAAATGTTGTTAGTAATTTTCACATAAACATATTTCTAAACAAATGCTTATTTGGAAATTACCAACAACAATTATACGATCTACAACACATACAACAGGTTGTGAATTGGCCAAATATGTAAAGAACGATATATTATTATATTTTACATACGCCTTATAGTCATAAAGCGAACTCTGAGCGCGCGAAGCGGGCGGTCACGTACTAGATGTATAAAATTGAGCTTAACATAGTTCTTTCCATAATTCTTTTAATAATGTACATATGTATATCGGTATGCCAATGCAGCCATAATAAGTCAGACGTTATTGAGACAAATACATATGAGCAGTCATAAATTTTAAATGACTATGATTTACGTAACTGCAATAGCGGTTTATAATTGTAGAGCTAACTCTTCAATAAAGATCTTTCTAAAGATCACACGAGATTATGTGAGACTTTGGAGACATATTATGCAAGGCCAAGATGAAATTATCTGATATGTGATGGAAATCGATCGATTTCAAATTACGCCGATTTATAAAAAAAGTTTCGAGGCTCACACTATTTTATTCCAACTTAAATTCGATTTCGCTGTATCGTGTGATTTACAGAACACCTATTAGATTTGTGAAATCACGCGATTTTAAATCGACAAATTTCCATCACATATCAGTATATAAAAAATTTCAGTTTCTTATCTCAAGTTAAAGGACTTAAGCGAAGATCCCACTTACCGATTTTCTCCAGCGCAATAAAGTCATATCTATTAAAGCCAAAACGGACTTATTTCTCAAATAATTGTGCAATAATTTAAAATGGCCTTATTACCAGTGCAGAGCAATTACGGCCTTATTTCTTTGTAAAGCTGAGATCACACGGGCATTTTAAAAACGAACGTTTCTGAATTTTTGAGCATTACATGCTATTATAAAGTATTATATCAGTTATTGTA
The DNA here is from genome assembly GCA_956483635.1 of Panzeria rudis. Classification (NCBI taxonomy): domain Eukaryota; kingdom Metazoa; phylum Arthropoda; class Insecta; order Diptera; family Tachinidae; genus Panzeria; species Panzeria rudis. The sequence continues at coordinate 71,259,516 of OY101451.1, read as the reverse complement.
GATAAGAATGAAAGAGGCGAATGTAGTCCTCAAAACCAGCTTACAAGGTTTGAAAATCTCAAATAGCGTTTTGAAAACGCAAGTGCTGCCGCAGGCTTAGTTGATATAAAAGATCAATACAAGATCATACGGGGTTTTTGTAGATGGATTTATTGCGGGCGCCGCAATGTCCGTGGACATTATTTCCACATAAAAAAGGAAAAATGTACATGGGCATTATATTCATTTCGAAAAAGATATAATATCCGGTGTACTGCTTTCGCAGACTAAAATTTTTTTCCTAGCCCGCCTTTTTTTCTCGTCTGAGTATATCGAATAGTGGCTTCGCTGAGTAAAGATTTTTTGCTATGCAAACTTTATTTCCACATTTGGATGGACTTTATTGATTTTTCAAAATGGAAATAGTGTCCACGGATAGTATTTCCTTTTCAACGTGGAAATAACGTTTATGGTCATTATTTCCATGCACGTTATTGCATGCCACCAAAGTGGCATAGTATAAAAAAGTACGATCGTATCAACTTTTCAATCACTGGCTTACTCACATGTTTTTAATTTTGTTCAAGTCTAGTGATGACACTAAAATTATGGAAAGATGTGATATGAAACAAAATGAGATGGGAACATCTTTGAAAGATGAAGAAAGATGTACATTTCTAGCCCTGTACAATTCTTATGGGAAGATATACACATCTTGGCGAATTGATGAAAGATGAAAGATATGGATAGGTGTAAAAAGCCTATTAATAATAATACTATTATTATGTACTGCAAGATATTGGTTTGTGAATTAGAAAATCAAACAAAAACTACCAGATACATATTTTTTCAATTGTTAGTAGCTTTTCAAAAAACATTTGTTCTAAAGCTTTTAAGTTTTTTTATTCTGGCAATACATTTAAATTTATTTTATTTACTTGTTTCTGAGCTATTCTAAAATAAAATTTAAAAAATTTCATTTTAATTTTGTAACGTGCTTTTTCCCAAATTAATGTAAACAAAACAAAATGCCTTTTTTCATCTCTGAAAAATGGTTTGAGGTTTTACTAAAGTTCTTACACGTGCGAAAACAATAACATATTACTCTGTTGTATTTTTTGGTAGTAAATAAGTGTTCCTTTGTTGCGAGTTTAAATTTTTAATGAAAAATCGTTAAAAAATGTCATGTATGAGAAAAATGGCTAGATTAAAATACAAGTGGCTAAAAAAATAGCTAATAGCTAAATTAACTTTTCTTTTAGCTAGTGTGGATGAAAAATTGCTAAATTTAGCCAGAAAATGGCTAATTTGACATCACTGCCTATACAGCACGATAATAAAACCAATTTGGTGCTATGTTATTCAGTTACGGGGCACCGCCTCTGCATCAAATATAGAGAATATTCAAAGGCGTCAAAATAAAATTATGCGTTTGATTACATTGGCACTAAGGTGTTTTATTCCCGAACTTTTTAGTTTCCCCGGAGAGCGGAAATAAAAAAAACTCCCGGGAATTGAGCAACATATAATATATTTACCAAAAGTTTTAATTTCCGGAATTCATTGGTTTTTACAGGAGCAAAATTAATTAATGAATCATTCTTTATTTTAAAGTAAGCTTTGTTTTAAAAGTATCTCACAAATAAAAAATTAACATAAGAAATAAAAAATAAGATAAAAAGCTAAAAAAAAACAAAATACTCAAAGTAAATTAGGTAAAATAAGAACAATGTTTTTATCGAAATTTTAAGCATTCTTCGCATTTAACACTAGAATGTAACGAGTGATTTTTTTGCTATTATCTTTTTGGCAACACTAGTTTTGACAGCTCACGCACGTTTTGCATCTTGTGTCACTGTCAAACATCTTCAGTTTGGTCTATAATTTAATCATGAATCGTCTTACAAACGAACAACGCTTGCAAATTATTGAATTTTGTTACCAAAATGCGTGCTCTGTTAAGTTAGATGAAGATCCACTTTTTTATCGAAGAATTGTGTTCAGCGACGAGGCTCATTTCTGGTTGAATGGATACGTGAACAAGCAAAACTGCCGTATTTTGAGTGAAGAGCAGCCAGAAGCATTGCAAGAGCTACCAATGCATCCACAAAAAACAACCGTTTGGTGCGGATTATGGGCTGGCGGCATCATGCCGCGAATCACAACGTTACTGTGAATGGTGAGCGCTACCGTGCGATGATAACAAACTTTTTTCTGCCCAAAATGGAAGAGCTTGACTTGCATGACATGTGGTTTCAACAAGACGGTGCCACATGCCACACAGCACGCGAAACAATGGACCAATTGAGAGGCGAGTTCGGTGAACAGTTTATTTCACGCTTGGAACCAGTCAATTGGTCGCCCAGATCGTGCGATTTAACGCCTCTAGACTATTTTTTGTGGGGCTATGTTAAGGCTAATGTCTATAGCGACAAGCCCGCTTCGATTGACGCACTGGAAGCCAACATTGCCAACATTATTCGTGAGATACCGGCCGAAATGTTGGAAAGAGTATGCCAAAATTGGACTAAGCGGATGGACCATTTGAGGCGCAGCCGCGGCCAACATTTGCATGAAATAATCTTCAAACATTAAATTATATCGACCCAACTATCGATCCAAATAAATATTTCATGCATTTTTCTGAATTTTATGTGTTTTTCTTTTTTTTAATTTCCGATAGTTCTTATAAAATCACCCATTATAACCCTGGTGTCCACTAGCAACTTTAAAAGTTTGTAGCTCCAAAACCAATACTAATAGAGTATTGAAACTTCGGATTTCGGAAATTCAAGTCCCTTTGTGTCGTTTTACTTACCATTTATGAAATTTATGTCAGTGGCTCGATAGCTATAAGCTACGCAAACACATAACCGGGGTACCCGTGTACCCAAAGTTTTTATATGAAAAAAAAATTAGCGAATAAGAGGCTGTTCAAAGATTTGATCTTGAAAGTTTTACTAAGAACTTTTAAATATATATTACTGCTATTAAAAGTTAAATATTTTCTTGTGTGAAGCTGAACATTATTAAAAATTATAAAGGGGTACACGGGTTCCCTGGTTATATGTTTGCGTGGTATTTTTTGATTATGTGTTCTACGGTTAAAAGCTATTTTTAGACCAAGCTAAAGGAGGGCATACAAATCATTAGTAAAATCACTGGTGAACTGAAATCAAAGTAGTTTTATTTCTGACCATTCATCAATGATTATATTACGTGGTTATGAGAGGGCGGCAGTGACCCAAAGAGTGATTAAGAGGCTATATAGAATATTAAATTCAGTACTGCCCTTAGAAAATTTTTACTTTCTAACCTTAGAAAATTTGTACTTTCATACTCCTTGTTGCAAATAAATGGGTTTTCAAAACAGTCAATAGCGGATTTCAGGGTTTGATGCAAATGATCTTGCAAAAGTGCAAATGCAAAATATCGTGACTTTTTTTATGAAATTTAGTATATTTTGTTGATAAGTTTCATAAAAAGCCACACTTGCACTTTCGCAAGACCAATTGCATCAAATACTGAACTCATCTTACTATCGGTTTCTTATTCAAGTAACACAATTTTCAGTTGTTGAGAAAATCCTTTCTTCCTCTACAGACGTTGTACGGATAGTTAACAGGACGTTGTATAAATTACCAATATTTTAGGTCCTTTCTCTGCTGTCTTCAAATAATTTCACCTTCTTTGTTAATAGTAGCGTTTAAAGCTTCCTCGAAAGTCTTCTCTTTAAGCACCGTCAGCTGAACTAAAATCTATTTCCCCATTAACTAAAATCTATTTCCCCATTAACGTGCATTTTGGTGCATATTGAATACATTGCAGTGAATTTTACTAAAAGTTTTGGCTCTTTCTTGGTTCAATCCAAAATAATTCAATATACTGATATTTTGACTTAGCTGCGCAATCAACTTTTCAGGATTTTTTTTATTTGCAGATAAGTCAAAAATGCTGTTAGTTTAAATGTACTTATCTGCCTTAATATGCAAGTACGCAAAATTATTTAGTATGTGCAGCTAACAGTCAAGTTAAAATGCAGCTAAGATTGAATTTTTGTATGAAAATAGTTTTAAAGTGCCAAAAATTAGAAGCATTTATCCCAAAGTTGAAGGTAGCGAAAGAGCACTTAAAAAACGAAATTGTATGGGATTATAAAGAATAATGACACAAATTAATAATTTTATGCACAAAGTCAAAAGTGCGCTTAAAGAAAGACATTTAAAGTAAAGATAAAAAAATTTTTGGTGCCAAAATCAGTCCTTTTTTATGTATATAAATAGATTTCTAATCCCGGGAGTTCCCATATAATATTCCCGAGTAAGCGGGAAACGAAAGAAGCGAAAACCCTAATTGAGACTTTGGTATATAAGAAACCTGCGTATTCATAAAGATCTAAACTCTAAATCACTTTTGTTGAAAATCAGGTCGATAACAGTCGGCAACACTTTACCGATTATCATCGACCTAAAACTACACACTCATTATTTTTTCAACAAAATTGTTTACTAAAAAAATCGATTGGCTGCGTGCAGGTTTGAACCGCTACCTCCTGACTGATAGTCTGACGTATCTACCATTCAGCTATAGCCGTATTATTCTTTATGTTAAACTTTTTCCACTTGGACTAAATATGTTTAATTTGAAAGGTTTTTTCTTTAATAAAATAACTCCAAAATCGATGTAATTTTCGACAAAAAGAAATTTTCAACACAAATTTAGACAATATATGATCCTAAATTTCAAGTAATGTTTTAGAGTGTACATGGTCAATTAGTAAAGATTGTGTTTTCAAAACATGTGACAACATATATAAATAAGCTCGAATCGCACATCCCCTAGCCCGCAACATCATTAATTTTAGAGATCACTCTCGGCTGAGAAGGAGAAACACTATTGCTCTCAGCCGTGCACGAGAAAAGCAACCGTCGAATTCAAATATTTTGTTCAGCAGTGGCTGTAATAATTATCAACAATTTTAGTTTTATGATTTGAATACTTATTGTTAGTTCTATTTACAATTGAAGACTCAATAAATAAATTTAAAACCTAAAAAAACAGATAGTTTACACGAAATAACTTATTTTTTTTATATAATTGTACTTACGAAATCGTTACCCCTTTCGGTATGTACATGTTAATATTGTCAATATTGTTATTATTCAGCCTTAAATATTTTTAGTTAAATATTTATTATTTTCTTCAGGCTCAAGGTCCTTGAGCCTGAAGAAAATAATAAATAGTTACAAATTCTAAGGTCGAAAAAGTTAATTAACATATATTTTTAGTTAATTTAATTTTTTTAGTTTTTTAAGTTGACTCTATTGTGATTTGAGAATGATGCCATATGGCATCATTTATACTCATTGGTGTATGGGATTGTAGTACAAGGTGTTTCTGCATTTTTGTCTATAGTAAGCTTAATTAGCAGTTTGAGTTGGAACGAGTCAGTTTCCAATTTTTCAAATTGATCGAAGGAGGGACTCTCTGAGTGATGAGTCCATTATTTCATGGAACGATTCAAGAAGGGGGGAAAGAAGAGGAATTTATTTTTATAGTTATAGTTTATTTGAAACCAGTTACTTCAAGATTTTCAAATTGTGCGAAATTGAGAATCTTTGAAAGATGAGCCCATTTTTTAGAAAAGAGAAAACACACTTAGGGTGAAATATTTTTAATACGATTTACTGATTATTGTTTCTAGACCCAATACACAGTGTAAGATTTAGGCAATCTAGCTGGACAAGTTTGATATATCGGTAAGTAATTAAGCTACCCATTAAAAACTTTGCTTACTTGTAGGCAAAAAAGTATATGAGGATTTAAGCCGTAACTACTTACAATTTGACTCGATAACTACTTATTTTTGTTTGAGAAGTCCAAAAAATAAGGTTTAACCTTGACAAATGTATTTACAGTGTCACAGCAGTTACCTAGTTATTATCTGGCTTACTTGGAGCTAAAAAATAAGTATTCAAATATACAAATTAATATATAAAAAATTTTATACACATATTTTGTTTATATTTCTTCTAATTTTTTTATTTATTTGTTATGACCCAGCTGGGATACGAACCTGTGCTCGTTCAGATTTAAAGACAAGTACTTTACTCACTAAGCTATTGTTGACTTATAAGGTTAAGCGATAAAAATTAGTTTTCATGTACAAAAACATGTTGACTTAAAAAGTGGGTGTCTACTTATATTTAAGTAATACATAACAACAAACTATAACTGTTTTCAGACAATGAGAAAAATACGTACTAATTTTATTAAAAACTAAGTAGTAGTTCAAATTTGAAGCATGGTAATAAGATAAATAAGTACTACTCATTACTTTGTAAACCATTAATAAATGACAATCGTTTTTGCTGGGTAGAGTTTTGAATTTTCGTCCCAGTTATTACTGGATAACGTGCAACTTTTTTTTAAAAATTTGGCGGAAATTGGACAACTGGCACACGCACTGCCCATACTAGAACAAAATTTTGAGAAATTTTTTTCTGATATTTATCGCTGAAGATTTTTTATTTTTTCATCATGATGGATATTTTTATTTGAAAATAAATATAAATATTTTATGTTTTTGTACAAATGAAAGTAAATTTATATAATATTCAAATAAAAGATAAAAAGCTTCCGGGTCTCAACCTTTAATTTAAGGTCAAATATATAAAAAAATTTATAGCAGTTACACAGAAAAAATTGTAAATACAATTAATTTTTTTGTTTTATCAATTAAATAATTAATTGATTTTGAACCTACAACGATTTTTGTAAATACAATTACGAAATTATAAGTTAAAGGAAAATCAGAAAAATATTTTTAACATTTTTTTTTGTTGATTTTACATTTATTTCAATTAAGATTATTTTTATATCAACAATGTGAATTGTTGATTTTCCGAACACATTTTAACTATCATAATTGTTGTATTAACAATTTTTTTATACAATCAAAATCCTCGAATCGACTTTTTGCTTGTCTGTGAACAACACTAAATGTCTTTGGGCGGAATCGAACCGGCGACCTCTGGACTAATAGACTAACGTTATTACCTCTCAGCTAGCAATTCGTTATTGAATACGCAAATAATGAATACACACAAAACGTGATTTGCTTTGTTTCATCTACGTGTGTGCGTTCATTTGTTATATCAACAATGGTAATTGTTAATTTTTTTCACAATATATAACAAAAAATTTGGTTTGTTCAGTTTGTTGAAAAAGTTTCTGTGTTTGTCGTATCAACAACTCTATTTGTTATATTAACAAAATATATGTTTGTATTTAAATTACATATTAAGAATTGAAATTGTTAGTTGCAGTTTGATGATATTTTTTTCTGTGTATAGATTAAGAAATTTTATAGATTTGCCACTCCCATTTTCGAAAAGAATTATGGGCCAAACTGCTAGCAAACATTTTTAAGCAAAAAAGAATTTTGAAAATCGGTTCTACTACACCAGTCTAAGTTTCAATTAAGAAAATAAAAAATAGTAGCATGTGTTGTAGCATCTAAATTTGCAAGAAAAAATTTGAAAATGAACGATTTAAATTTTTTTGGATATTATCGTTACTTAATTGAGTTTTAGTATGAAAGTGAAGTGTTAAAACATGTTACAAAAGGGGGGTTTTTTTCATTAAATGCTTTATTCTTTCATTTACTGTTACATTTTATAACAACTAATCATTTTCTAACATAAATCTTGCCTGATACCGGCACACTTTGTCCCCCGTAAAATGTTCATCTCTTTATTCATTTAATTAAGACGCTTTTACTAGCTTCACCTGTATTTATGTATGAATGTATGTAACGGAAACTTGGATGACAATACATTCTAATGAATATAAAAGTGCGTATACAAAAAAATATCTCATACCTTGAAAGCTATATTATTAGCAAGCGCTTTAAAATTTTGTGTGAGATAATTTAAACACTAGACGCGACCATAGGTAAATAACTGTCGGGCTAGCTGTGAGGAAAGGGGTACTCGTCATACAAAGTAATTAGTAACTAGGTGATATCTGGAAAGCTATGATGGCAAGATCATTAAATTTGGTATGAGCTAATTATTAGACAAGATAAAAGTAGTTGGATAGGTTCGAGAGAAGGGGTACTTACTCCTCATACAAAGTAATTAGTAATAACATGAGAAAGACTCATCTAATTTTGTTAAAAGCTAATTTAAATAATAACAAAAATTGTTGTCTAAGAATCCACTATTTGTTGATGGACACACATACATAACAATACCTAGGCCGAAAATAAGAATAAGAGAATCTCTTAAATTTTGTTCGCCTAGTATATTTTTTATTTATATGAAACTAGATACAACCCGTGTGCTTCGCTATACAATATCTCCTTTGTGATGAATATTAAACGAAAAGTTTTATAATGCTTGCATATGTTTATTTAAAATTAAATATGTATTAAAAAATAAACATTTACAACCTAAGTCACAAAAAAAATTTTTATTAATAAGAGACTTATAACACAAATTTTTGTATGAAAATTTGTTTTATTAATCTGTTATAAATCAAAAAAAAAATTTTGTGACTTAAGGCATTAATTTAGTTGAGAAGTTGACTATTTTCCGTAATACTTTTCTAATTTTGACGTTAATACTAAGGAAAAAATTTCAAAATTGAGGGGCTTAAAAGCAAAGGGATACAAGTGCAAAAAACAAAATTCTATATATATCATATCTAATGTTTTTGTTTTCTAATACATAGCGTTTTTTTCAGGTCATCCTACAGGTCTGAATTTTTTATAGTGACAGACATTAGTATTATGTGTTGATGTTTGCATATTACTCAATTTCCCCAGTTTTGGTACTTGTACCCCTTTGCTTTTAACCCCCTCAATTAAGACTACCTTGGCTTCCAAGATATTTTAAAGTCAGTGTTGCTTCTATATTGGAAGTGTCATCAGTAATATGCTGTAAATATTTTGGTTTTGAAAACATCTCAAAATAAATATTTGCTCTATATGAGACCCGCCACGCCTACTTGTCCAATTTTTTTTGACTTTTTCTAGACACAATGCGCAATATATTAGGCTCTCACTATATTAGTTTTTAACATAAGTATCTCAAAATAAATATTTGCTCTTTATTGGAGGTGCCACACCCTCATGTCCAATCCGGACTTATTTCTTAGCAACAGCGCACAATACAGAAAGCTTTACTCACACAAATTTTCAAGTTTTTTTATGCATTCGTTCCAAAGATATTAAAAAAATAATAATATAAAAATTATATGTGGGAGCTGCCACGCCAACTAATTTTTGTCTTACTATTTTCTTTAGAACAATGCATAAAATCAATGGAGTAGTTCCCGTGATATGTCAAAATATATATTTGTTATATATGGGAGGTGCCACGCCCACTTGTCCACTCCTTAATAATATCTCTTTAAAAATCTTATAAAAGGAGCTACTCACACAAATTTGTGAAGTCTTTAGCTGCATAGATCCATTTTTACATTCTTACAAAATTTATTTCGCTCACAAATCGTTTTAAACAAAAAAGTTATGTGCATTTAAAATTTCCAATTTTCTACCAAATTTTCATATATAACAAAATGTTATGAAAGTCCATTTTGGTTGATATCGTTAAAATAAAGTTGTATTTTCTTGGCTTCCGAGGTTTATAGGTATTTACTTTCAAATAGATATGATAACTTTTAAATCGGTTACCACAAAAAATTTTCTTTGGCCGCTTTCTTAAGATATGTGCCATTGTGCGGCGTTCAAATAGCGACTCAGACTTAATGGTGGCCACAGGTGCTTAGCTCCGTTTATACACGAGGAATTACATTTAATTGTAAACCACATCGAATTATAAACTCCCATCACGTGCGTGGCTAATATCACTAATTTGTCTCCAGAGTCCGGCTTAGTAGCATATAATCTTAGAATTCGATTTGTTGTTGTAAGTTATTTAAAATGGTTGAGAGATTAGCTAATATTGGCTACATCTGACGAAAACACGCCAGTGCTGATAGCAGTCATAATATGCTAAAGATACTTTTGGTCTGTACTTAAATCACTCCTTGTAATTTCTGATAATATTGTAGGAATGACTGTGAATTCGACTATGGGCATTTTTTCACATTTATGTAATTGACATCCAATGGCACCTGAAAAGCATTTAGGCCCTGTAGTTTTACTGTCCAAATGTAACAACAAATGTCGCAGTGGTAATACATTGGAATGCAACTGGTAAATATACCACTACAATTGTTTTTATGTTCTTCTTCCATCAAACGAATAATAGCAGCTTTAAAACATGTGTTTACTACTGTTCCATCCCAACTAGAGGTTTTCCCGCGATTTTCCGTCCCGGGAATTTAACTTCTTTATTTTATTTAAATTTTAATAAATACTTGAAATTTGAATTACATTATTAAAAACGTATGAACATTTTATTTGAACAGATAAAACACAACATTGTCCATTTTACCCTTTTCTGACTGTTTTACCCTTTTTTCCCGTTTTTAATGTGTTATTTACAAACCAAAACAAAAAAATTCGAAACTGTTGTTATAATTTGCAGTTTTTCATAGGTATTTCGATGCTCAAAGTTGAGCATTTTTTACAATTTATAAATTTTCGCACCATCTTTTTGACAGAAGATATTATGTTAGCACAACAAAATTTATGTCATGGTATCATAAGATTTCCTTCTACACTACCAAAAAAATCAATGCTTTATGTGCAACAAGGTTCACACAGAGTTTAAATAAAAATCGATAAAATGAGAAAAAACTGTGGAATTTTCAGGAGGCCATTTTTCGGCCACTTAATTATTCCAGTTCAATTTTGCATACCAATATGAAGTGCTTGCTCACTAGTGTCCTATAAAATAAAACATGAATCGTTTCCATATCTTTTCTACTTAAAAAGCTAGAGCATTTATAAAAAAGTATTTATAGAAAAGTATGAAATCGGTAATTCTGCTGGCTACTACTCAGAAGTTATATAATAAAAAAAATTAAATGTTGGCGGACTTGTGTTTTTTTTTATTAAAATTAAAAACCATGCGGCACACCTATTTGTTGATTTCACTTGGAATTACTATATACAGTTGACGCTTTTCTGCATTTCTACAATAGCAACACTGGTACGCCTGCAGCACCAAACAAAGAGGATAACAAAAGGTAGTTTTATTTAACAGCTTTGTTACTCTCAAAAATGTGTACGTGTTTTGGTGTGATACTTCGAAGAAGTGTTGATGCCTTACCACTTCATGTCAACTTCACGTATACGAATATATTTGTGCAGACCTCTACTACCTATATTGAAAACAGCAACAACAACAATTTCTATTTCCAATAAATGAGTTATTTGATTTTACACAACTATTTTCCTGTTCCATATTCAGTAAAACAATTTTAAATATATTACAATTATTTTATTTGATTCAGTAAATGTTTTTGTGTCACTGCAGAATACAGCAATAAATTAATAGAATTTTCTCATTGTTCACCATTCATAATAATGAAGAATAATATTTTCTGTGCATATAATCTCAAAAAACACAACTTTAAAAATTCAATTAACTTTAAAACTAACATTTAATTTTGTCAAAGTTAATTTGCTGATGGTGACAAAATGGTTTACAATCCACATCAATTTCGGTATCATTAGCACCGTACTTAATTCTTCTTCGACGTTTCGTTTTAAAATAATTAATTGCTACTACCACTTTGTTGCATTAAATTTATAAAATCACTGTTGAAAACTGCAAAACAATAAAATGGTTCAAAAATTAAATTAAATTGTACAAAAAAAAACTAAAACTATTTGAATAAAAATTCACGCAATTTAATTTGATATCCATAACTGAAACCTGCTGAAGCTTTATTGCTACGATAGCAAAGACTACCATACACAACTTTGACATTGAAAATGAAATATTGCAAAAGGTCACAACAAAAACTTGTACAAGTATATCCACGTACATATATCCTCTCGTCCATGGTAACGTGTGAAATATGTAGTTAAATACTTCGAACATACATACTTACGAGTATATAATGAATCATTAATTTAAATATTTATTACGATGCCACTTAGAACGAAAGTGTTTGGTATTATAAAAACAATAAATAAATTTAATGAAACGAACATGCTAACTGGTTGAGACTTTTCCATTTTAGTCACGAATTTAACATTTCTTCTAAATGTTAAAGTAATTGTTCTTACAAGATTTTTTTCATTTTAAATTTTTATTGTATTTAATAACAATTATTAGAACAAGTAGCACTTACTAGTTGTTACTATAATATTATATATTCCTTGCAATATTATTATTGTTGACATGAAACCAACGTTAATATAAATCTAATTTGCATTGCATATTTATAACACGTGCGGACAAACTGAAATGTAAACGTCCACTGCAATGACTACTACATACTGCTACTGCCACTATTACTACTTCTACAAGGAATAATATTCATTACCACCAAATGTTCTCTCCTTTAACGAGCGCCACGCAATAGAAAATATGTTGCCCTGTCATCCACTAGAATATTTATAATAATTAAATGGCACGCAATAAAGTTCTCAACAAATTACAAAAGGAGGATCAAGTACAAGTATAATAAATATTTGTGACCAAAAACTTAAATTCACACTATTACACTTAAAGAAAATCAATGCAAAGTATTTAATCCATTATGATTTTCAATAGAAATTTTCACCATTGCACTGGGTGTTGAATTATCAATTCGAGAAAGAGAAGGGTTATATCTCGCGAGCCAAGTAAGCTAAATGTTTCAAATTTTCCATACATAATAAATGTCCTGGGAGGTATAAAATTTTAGAAAGTAGTTAGGGTGTTCATAAAATGTATTTCAAACGATTTTTGTTCATCAAACCAAAAATCAACGTTAAAGATATTTTGATCTTTAGTGCTGGCACTAAACGATATTACTAAAGCAATCATTTTAACTAAGGCATATTCATTACAGGTACCACCATTACTAAAACAAATACAACACCAAAAACACATGTATTTTGTTGGTAGAAATACCCCAGAAATATGTCAAATCCATTACCCGACTAGAAATTATCATGAGCTCCTAAAGGGGAACCAACTGGGTTGTCTAATTGGTTCCCGAGTTGGGATGCAACGCAGAAACGTATTTGGGACCCCATGGGGCAAACCTTACAAGTTTCCCACCGGGCAATCCCGATAAGATCCCGATTTGGGTGCAATTGGGTTGCCCAATTGAGTGAAAATGAACGATTTCTCATTTAATTTATTTATTATATTTTATCCTTATTTTATCCTTAATTTAAAAATTTATTATATTTTATCCTTAATTCAAAAATGTCTATAAATTGCATTTAAAACAATAAAGTATTTATGCGTATACATTTGCAAATACTTATGACAGGTATTACAATAAATAGAAACTATTATAGGTACATACAAACATATATAAAAATTATATGTAATGTTAAATTATAAAATATGTATATGATTTGATGTCTCAGTAACGCACAGTTTCAAGCTCCATGTATTTGAATCTGAAAATATATAAAATTTCAATACTATTCCCCATGGTATAAGTATATAAGGTAGTTCCACTTTCTCTTTTCTTCTGACATATTGCCATTTGACAATAAAGGAGATCTGACGTTTCAATAAAAAATCAAGCTACCATCCTAGTTTTAAAAATCCAATTTTTTATATTGTTGGAATTTTTTTGCTTCTAAAAAATTTAATTTTTTAAATTCAAAATAAAATAAAATAAAATAAAATAGAAGCCAACAAACACAACAAAAAACATTTCGTGATGCCTTGACTAATTTGAAGAAGCTGTGGAACAGCAGTCCATATCAATTGATAAAGCTGGCATTACTACGACATTTACCTCTACATGATCTGTATTCACTGCAGAATATTCCATTTTCAGTGGTTGGATACTAAAGGCGACGACAATATTGATTTTTTTATGACTTTTATTGTAAAATACATGCACGATGAATCAAGAGATAACAATGTCCACATCTGTAAATGTTTCCGCTGAACGCGTTTGCCGCAAATATTTGTGGTGCATTTCAGATTGTGTGGGCTTGTGCGACGCACAGAAAAGACGCAAGAATTTTTGTCATATTCAAAACACACGATCCGTGGCTTGATGGTTTCTGACCAACGTAGATTTAAATATATAAATCTGCCTTGGTTTCTGAAGAACAACGCAAAAATTTGTGCCGCATGCTGGTCTGGCGCATTTGAAAATAGAGTGCCACTTTTATTTTTTATCATTTGCTTGAGCGGAGAGGCGCATTTATTTTCAGATAAAACATATATGTATGTATTCATGTATGTTTGACATATTGAGAAGAATATTTTGTTGCAGAAGTCGGCGTACCTTGTATAATCGTGCTTGCATTTGCAAGTTCAACATTTTAGTTGCAGCTCTTTTCAGGCCTTCCAAGAGAGTTATTATTAGATTTCTTGCAATGTAATATTCTTAGCTCCCATTTCGCTACAATGAAATATTAATTTTTGATAATCATCATAATGCCACATAAATACATAAATAGATGCAAACATACATACTTATGTACCTATGTAAGTATTTACATACATAAATACATACCAACTTATCCTTTTTTGAAAAAATTATGTTTTTTATTCAATAAATATTAAAAAACAAATTTTCAATTTCTTTAAAATATATTTCACACTTGAAGTTTTTATATTTTAAGGTTGCTTAATTATAAATTAAAATTTTTTATTTGTTAGAAAATAGATAGATAGATTTTCCCAACAAGTTCCCAGTAGGTTCCGACTTGGGAAGAACTGATGTTAAATCACTAATTTGTAGGTGGGCTATCCCAACAACTTCCCGGCCAGATTCCGAATGGGATAAACCTTTTTGGTTGGCCCCATTTATTCCCAAGTGGGCCCCAATATGTGTATTGGGACAATTTCTAGTCGGGATATCTGTGAGTCGCACACATTCATAAGCTCTCTAAAATTTAATAGCCCATGCCCGTTGTTGATAGAAAAATCTCAGACATGTGTCAAAATCTATTGTCTGTGTGACGCACACATTCTCAAATATACTAAAACAGTTGTTCTTGTAGTGGTACCTGTTCAATATACCTTGATTTTAACTTAGTTTTTCTCAAAACTTTTTTGTACTCTGCATTTTATCTTCAAAATACAGATAGGACATTCAGTATTATAGTGAAATTAATAAATACTAATAATTTAAAGAAATATTTAGAACTTTCAACCTATTGATATGCAATTAAATAACAAAAACTATTTTTAAACTCATAATAAAATGGGTAAAGATTCGGATTAATATGCCCAATATTTTCTCTAAGCGTTTGATATTGGTGTGTAGATAAATCTGTATTGACCATCATAACTAACAATTGGTCGATAGTGCATCTGGTTTCTCATTGTCTTGCCCAGCTTTTGTAATTCATGTTCCTCTTTCTACAGAGCACAAAATTAGATTTTCTAAAATATCAGAATCGTGTTGTCATATTTTTGCATCGCCATTTCCGCAATCAGGAACCGACGGCTCTTACTATCGCAGATTGCCAGATCGTCAGTTCTTCGTTTTTGCGTATTAGAGGAGCATTCGTCGAAATGTTTTTCAGATATGAAATTCTTACTTGTGGATGTAGAGATGTCCCACCGGAATTTCTGTATATCGAACTTCGGTATTTAACCATGCTTCATACGAAAGCAGTAAGCTTTCTGAATTTTCCGAGTTAGTTTTAAGTTTGTGGCATAGTGACTTTAAAAGCGAGTTACTAGTTTCAAAATCGAAGTCCTAAATCCAAAATCTAAATACCGTGTTGTTTTTAACTGGAAACCAATCGGGTCCAAAATACATTCTGCGTTACATTTCAATTTCATTTCATTTCCCAGTTGTATGCCAAAAGGGTTTGCATGGAACTTTCTAGTCGTGAAAGATGGTATTGTACGTATCAAGAACTTGGCGCTCATTTATGCTTTCTTGCAGATCTGATTTTTTCCTAAGTTTTTGATTGATACCTATTATCACTACACTTAAAATGAAAATCCAGCCATCCGTAATTAAATCAATCCCAAGCGGCGTCAAAAATACGGTAAGTATGGATTTTTATAAATTATGTACAGAACGATTGATTCAAGTATGGATACTGGCATTGATTCAAGTCAAAAATCTTAGTTCAAATATACGGCAGGCTTATTATATGGTGAAAAGTGGACGGCCTAGGATTAGATGGATGATGAGCTCGGATTCCATTGATGATAGAGTTATTTGGTACAGTCGTACATCAGCCAACAAATCCACGTCCAGCACCATCGTGCATCCAATCCAGAGCTTTATACAATTCTTTTGTCCTAAATAAAGCCTGCCGTGTGATTATTTTCTCAACAAATTGCAGCTTCCTACCAGTATCGGAAATGCACCATAACATTGATAAATCAGTGAGCGAGTTAATATATATATTCACTCACTCACTGTTTCATCACGTCATAACGCTGCTAAATTTGAAATCAATGCTATGCCAAGTGTCTTCTTTTTTAACCCATGACACTTTTCATCATTGTGAAATCAACCTTTACATCAGCTGGTCATCAACGCCAATTATGACAAAATTATCATTAATGGAATGACATAATTATATCAGGAAAATGGCTAATTGATTTCAGCTTAATGACAAAATCTCATCATTGTGATGTCGCTGATAGAAAACCGTCATAACGCTGATGGAATTTGACATAAACGCTATGTCAACTGTCTTCGTTTTCGACCCAATGCATTATAGTTCAGACGAACACTTTCTTTAGCCAAAACCATTTTTTATGTTCTCTTTTGATGTATTTTTTATTGTAATCTAGTAGGTCACACTTCAGACCAACTACAAATGCCTTTTGTTTTTGTTAACATTAATTAACCGTTTAATTATGTAGTAGTAATTAAAGTTTGACTTATTCTAAAGAGCTATAATTGTAATTGGAAAACATGATTTTTAAAGCTTTTACCTGCAGTTATTAGCTAAACAGGTACACAAATTAAAAAAAATATTATTAGGAAAGAGAAAGATAACGGTGCTTAGTAGGGTATTCACTCCGTTAACCGTTCATCGGTTAACCGTTTAATTACTACCCGATTAACTGATTGGTTAATTTAAAATTGTCTATTTCCGACTAACGCTTAAACCGGTTAATTTCAGTCGATTAACCGACGTAACACAATTTTTCATATTTTTACTATTTTAACGTATTTTTGTGTGTTAACTTATTTGACTCGTCTCATATACAAAAGGTACATATGAATTTAAAAATTTTTTCACACAAAGAAAGAAGTGTGTTCAGTAATCTTAACTAAAGCAAGACTTCAAAACCTTTGGACCTACCAATAAAACAGATCAAAAAAGACTCTCCTACTCAAATTGAACTTGAGGGAATTATTAACTGTTTGCTTAATAATTAAATAAAAGCCAATAATACTGTTGCCAACAATTTAATTCAATTAAAAATCTAAGGACTAAATTTAATGAGAGATGAATTCAATTATGTTATACCTCCACTCAGGAATATTTTCTTCTAGCAACAGTGTTTTAAAATACATACAGTACAATAACAGAAACTAAGATATTCGGAAATAAACTTTTTTGCTGAATGTTCTGTGCTGAGCTCTGCCAGTATAAGTCAGATGATGACACGACAACAGAAGAAACTTTCGATAGTAATACAAGAAATGTATTAACAGAATTAACTGAAACAATTATAAGCGTTAAGAATTTGAAAAAATTAAAACAGGACTCTAATGGCATAATGGAAGATTTGATATGTTTAGAGAAATCCAGGAAGAGGACTGAAAAACTAGATATTCTGTATTATGGATTGAAAAGAATTTTTCCAAGTTCAATTTTATCAAAACTAAAGAAGAGAATGGCTTAAATCCCAAATATTTAAACTAAAATATTTTTCTTAAAGATTGTCTTAAAAGATCTCTTCAAACTATTGAAATAACTAGCAAAATTATCTTAAAAACTTGTTAATTTGTTAATGAAGATATATTTATGAATATATATTTAAGATTTTGTTTACTTGGTTTAGTTCAAGAATTGTTATGTTTGTTATGTTATTGTTTTTTTTACTAATAAACTCAAAATAATAAATAATTTATGTGTTTTTATTTGTTAAAATGACTTAATTTATGAAAAAACTTTAATAATCGGTTAACCGATTAATACCGAAATTAAACGATTATTAAACGATTAAGCCAAAACCTCGATTAGTTAATCGAGCGATTAACTGATTAAAGTAGAAGACCGATTAAATGAATACCATAGAACTTAGGTTAATTTAATTAAAAAACAGATCCCAAAAAATGATTCTGATATTCAAAATCCTTAGTGTTTCACATAACCTATGAAATAGCTGTTTTTTTAATGTGCAAAGCTTTTCAAAAATTTGCAACTAGTTGCCACCACAAGATTTTCAGAAGTTGTTGAATTATAGTATTGGGATTTTAGTTGGGTTTTCGTTATTTGCAATTATTGGCGATTTTTGTCGTTCCGCTAAAAATTTTCAAACATGTTTCAAGGAATAATTAAAACATCGAAATAAACGGTTTTCAAGTAATATATAGAAAAAATCTATCATGAGAGCAATTCTGAGTAGTTTCACTTATATAACAACCATGCCCGGACCCTGGGGTGGAAAAATATTATCGTCACCCCCATACGAAAAATCTATAAATATCTTCCATATTTCTGTTGCCTTTTGTGAAAAGTATTTGGGCTCATACGCAATTGATATACGAAAGTATTTTGGAACATTAGGTCAGTTAGCACTTGTACCATAAACTATATAATTATATGAAGAAAAACGTGCATAAAAATTCGGTATTTTTCACAAATTGTGATATAAACTAATTTTCTTTGGTGCGGATTTTTTATATGATTTCGAAACAAAAAACACTATGTTGTTAAATTTTTATGCTTTAACTGAGTATGCTATGACATTTTTCATATTTGCAACAATTTTTAAAAAGTTATATGCCTACTGTATATATTGTTCTTGGTACAGAAAATTAGATTAATTTATTACGGAGGAAAAAAGTAATGCTAAGCAGGGAAGGATCTTAATGTTATTGGCAAGTTTCATAAGATTCGGCCAAATAGAACTTACTGAAAAATAATAAAGAAAATAAAAGAAAATAAAAAACATGATTGGTTATGGAGCTCATGTTTTAACTTTGATATTATAAACTTCTTATTAGTATGATTAGGAGTTTAATATAATATCTTTAGTTTTCTATGAGATTTTCGGGTAAAGGCTCCCTTAGGATTTGCATTAGCCCCAATGAAATGCGCATAGGAACTACCTCCATAATCAATTTCAATATATTTTAATAAAACTTTAATATTTTACTTAAAAAGTAAAATATTAATTTGGGAAAAAGCACGTTACAAAATTAAAATTGATGTAATTCCTTTGAATAGGCATGGATGGCATTGCCTACTTTTCGAGTCAGGAAATTGCATTTATGCTGGAGCTTACTGTGTGTGCCAAGTTTTCTTAGATACAGTTAAGTAAAAGTAGTTTAAAAATATATATACTTTGAATGGGCGCTGTCAGAGGAAGGCGACATTTCTACAAAAACTTCATAAAAATCCATAAAGAACTTCGCTCTACAATAGTTTTGGCCAAAGAAAGTGGTAGTCTGAAGTATACTGCAACTATAGTGCACTTTTCATTAGTGAAGTAATGATAACCCTTTTTGCCGATATGATACCGATACGGGTATTCAAAATAAATAACGGCGATACCGATACGAATATTGAAATTGAATTCAAATCAAAATTAACAAAACTCAAGTAGACTAATTTTTTATTATACAACATTACAATGCACAATGTGCCAGGCTTAAAATATTTTGGCCAAAAGTACATTTCAGGTAAATGCAAAATTTATTTATACTACCTAAAAGAGGACAACTTAAGCTTAAATATTTTGTGACTGTGGTCTCTGAAATTTTTATAATATAATATAATATTTTCCAGAACAGACCGAATTATGTAATAAGTGGCATCGTATTGATGTCATTCCAGTCATTGGATTGATGACACTTAAACTATGGTAAAATTCTATGGCGACGTTTGTAATCAGATTGATGTCTGTTTTCATTTTATTGATGACATTTGTCATAGTGTTGATATCAGAATTCAGATGATAGGGCGTAATCAATGTGATGGTACATTTTCCTCTAAGTGTAATAGCGATAGACCGATAACCTGTCGTGTCTGAAAATTTACTTATTCTCAGAAGGTCAGCTCAAAAGTGGTCAGCGAACAGAGTACCTTTTTATCACGCTTTTATTAGCTTCACTTGTATGTATGTATGTATGAATATATGTATATGTATGAATGAAAAGGAAACTTTCAACGTATTTTTCACCAACTGCTAGACGCCCGATCAACTTGAAAGTTTGCACACGCATTAAGTTCCGATGACAATACAATCCAAGGATATCAAATTTGGCTATGTTTTGCCGACCCTTCCGAAATATCTTATATCTTGAAAGCCTATAGCAGTCAGAGTATTCACATATGGTACGGAATATTTTGAGAGCATGGTGAGAAGTATGGCAAAACATTTGTAGGATAGGACCGGGGGAAGGAGTACTACCCATGCAAATTAAGTAATAATAATCTGATATGTGGAAAGCTATAACAGCAAGCGCTTTAAAATTTAATATGAGTTAATTCGAGGACAATACACAACCATAGGTAAGAAACTGGCGGAATAGCTGCGAGGAAAGGGGTACTCCCCATACAAAGTAATTAGTAATTACGTGATATCTGAAAAGCTATGATAGCAATTGCCTTCGAATTTGATATGAGGTAATTTAAAGGGAAGACACAAAGATAGTTGAAAATTAGTGGAGTAGGTGCGAGGGAAGAGATACTCCTAGGGTTCCCAACATTTCAGCTATTAAATACAGTATTTTGTAGAAGTTTCTTTAAAAAAATATAGTACACTTCCAGTAAATATAGTATATAATAAAACTCTTTAAACAAAAGAAATTGATGATATGCTAAATATTTTTTTTATAAAAGGTATATTTTTGCACTTTTTGCATCTTTTATTAATTTTTGGTCTACAATAAAATTTTCATATACTTACATTCAATTTTCAGGTTAATGTATATCAAAAGCTCATTTTTTATTAAGTCTCTACTTGCTTTGTTTCACTTTTCACACCATTTCTAATTCACAACTGAAAATACTCATTTTGTGATCGCCGAAGTGAAAGGAATAGAGACCAGGGCCATATTCTACAAAACAACTTATCAACTTTTCACTTTGCAGCTATCAAATTTTTCGTCAATTTGCAAAATTTTATGTTCTTCAAAACTATAAAATTTTATAAAAGATAATTTGAAATTAATAAGTGTACCTAATTTTCACAGTCTTTGCAATTATTACATTCTCTTTGCAATTTCTGTTTCAAGTACGTTCTCTTGTGCAAAGTGAAAATATTAAAATATTGAAAAGTGTAATTTGCAAAGACCTTGCAAATAATTATGCTATTTCGTTCCACAAAAACTGTAAATTCTATTTTTGCAAATCAAATTTTGATAAGTTTGTCAAAAATTTGCAAGGTAGATAAACGATCGCCTTACAAATTGATATTGTTATAAATAGTGAAGCTTTCAAAATGTTAAGACGTGAGTTTTTGTTCGAGGATAGTGGAGACCCAGTTATAACAAGAAATTATTGAGACCGAATTAATTTTTCGGGACTACAAAACTTTTGTTTTAAAGAGTGCTAGCGTTTAAATCAAATCCAAGTTGATTTGAAAATTATTATTATTTGGGCTTTTTTAGTTCAATATTTGAATTAATGTAAATTCAAATTATTATTTAGAGTAGATTGTTCGAATATTGTTGTAATGTTGATTTCCTAGTCTAGCAGATTTCCAAGTCTAGCAGACACCAGTAAACAGAAAACATTGTTTTACGCCATAATTATACAAATATCGATTCTGGTGTTTCCAGTATCTTCTTATTACGTACCATGAGTACGTTAGTGCCAAGAAAGCAATTGAAACGAGCGTTGATGTGAGCATACAAGTCTACCACGTCAGTATTGAATTAGACCTGAAAAAAAACGTTATAACTTTTTTTAATAACTTTGCCATTGGAATTATCTCTTTTTTTCTATATTGATTAGCTTAGGTATAAGCTAAAATTAATGTTAAACTTTTTATTAAAAAAATAATATATAAAGTTTTTTTTTGTTTTTGTATGGATGTAAGTTTTTTAATGCTAATTTATGACATGCCAATAATTTTGTTTTTATTCAGATTTGTCGTTTTGTTTTCAACAAAAAATTATAATAAATAAAAACTACTACTTAAAACTAAAATCAAAAATATTTTAAGTGGGCTTAAAAACGGAACTTGGAAAATATAAGCACTCGAAATAGTGTCAATTGTATTACCACGTCAGTGGAATTGTGATAACAAAGTCACGGCAGTTGCAGAGGGTTAAAGAAAATTAGAGCACAATACACAGCGCAATCATGCTTTGTCGGCTGAAAATCAACTGCTACTGTGTTGCATTGGCATGGAAATGGTTACCAGTACCATGGCGTTGCAGCTATGCATGGTGTTGCAAAATCAACAGTTTGCAGAAGCATCCATAGAGTTTTCGACGTTATAATAGACGTTTTATTTCAAAACACAACCTGTTTATCTAATTTATTAACCTTAAAAATTAAATTTAAAGTTTAATATGGTCTAAATATTCATAATAATTTTATAAAAAAATAGTTACTTTATTGTTTTGAAAACTATAAATAATAATAAAACATCTTTTTTTCTTTATTCACATGTAAACCTGCAAGTTGTTGCGCTTTTTATTTTGCGGCTCATTTTAACAAGTTCTATTTAACAATGCAAAATGAAAAGTGAAAGGACAGAAATGCAGAGATGATTAAAGTGTTTGCGGAACATAGTTGCTAATTTAGCGCTTTTTGATGTAGCAAAAGTCGCATTTTTTCTCTATAGCGCTTTTTTTAAATAAAGAACTAAATTGGCGCTTTTTGTCAAGAATTTGTGCACATAAACGAAGCAAGAAATCGATTTTCGACTTTTCGATCAACCATTTTCCATTCCGATCAATTAACCGATTAATCGTAGGTAAAAATCGATTATTTTGTAGTCGATTCTTATTTATCGGTATTTTTTTTAATTAGGCTAAATTTGCACGATGAAATATTTCGTGAAATTTGTGGCGTGAAATTTTCTTTATTTGATAATAGAATGGACTGGAAGGAAAAAAGTTGGGTTGAAAAAGTGGTAGGAAATAAAATTTCATGTTGTTTTTGTAAATTATCTTCACCGCATTTGCAAAAAGCATATAAGAAAAGTTTCATGAAGAAAATTTCATGAAATACCTATTCCATAGCGTAAATTTAGTATTCGTTTTTTTCGTTTTATTTCTAATACTAAATTTACACCATGAAATATTTATTGAAACTTATTTATTTGCTTCTTAATAGCAATTGTGGAAAAGCAAATGGAGTAAAGAAAATTTACCAAAGCCATCTAAAAAAAGGGGTTTTTATTTAGTTTTTCCTTTTCCCTGTAAAATAGCTAAAACTCGAGAAACGCCTCTTCTATATAGAACCATAGTAATGTATATGGTTCACAGAACCTTTCTTTCTAAACTTCACTGTTTGCTCGTTTTTCAAATGTCGATTAATCGGAGTCAAAAGTCGATTTCTGTATAAAGTTGAAAACTAAAAATCGATTACAAAAAAATCGTTTTTTGTCATTGAAAATCGATTTTCGACTACAATCGCTTTTTAGCTCAAGTTTTTTGCTATAATCAACTTTTTGTGGAATTCCCCATGCTTATTTGATATCAATCTTTTTTCATAAGTTCTACTTTACACGGCCGTTATTCTTGAATATATGGTCCTGTTCTGGAAACCAAATACGAGTAAATTTCTCGGTTTCCAAAAATAAATAACGCCCATTGATTTATTTTAAATCGTATATAGTAATTTAATTGCAGATATGATATTTTAAGCTCTAAAAAATATGAAACTAAAAAAGTCTGAAAAAAATTTGCTATTAGTGGGTTTAATTTCTCTAAATCAAGCGTTTCTAAATCGATTCGATTTACAGATCATGCAGGATAATTTTACTTTAAGTGAAGTAAGCAAACTGTGTCAACAATTTTATTTAGCACTTTTTAGGGTTTTTTAAGGAGGTGGACAGCGCTATATGCTTACGAATATTTTACAACACTGTTGTGGAATACTTTGCACACTCACTTTGCAGAAGGGTGCAAGGACTTTACAAAGAGAGCAAAGTCTTTGCAAAACTTTGCTTAGTGCAAAGAATATTGTGGAACAGAAACATTTATCACTTTGGCAAAAAATGTAATTTGATAAGTGCACAGTGAAAAGTTAATAATTTTTTTTTAGTATAGGGCCCAGGTATGAAATTATCTTATATATATTTGGTATATTGCTCTGTGATACACTAGAATTATTCAGGAGTTCTGATGTACCAATTCTGTTTTGTTGGATCCTATAGAAAACGAAAATACATTGTATGGTAAATTGTAAATGAAGCGAAAAACGCTTTTCATTGTTACAACATGGACTTTTCCGAAATTTCTCGGATACGATTCTTATCTTTCAAGTAAGGCATGGACTTAGAAAAGCGGTTAGTAAATGCCTAAGATATGGTGGCTTAACTGTAAAAAAGTACACATTTTTCCACATTGACTTTTAGGCTAAGTTTCGTAGCGTTTTAATTCAGAAATAATTGGTCATAATTAATATTCCAAGGAATAAGGGAAAATCACATCAACTTAATTTTTCAACGTACACAGCAGAAGAGAGTACCAATGTAAAATCACATTCACATTTTTAGTTGCTAGGTTAATGTGAAGACGACAAATAGTTACAGAATAAGGGGACTATTTTGATTTAAAAAAAAACTATTCGAGTTTGTATGTTATTCACATTGCATCTTTTTAATTCAAAATTTATTGAATTTTTAAAAATAAATTTGGTGTTGACAACGTTAAAAAAACTAAGTACTTTTCCGATGGAGCAGCTTCACAATATAAAAATAAATATAACTTTGCCAACTTAATCAATCACAAGAACGATTTTGCTGGCAAAGGAGCGTTTGATGGTTTAGCGGGTAGTGTAAAAAGACTGGCTTATCGTACTAGCCTTCAACGTGACAAAATAAGCAGATAACAACACCACTTTCCTTATTCGAGTGGGCCGGAAGTTCTTTTAAAAAAAATAATTTAGCTTTTTGTTCTCAAAAGGATCATGACGTTCATTAACAAAAGTACCGACAGCGATTCGAGTGAACAGTAACAATAAAAAATACTCGAAAATTTCACTACTACAAACCATTGGATGGTGTATCACTGCAATGTAAGCTCGTTTCGGAAGATGAGAAAGTTTTCATTAACAAAGTTTTAAAAGAAAAATAAAGAAAATTTTGATTGTAAAAAAACTGTTGATAAACTCGAAATTTTTAAAAACTGTGTTAGGGGATGATTGTTAGTGACGAGTACTTTCGATTAATATATATTATCAAGTATTCCATGATCAAGTGGAAAATGGGGGATCCACTTGACGTGATCTTACTCAAATACACGCTCAGGTCGTCAATTATTCGAATTTAGTGTGTCTACTATTACGAAAACTAAAATCAGACATTGTGCAGAAGTGATTGCTAAAAGTCGTAAAAACTAGATCAGAAAATGTGCAGACTATTCCGTTAAAAGTCTTAAAGGAAATTATATTAATCGCAGAAACGTCGTACCAGAAAGCTGGCGGCTATTCTGTCAAATGTCTGAGGGAATTTTAGACAACTCGGGAATACACCCTCAAAATCGAAAGTTATCGATCAAAAAACGATTTTTTGGGACTTCACGGACAAAAACAATTTTCACTGCGTTGTTTCTGCACCGATTTTCAATTTTTAAACAGTGTCGAATAGAGGAAGACTTAAGCTTTCCGTGCATATTTAAGATATTTTGTTTTCGCTTATATTTCATGTAAATATCGTCGAAAAAAATTCAATTTTTTATTTTATTCCGATTTTTTTAAATTTTGCGTATTTTTCTCAAATATTTGCTTGAAAACCTACCTACCCAGGAAAAAATTTTGTAATTTTTGTAATCGGTAGTACTCTGTTAATGGGTTCTAAAGTAATGAGTGGTACTTATTTATCTTATTACTATGGTTCAAACTAGAATTACTGCTTAGTTTTTAATAAAATTAGTACGCATTTTTATCATTATCAGAAAGTAGCTACAATTTGTTGATATGATGTATTAATGAAATAAGTAGACAACCACTTTTGGTGTCAGCATGAGTTTGTATATGAAAACCAATCTTAGTCGCTTAAGCTTATAAGTCAAAAATAGCTGAGTGGGCAAAGTTCTTGTCTTCATATTTGAACGAGCACAGGTTCGTATCCTAGCTGGGTCAAAAAATTTAAATAAAAAAATGAAATAAAATGGAAAAAATATAAATAAAACAATAATGCGTAATAATGTTTTTATTTGTTTATTTGACTACTTGTTTGTTAGCCTTAAGTAAGTAGTTATCGAGTCAATTTGTATGTAGTTACGACTTAAATCATCATATACTTTGTTGCCTACCAGTAAGCAAAGTTTTTGCTAAGTATTTATATGTTTTCATATAAATCGTATTTTATAGCGATTACAATGTCTTGTGCCTTTTGTTGCTGGAAATAAGATTTAAAAAGCAATGAATTCATGGTAAAATTAACAAAAAAAATATATTAGTTTTTACAAAATAACATCGCAAAATATTATTAATTTTTTAGTTCATGGTAAAATTAAGAAGAAATAAATAATTTGTTAAAAAAAACTCTGAAAAAAATTTTAAAAGTATCGTCGTATCGACAGTAAAATATCGTTGATACCGATGTATCGGAAAATCTGAAGTATCGCCGATATATCGGCATCGGTTACATCCCTATTATAAACCTAATCCCTATTTAACACCCGACCAAAAAAGCGGATTGTTATTAGTTTGTAATACACATACACACTATACAAACTTTGTATAGTGTGCATGTGTATCTGTGTGTCTGTTTGCGCCATTGTAGAGCCGAAACGGGTGGACCGATTTAGATTTACTTTTTTTGTTTGAAAGATGACTTGATCGAGAGTTTTCTTAGCTACTTTAGAATTTAACGTTATCTCTATATTAGGACCGCTAACTTGTTACTAGCTGTCTCTTTTTAATGTAAGAAGTATTCCAGTGTTGCCCAAAATTAATAAATTATACTAAAACAACCAAAGTAAAATTGATGGAGGCCCTTGTGGCTGAGTGGTAGCGATGCTAGCCTGTCAGTCCAAAGATCGTTTGTTCGATCACGGCTGTACACCCTGGGTGTTTTCCGCAGACAAGCTAGTCGCTTCTCGGGTTGTGTTTGTTAAAAAAAAGATATAAGTGTTTATCAAAAAATTAGCATTTTTGGAGCAAAAATAGGCAAATCTCCACTTAATATTTTTTAAGTCAAAAATCGGCAAACTGCCGATAAATCAGTAAATATGACAGACCTGGCTACACTATCTCACGTAAATGCAACTCTCTTTTGTTTTCCCCTTGGTAATATTAAGCAACAACAATTTCTATAGAAAAAACAAAAACTGCACAAGAAGAATTTCGTTGTATGGACACGAACGCAACTTTATAAAAGAATTTAAGAAAGTTGCAGAACCAAACTTGACTCATATGGGCGAGTACTATGCAAATTTAAAATACTATAAAACAAAATTTTATATTTGTGTTTAAAAAAAATTAACCAAAATAAAACAAAAGTATACAAGTACACATTGGAAATAATTCTGAAAAAAAAACCCGACTTCAGTACGAAGAGCCTTTCAGTACGATGGCTTTTCATATAAACAATTTTGAAAATCGGTATGCAAATGGAGAAATTGTGCTCTAATAAATATTTTGGGTAAAGGCGTGGAAGACTTGTCCCACCGATTTTCGTAGAAAAATTATGCGACCAAACTCTGAGCAAACATTCCAAACAAAAAAAAATTTTGGAAGTCGGCCCATAAATGGAGAAGCTATGCGATAATCAATATTTCGGGGGAAGGGAGAAAAATTATGGTACCAACCTGCAAGGGGGGCTTGCAGCAAATTTCCCAACTGATTTTCGTAAAAAATATGTAACAAAACTTTAGTCAAACTCTTTCAAATAAAAAAACAATTTTGAAAATCGGTTCACAAATGACAAAGTTATGCATGGGGGGATTTAGTTTCCCCCTCCCATTTTCGAAAAGAATTATGGGGCCAAGCTACTAGCGAACCCTTGCAAACAACACAAGAATTTTGAAAATCGGTTCAAAAATGACATAGTTATAAATTTGGGAGGGCGGAGGGGGGAGCAAATTTTCCCCTCCAATTTTCAAAAAGAATTATTGGGCCAAACTGCTAGAAAACCCCTTCAAACAAAAAAGAATTTTGAAAATCGGTTAAAAATAACAGAGTTATGGATTGGGGGTAGCAAAAATTTCCCCCTCCGATTTTCGACAAAAAAAATTTTGGGACCAATTTTTGTCTAACCCTTTCAAACAAAACAAGAGTTTTGAAAATCGGTTCACAAATGACAGATTTATGCATGGGGGCAAATTTCCCGCTCCGATTTTAGAAAAAAATTATGGGATCAATCTGCAGGCAACCCCTTTCCAACAAAAAAATAATTTTAAAAATCGGTTCACAAATGACAGAGTTATGCGTGTACAAACATAAAAAAGTAAAAAAAGAACATGCACACGAATTGATAACGTCCTTCTTTTTTTAAAGTCGGTTAAAAAGTAATCAATTTCTGTTAAAAGTAACCAAAACGGCAGCCCTGCTTGCACGACAATTTAAGTGAAATCACGAAAATCTGCGCAAAAAATTATTGCATGTTGTTCTCTATTTAACGACAATATGAGCGACAGTGTCTTGCGTTTTGTCATCAATGTAACTTTTTTGAGGTCAATATAAGCTACGGTCTCTTACAGTTTGTCTTCAGTAACATTGTGGAGGACAAGATGACCGACAATGTCTTAATTGCTGTCTACAATCCAACATGGTTGAGGATAATATGAGTGACAATCCGTTAAATTTTGTCTTCAGTATCCTACATAGTCATTGACGACATAACAGGTGACATTGTCGCATTTTTAATCATTGATAAGAGAGGCGACGTTTTCACTTATATAACCATAGACGACAAAATATGCGGCAATTTCGCCCACGTAGTCACACTAGTACCTGAGCGACATTCTGGCTCATTGAATCGCGCACGACTTTCGCGACACTTGTTCGAAAATTTCCTTGATGATTTATTCCGGCTGTCCGACGTTTGCTCTCGAGGATTTAACAATGTCGTGAACCCGTCATTGACGATGTCTTAAAGATGTAGCTAACTGGGTATTTGTTGTTAAAGTATTGCTTATTAAAACAAATTGAATTTTGCAAAAATCGTTTATTCCTATATCCCGAAAAATCCCGTATTCCAAAAAATACCGTGATTTCGGGATCGGGATTTGCAAAGTCCCTAATCCCCTTCCAGAAATAGATTTTTACATTAATGGTTTGTTTAATACATCCTGCAATAATGTAGACTGCATTTTTAACATATACTATTTGTATTAAATTTTCTATTGAAGCTTTAATATCCTTGGAATGTAGCAGGTGGTGTGACTCTTCGGTGGTTTTTGCAGTATACTTAATGATATTCAAACACTAACTGTGAATAAGTACGAAATTGTCCCTTAAATACATATTAAGTAATGACTTATTTCCGGCGTTCAAATTGAATTTCGAACTTAGGTGTCCCTGAAGAATTTTATGTGTGGTACATTTCAGCCCGCTAAATCGCTATTTAAGTGAAAATATTCTCCCCTTTCCAGAAAGTGATACAAAGTGAAAAAAATAACAGAAAGGAGTTATATAGTAAAAGTTATTCTCAGAAATTTCCAGGAAATTTTCCACATAAAAGAGCTCTACACTCCTTATATCTAGAATGTAAGAATTACACGATTTCGTACTATAATAATACGTAAACTTTCAAAATACCGATACATATATACTTTATTTGCCCCGTGTGCCAGGATCAGTTGTTGGAACCTTGTTATTTTTTTTATTCTGTCCAGTGTTATCAGAAGAAGCGCGTTGAATATATTCTAAAACTATTTTATTTATTTTTTCTGGTAAATACAACAGGCAATTGAAATGCAAATTTCCTCCCACATTTCCAAAGACTTTCTGCAATTAATTTGCCAATTGTATGGAATAGATGATTAATGCTCAACATAGCTTCCATAGTAAACTTGTTAAATGACTCAATTTGTTCAGAGTTCCTACTGAGAAAAAGCAACTTTTATATTATTCCTCTAAAGCAACTCGCAACTTGTCACCACTTCATCTCAAATGCCTTCAAACAAATTATGTAAACGTTCGTGCGTTGAGAAGATTATGTAAAAATTATAATGAATTCTAAAATATAATTGATTATTCTATAACTTTATATTAAATCGTCTAAATGCTGTTATGTTAAGTCGTCTAGACCTTGATTAATGAAATACCAACTTAATTAATATTTTTCTCAGTGTAAAAAGATATAAACAAACAAATGTATGTACTTTGTTTCACAGAGCAACATGTTTAATAAATTACAAAGGATGTACATGCATATATATATGTAGGTAAAATACTGTATCCCTGCAGATAATATTGGGGTACGTGGCTCATTTTAGCTGAAATCGATTAGTTACAACATGGTCCTATACATTGCAATCATGTCATTTGTAAATATCGAATAGTGACATAGACTAGTTTTAAGACTACTACGATGTAATGCAGTAATGGACCATGTCATTTGCAAGCCAGAGTTTATAGTTAAGCGACAAGTGCTCGCGCTTTAACGATTGTAACCGTTAAAACACGAACACTTGAGTGTTCCATCAAATGGTGACATAGAATAATTTTGAGACTACTTCGATTTAATGAATAGCTGGCCTTTATGGTCCACCACTAGGACATTTTAATGTAGATCGACCATGTTTTCTCAATATAATTGGGTTACCTTGGGAGTGGTCCTAGTCCTCTATGGAGTATACTTTACATGCGTATGTGGCGTAGTCGTGTTGTCTGCAGGGATTAGCATGTGTATATACTACACACATTTATGTACACGTACCATAATGTTTGCTTTATAATTAGAGGTTGGGAATCGGCAATTCCCGGGAAAAGATTGGTTAACATTTCCGGGATATTTTTTGAGAGTTTTTTGCGGGAAACGGAAAATTAAAAGTATACATTATTTCTTAAATATATGGACTTTATTTAAAATATTTTTAAAATTTTCGTTAGTGATAGCAACATTTATTTCGATTCACACATATGTATAACAAATTTTGTATTATAATCCTGGGTGCAAGTTACATCATTGTATATCGTTCGAAATTTACCTTTAAATGGGTATGGGATTG
Organism: Panzeria rudis; assembly: GCA_956483635.1. Lineage (NCBI taxonomy): Eukaryota > Metazoa > Arthropoda > Insecta > Diptera > Tachinidae > Panzeria > Panzeria rudis. The sequence goes on along the minus strand of OY101451.1, from coordinate 71,227,971 downwards.
TATCTTTGCATATAAATCCATACAGTTCGACTAAAAGTCATAACTTAATTAATTTAATCTTTTTATTCGCATTGCGATACAACAAGACTAAAAGTCTTATAATTATATTACAGGATTATCATAATTGACCAGATATGTGCTATACAAATTATATAATAAAAAATATATATGAAATATATATAATAATATTAAATAAAAACCAATATAGAAATATAAATAATAATATAAAAATAAAAAAATTTAGTAAACAAATCATAAAAATTTCAAGAAAATTTACGACAAGGGGAAAAAGTAGACATATATATGTATAATAAACATTTACGAATAAATGCAAATAAACAAACATATGGTGATATACTCGTAAGTGGATAAATTATATATTTGTAACTTTGACTATAGAAAATGAAAATCAATTTCTTAAACTACGTTGCATTATTTACAAATTGTATGTATAGGCAGTGCTGCCATATTTTTTTCTCGAAAATCTTCAAAATACAGAATATACTTTGTTTTGCGATATAAAAACCAAGTTAAATCACACTAACCCATACGAAAAGTAGTGGTTATGTTTTTTTTGCAAATATTTGCTAAGTGTAAACGTACCTTAAGAATCTGCTGAAATCTCATACAAATTTTTTTATGTGCAACAAATCACCTGAGGCTACATTGATTGCAAAATGTCTTTAGTTAAATTTGTATACGCCAGAAAACATTACTGCTGATACAGTTACTGTAGCTGCTTAAATCAAAATTCGACTCATTCAAAACGTGCGTACAAAATTCAAGCGATATAAAGCAAATAAATATTGTTGATAGACATGCAGTGCCAGGCACATCGAGACAAATTAACTCATCCTAAATTGCCGAGGACTGATCTAAAGTCTTTGTCAGAACGTTCATTATAGTGTTAACCAAGGCACAGTTGTCCCAATACGTTCTTGGGATGCAACAAAATGTAGCGAAAATATTTCAAAAAGGCATTTGACATCTGAAGGAGGTCAAATATACAAGCAGCGAAAATAGGCAAAAAATAATCACCTGAGGTTAGCGGTCAACGGCATGCTCGCCTTGGTTTCAATGATGCAAAAATAAATATTTTAGCTAAAAAATACGTTTTTTCTGAAAGTAACTCCAATTAAGACAGAAAAAGTCAAAATTTTATATATATGAAAATCTTTTTTTAAGGGCAAAAATATTTTTATCTTTTCGACTCAGCAAAACCACCAAAAATAAGATAAATCTTCACATATGGTAACACTTTGTATAGGCAAAGGTAGCGAGTTCCAAAGACAAATACTATGAATTAAAAACGGCCACTCAGATACCAGCTTTTTAAATCTTATTTGAATCAGGTTGTTATATCTTCTTGACTGGGTAAAAGTTAGACTGTTAAATAAGTAAGTAGCCTCATTAGTAAAAATGATCTTGTGCAAAACTATCAATGATGTTATTTTCAAGATCGCATAAACTAACTCTATAAGGTTTACTCTCATAGGGTGTTATGTGGGAAAAACTACTGAAATTGAAAATGTATCGCAAAATAAAATTTTTTTCTGTTAATAACAAACACAACCCGCGAAGCGATTAGTTTGTCTACGCAAAACAAGCAGGGTCTATGGCGGGAATCGAACCCATGACCTCTGGGCTGACAGCACCGCTACCACTCCGCCGCAGGGGTAGAGTTTAATTTTCTACTGATTATGTGATTGCAATTCGCAAAAACTTCGCCGACTTATATTAGGGTAGGCATAAGATAAGTTTTGGCAAGCAGCTGTGTTTTATAGCAGTAAAATTTTCCATGTTTTTTTTAAGTATTGCAAAAGTGCGTTTGACTGATAGTACGACTAAATTTACACGATAAAATTGCTTAACACTTTCATTGTCCGATGAACCACATATGGCCCAGAAAGCGTGCCTTTGGATTAAACGACCACGTTCATGAGTCTCATGTGGCTCAGGAGAATAGCACAACTTGTATGGCATTAATTTCTCTAAACGTGCTTGGACTATGTGGGTTTTTGCTAGGGACGTGCTAGCACAATCCTATATTTAAAAAAAAAATCTACGGGACGTCCAAAATTATTTGTTTTTTTATTGACGGAAGTACAACTTTTATAAAACTTACTTAATAATCTCTTACTTGCTAAGCCCTTTTCAAAATAAATCAAACAAAAGCATTTTTTTGTATTGCAAACACTCCGTGTCTACGCGTTTTACCCTAAAAATATAAAAAATAAAAATATATATATAATTTTATACAAACAGCAGTTGCCAGAATAAAATATATTATGATTTTATACATACGGCTACAAACGTCATAATTGCAATTGTAGAATCTAATAAAATCGTGTAAATAATTATAAATTTCTGCCAAGTAAAACCATTAAAAAAACGTTTAAAAAAATCATAATTATTACCTGCCACGCATGTGGCTCATGAGCGCGCAAATGCCCAAAACAAGTACAATTTTTAACAAAAAAAAAAACATTTGGATGTACGAGGTAGTTTTTTTGTTTGGGACAGTCAACGTGTTAAGTTCTCTTATGTTTAAACGTTAGAAATTGTACAATAAATTTGTTTAATAAAAATTCCATTAAATTGAAATAATGTCATTTTCCTAAACCGTCTACGAGAAAAATTATTGCTTGATTCGAAAACTACATGGAAGATGAGTCTAGTAGAGCGTGTCTTTTAATCATTATATCAGAATAAGTTGGAATACTTAATATAAATATACATAAATAATTGCAGTGCTCTAATCGTTTCCTTTGAGTGACTTTTTGAGAGTTAGTGAAATTATTTCAGAAAGTTTAGTGTAAATTTTAAGCTCATAGAAGCTGTACAAACTTTGTGTTTTCACGACTTAAATTTATTATAAGTAGACGCTATTATTGAAACCCTGAAGGAGATGTTTTAAGGGAAATAAAATAAAAAATCAATGACATAAAGGCAGACTGTGAAATAACCTAAAAATACTTAGTTTTGTTTTAGAATTAATATATTAATTTGCAAAAAGGTTTAATTGATATGTTGTGATTAGCTTAATCTATATGCCTGTATTTCGTTGGTTGCTAATGCCAACTCATCAGTAGATCTTTAAACAAAAATCGGTTTCACATTTGTTGTCCGCCTATGGAAACGATTTTTTTTAAAGATCTACTGATGAGTTAGCATTAGCAACCAACGAAATGCCGGCATATAGATTAGCTCACCACAACATATCAATTTAACTTTCTTGCACATCAATTCTTGAGAATATCTCGAATAAATACATATTATGATATTGACTTTTATTTAAAAATAATGTTTATATTAATAAAACTATGAGAATTTCGCCAAATTTGAGTTATTAAATATTTCCCGGTAATACCAGGAATTCCTGGGAACGCGATATTTTATTCCCATTTCCCGGGAAGTGCGTCAAGAAAATCCCAAACCCTATTAATAATGTACCAGTCTGTACACATATTTTAAATATCTTTGTGCAGGTGTGTGAAAACTCTCGATTCAGCTACAGATTTTTAGAAAATGTCCTTTAAAGAAAACAAGTTTAGTATACATTTTTGTATATGAATTTTTAAATAGGTTTGTAGATATTAAATATGTTTGTGTTTGTATCCTGTGTGAATTAAATAAACAAGACTATGAACGAACACAAATACAAACAAACTTTGTCATAATATTTAAGATTTTATTTAAATAACTTTTTTTAATTTATAATGCTATTAAATATTCGTATTTAAAACAAAATATAAAAATTATTGGGTGTACTCGTTTCACCTTTTATATGCCTCTTATACCTCTTAAAGTTTAACCCTTATATACACGGTTATTGTAGAAATTGAGGCGTAGATTACGAAACAAATATTTAAAAACATCTAGAAAATAGGTTTAGTATTGATTTTAAAAAAAGTTGTATACTTTTGGCAACACAATTCCTAAATATCTCGCATATGTCCAATCAAATTGTTAAATGCAACATCACTTTTGGTAGCTTACTTAACAACAGATGAGAAATATTTTTTCTTTTCAGTTAGACAATTCTCTACTTGTAGGAAACTCGAATATATGAAATGCTAGTTCAACTAGGTTGAAGAGGCTGCCGGTTTCTAAAAACCGGCCCACTTGGGTCCTTTGGTCGCTTTGTGATACAAAGTTCAACTAAAACACTTGTTCCTATTACCCACCACAATATAATCCCAAAAAAAAAAATCTTAAATTACGTGCAAAACATATATTGCCGCTCATCTGATTAGGTTCGACATCTTAGCAATACTTTTTAGCAGTTCTATCAAAAGCTATTAATAAAATTGCGTCTATTAATAAAGGACATTCTCTACGTGTAATCTGTGCAAAAAAATTTACGGGAATATTGTATCGTTATCTAAACACTTACTGCACAACAAATTTTGTCCAAAAGCAGTGTCTTGTATGGTTTGCACTATAACTTCAACGCGAGTGATCAGTTTTTAATATGTTTTGAACTTTCTTAGCCGTTGATAAAATTTGCAATTTAAATGGGCCGAGGAAAATCTTTATCTAAAGCTGAAAGGTTCAAAATTATTGAGTCATACAATTTTGCAAGTTTATTTTGGTTCAGGCTGCTTTATTGGTAGCAATCAAGCCAGTTTTTTTTCGAATTGACGGCTTGACTCATAAAACTTACGTGAACATAGTCTCCACACATTTTCAATAAAATTAATGTCGGGAGAATATGGAGGCCATTGCACTACAAGCACATTCTGTTCATCAATCCACTGTTTGACCAGCCTTGCAGCACGAATTAGCACAATTTCACGCTGGAAACTCCAGTTAAAGGGTGTAAAGATGGTGTTGACGAATGGAAAAGCCTTTTCTAGGATGCCTTTATAATTAACGGCATTCATTTTTGTTGAAAGAAACTACAGCTGAGCTGTACTGTAAACATTGCATCACCTGCACAGCTATGATTTCGATTTAACTGAAGTTCTTCCTCACAGAGGTCATGGAAATAATAATGATAGCGATCAGCACCTTCACGGTTAAATTCATTCGTCTAAAAAGACCACTTGTTTCTATTTGTTCTTCCAGGTCATGTAAGTCCCAGCCAAGAATGATAGAATACAAGATTACGACATCCCGCGCATAAAATTGAGATTTTCCGCGCATGTGTAACCACAGACGTCACTCAACTGTGTTCCTAGTGGTAAATAATTGTCAGCTGTGATTTTAAATAATGAGGTGCCACAAAATCGCATACATTATTTTGCATAAAGGTATACTAGCTTACACAAAAAAAACTAAATTTCATTTTCTGAAAAGGAATTCAATGAAATAGTAAATATTTTCTCTATGAACAGGCCTACAAACGAATTTGTAAATATAGACAAAAGTAACTCAACAATTTCATTGGAAAAAACGTGTTTTTTCAGTGAACAAATTGTTTAAATCTATAAAATAATTTGTCTAAAAATATTTACCAAAAAAATGTAAATTCGATTAAGTTGGTTTTCTAAAATCATGTCTGTGAACACACCTTTTAGACATGTATATAATAATTATTTAATCCTTGAGAAAAAATGTTATACAGAAAACAATTATGGTGCTTTTTTGGGCAAAAATTGTCATAAGTTCAAAATTTTTTCAATTTTCAAATTAAAGATTGTATATTTTCCAACTCTGAAAGAATACTTCCATCTACTATTTTTTGTCATGTAACCAACAAAGAAATAATTGTGACAATCGGTTGTTATTTGGATCCGATATCTTAAAAGTACAGGACCAAGGATTTGAAAAAATTAGAAATTTTTTAAAATGAGTATACCTCACTAACTATACAAGATATTTGTTTAAGCAAAGACTTTTTTAGAGCTTTACAAGTTATATAAGGACACAAAAAATTTTTGGAATCGAGTAAGAAACAGAGAAATGACAAGCGTTGAAAAATTTTACATGACCAAAGTGCACTACTTTGCACTTCATACCTCTGAAGCTGAGAAATATGGGAAGCTCATCTTCCTAAATTAAACAAGAACACTCCTCTGATATCTCCATGTAAAATTTTATACTGATCGGACTAAGGAGTTAGAAATAGCTGATATATTTCCAAAATATTTAATTCTGCCTCACTGGCATTTTTCTTATACTCATACTTCATAAAAATTTTTTTTTATTAAAATTCAAAATCGGATGTTTTCACTAAGTCTGTTGTGACTTTCTAAATTTTTGCCCGATGTTAACAATTTTACTTTTTGTACGTTGGGAACAACATTTTATTTAAGATATGGGTCAAAGCAAAAATTTAAAATGTTTTGTTAGCTTTATGGAGCATTTTAAAGTGGTGAATTAAAAAAAAAACGCTAAAAGAAATTTTTTTTCAAATAAAAAGCCTTGTAATTCAGTGAATTTTTATCTGATCAACACAGTATAAATATGAACTGAAAGAGGAAAAACATATATATGCAACAATGCCAAATTTGCTTAATTCATTAAACAGTACTTAAGATTTTTGGAAATATCTTTACAAACTGCAATAAAAACTAGTTTTTCGCGAATATATCGAAAACGGTTCTTAAGAAAAATAAATAAAGCCATATTCGTGTTCAGCCGCCCCAATTTAGCTTAAGAACATCTCATTTTTGAGGTGTATTTTTTTTTGTGAACTAGTGTAATTTATCAAATTTGTATAAAGTAATTTAATTTTTACTTTTTATTCCTGCCACGTCAGCATTCACAGACAGAGTTTTTTCTGTAATGAAGAGCAATTGGCGAGATGAAAAAAACAAAACGTCTCTGAATCTGTTAAAAAATGAATTAATTATTTACTTTAATTTAAATATAGACCGTAAAGATGCTGTGCAATTGCTTAGAAACGATAATTGTTTGATAAAACTTTCGAAAAGCAATAAAAAATACGTTTTTAGATATAACAATAAAGGGAAATAAATTGTACTTTATTTTTATACAAAAAAAATGGAATCCCTATACACAGAAAAAATTATCACCAAAAAGTTTTCGAACACAAGTTTCTCTAAAAATAAATTTAATTTTCAGTAAATGTTCTGTCCATAATCTATGAATTATTTGTTTGACTTTTATTTAGAACGCAAACACCAAAAACAACAATAAAAACTCTGTCGTAAAAAACCACCCCGATGACGACATACACAGAAATAACAACAACAACAACAATAATTGCAAGAGGAATGCAATTGTACCAAGTTTGTTTGCAAAAGATTTTTGAGTGAATCGATTAGTTACTGTCGTTGCGTTAATGCTCATTAATTTTTTTGGAGTATTTATACATATAAACATTCAGACTTGAACACATTTAACAAAGTGAAATCTCATTAATGCTTAATGGATGCTGATGATGACACAGACAACATTTTTGTTTTTATTTTTGTTTGATTAAGTAAATTATTTTGCTTAATAATTGTTAGCATTTTTAGACTAATTGCTTATTAAATTCAGACAGAAATATTGTTTAATAATTTTCAGAAAATCCGGTAAATATATTTGTTTGATTTAGTAATTTTTTTTTGTCTACTACAATTTGTGAATTTTTTTAGACACATGTTTTTATAGATTTAAACAATTTGTTTACTGAAAAAACACGTTTTTTTAATGAAATTGTTGAGGTATTTTAGTCTATATTTACAAATTCGTTTGTAGGTCCGTTCATAGACAAAATATTTACTATTTTATTGAATCCATTTACAGAAAATGAAATTAAGTTTTTTCTGTGTAGTTCTCATCGAAAAATAAAATATTCTTATGCTTTTAAATAATTCTTTACATACATGTATACAGCAAAAAGTAAGGAAACTCTCCTTTTAAATAAGGCTTAGTTTAATAAAATCGACTAACAATATTAAAAGTTGTCAATTTCCAATAATTCTTTTGTAGCACAATACCTAATACATTCTTCGAAAATATAACAACGTACAGTGCTAAAGAAGCAAAAATCTTTCAAAGAAAACCAGAAATTTCTAAACAGATAATGTTCTTTATATCGTTGCTACCCTTCAGATGCTGTTAATTTTTTTTTACGTCCAAAAATTTCTAGATAAACTATATTTAAAAATTTCTTTTACGTATCGCTCAATACATTCTTTATACGATTTCAATATTATTTTCAGAACACACACTTTATTTTGAATTCAATACAATTTATATGTATAATATTCGATGTATTTTAACATAAGCTCCTTAGGTATTCACTAAAAATATCAATTATAATAAAAAAAAAATATGGATAAAACTCAATACTCAAAAAAATTTCAGTATAAATTATCTAATCCGTAGCAAATTCTTAACATCCCACCCTCACCCACTAATGGGGCGTTATGTAATATGTAAATAGCCCCTTATGGCAAGTCACCAATAAACAAATACAGTGTTGTCTAAAAGGTTGGTTCGAACAGCTGTTTTCTATGGTTATGGTTATAATGGGTGATTTTATAATAACTATCGGAAAGTAAAAAAAAAAAACACATAAAATTCAGAAAAATGCATGAAATATTTATTTGGATCGATTGTTGGGTCGATATAATTTAATGTTTGAAGATTATTTCATGCAAATGTTGGCCGCGGCTGCGCCTCAAATGGTCCATCCGCTTAGTCCAATTTTGGCATACTCTTTCCAACATTTCGGCCGGTATCTCACGAATAATGTTGGCAATGTTGGCTTCCAGTGCGTCAATCGAAGCGGGCTTGTCGGTATAGACATTAGCCTTAACATAGCCCCACCAAAAAATAGTCTAGAGGCGTTAAATCGCACGATCTGGGCGGCCAATTGACTGGTCCCAAGCGTGAAATAAACTGTTCACCGAACTCGCCTCTCAATTGGTCCATTGTTTCGCGTGCTGTGTGGCATGTGGCACCGTCTTGTTGAAACCACATGTCATGCAAGTCAAGCTCTTCCATTTTGGGCAGAAAAAAGTTTGTTATCATCGCACGGTAGCGCTCACCATTCACAGTAACGTTGTGATTCGCATCATCTTTGAAGAAATACGGCCCAATGATGCCGCCAGCCCATAATCCGCACCAAACGGTTGTTTTTTGTGGATGCATTGGTAGCTCTTGCAATGCTTCTGGCTGCTCTTCACTCCAAATACGGCAGTTTTGCTTGTTCACGTATCCATTCAACCAGAAATGAGCCTCGTCGCTGAACACAATTCTTCGATAAAAAAGTGGATCTTCATCTAACTTTTCAAGAGCCCATTCACCAAAAATTTGGCGTTGTGGTAGGTCGTTTGGCTTCAATTCTTGCACCTGCTGTATCTTATAAGGCTTCACACCCAAATCCTTCCGCAAAATTTTCCACGTAGTGGAGTAACAGAGGCCCAATTGCTGCGAACGGCGCCGAATCGATAATTCACGGTCATCACCAACACTGGCCGATACGGCTGCGATATTTTCTTCAGTTCGCACTCTACGTAAACGTGTTGGTGGTTTAATGTCCAACAATGTAAATTTGGTGCGAAATTTTTTTACAATAGCCCGAATAGAAGCCTCAGTAGGTCGATTAAACTGACCATAAAATGGAAGAAGCGCGCGATGAACTTTCTTAACAGAGCACGCATTTTGGTAATAAAATTCAATAATTTGCAAGCGTTGTTCGTTTGTAAGACGATTCATGATTAAATTATAGACCAAACTGAAGATGTTTGACAGTGACACAAGATACAAAACGTGCGTGAGCTGTCAAAACTAGTGTTGCCAAAAAGATAATAGCAAAAAAATCACTCGTTAGTTACGGTACTTCTCATTGAATCTTAAGGCCCTTATGACACTACATTTTTTCTTCATTTTTTCAAGTTTTGGAGAACAGTGCAAATATAATATAATAGGAAATTTTACCAGGTGCAAAGAGTTCAGCTATTTTAAGATAAATACCAAATTGTCAAAGCTTTTACTAGTGTTATCGATAAAAAAGGGGGGCCTGTCAAAAAAAATGTAAAAATGTTCAACTTAAAATTGACGTTTCATGCTTGAAACATTAAAGTGTTGCCAAGTTATCGCTTTATTCACGAATTCAGCGACTTAGCGCCTTGTTTTTTTCAATTTTTTTTCTTTTGCCGTTTTATTATAAATAAAAAGTAGGCAGCACTTAAAGAAGGCATTACGTTTTGTTTACATTTTGTATAGTTGTTTCCTTCTATCATATGCTATTTCTTTCTTTCAATCCTATAGCAAAACAATGCAAGAAAAATGTAGTGTCATAAGGGCTTAACTCACTAGCAATAGATGACAACTGCACACTAGACTGTCCCGTATTTTTTGGAGTTTTAAATACGTTTGTAATTCATTGCTTAGCACTCCGTAGTTCTACAGCTATTATTTAAGAAACAAATCGTCTTACCAACAAAGAAAACCATACAAAAGTTACAAATTAAAGATGTTTCATCATGCCGTATCGCTAGGGTTGCCATCCGTCCTCTTCTCCCCGGACACCGTCCTCTTTTTTAGGGCGTCCGGGGTAGTCCTACTTCTTTCTTATCAATTGTCCGGAGTTGTCCTACTTTTTACACTTAAGTTTTTACTGCTGCTTAATTATTTTCAAGGCTTATTTTTCTGCTTAATAACAACTGAAAGGAGTTTTATATAACAACGAGTTACAGCACTTATAAAATGCAAAGTAGAACTTAAAACTGAAGACTACAAAGGCAATTATCAAAACTACGCGAAAGGTAGCATAGATCGGAATCGCAAACATGAGTGATTTAGTTGGTATTGGTTCTTAATAAAAGATTTGATGGTTTGGTACTGAAACATTATGGTTATCCACAATGCTTGATGCTCGATAATAAAGAACGAATATTTCAATTGCAGTCTACTACTTCTATATCAAAAATTCATTTTATTGAGTTAGTTGACCTTAATGTAGCTTTATATTCTGCAACTAAGTATTGCTAACACGGTCACTCTTACACCTCATAGAAGTTCTGTTAAGTCTATAAAAAGTAGGGTTTGGAGCCCTTGTCCAGACTAAGATATAATTCTTCTAAAGAAGAAGTGGAGAGATACCTAAGAAATTCTAGTACATCTAGAGATACACATCCGCTTATTTTCTGGCGCATTGGCGTCTTATACATAAACTAAAAGACAATTGTCAACCGCGCTTTAGTTTTCAAGTGAGTTCTGTCGCATCTGAGAGATCAATTTTTTCTGCAAGACTTGTTCAAACAGACTTATGAAATCGTCTTCCTCCGAAAAATTTGAGAATGGATTGTTTTTTAAACAAAAATTGTATTCATAATCATAGTCAAAACAAAGTATGCTTTAAGAGTTTACAACGAATATGTTGTATGATAATACCGGCTTTAAATTTTTAAAGTAAACTTTGTTTGGGACTATGAGTATGCGTCATTTATTTTAAATACTGATAACTTTTATCCCTGTAATGCTGTATAATAAGAAAAAATAACTCAACTTCTGTTTTGTTTATTTAACTTTTAATTTAAATTCACTAAAGCCAAGCATACATTACTCCAGTAAACTAGCATAAACAAGTGATGTTGAATCGCGCTCGAAGCCATACAAGCATACCATACAAGCATACTGGTGCAATATTCATTTCTTTAAAAATTATCTACGGGTAAGTTGTTGTACCTAGTGCGCACCGCATTTATTTTGAATGATTTGTTTTATTTCAGAAACACTTTACAATATATATTTTGTTCCTTTTTTCTTAATTTATGAGTAATTTATTCAAGTAAATGTGTTTTATCCCGATGATTACTCTTTGACAACTTTTCTCAACTGAGCTAATTTCACCATACACAATACCACAAACTGGTACCATCAGCAAATTATCAAACTCTGTTTGACATCGCTACAGCCAAACGTTCAATCGCACCAAATGCCCATACACGACTAAACCACTGGTGCCATCACTTGATTGCGCGTGCATACTGCTGTAGTGTATGAAGCCTTTAAGCATATCGGTATCGCCGATACTTTTTCTTTTTCATGATTTTTTTATTTTTTTATTCTCTATTGAAGTTCCTACGTTTATAGCTGAAATTTCTATTTCTTCGACAATTATTCAATACAAACATTTTATAAAAAATTTCAAGAAAAAAAAAATTTCAAGTCATGAACATTTTTCCTACCCTTTTTGATTATCTACACCTCTTGCAAAAAAAAAATAAAATTTAATCCAACTAATTTCATAAAATATATCATCGTGTAAATTCAGTCTTACATCAAAACTTTTGCATTGTTGGAAGCCCACTATTGTCGTTATTATTTCAAATGACACGGCATAAGTTATTTTGATTGCCAAATGTGTTTTTTAAATTTATTTATTTATAAAAATATCGTCCTCTTTTTTGGGCCAAATGTCCTCGTTTTTTGTGGTTGCAGTATCGCAGTACTACCGAAATTTGTATGAACGTGACTCAAACGCAAGTCGGCACGGCTTAACGTGCACAAAAAAGGCCAAATTTTTTTCCTGGACTACACTGTGTCATTACGAAAATATTTAGAGGGTATGCGCAAAAAAATCGATTTCGAAACATAAAAAACAGGCTAATTTGTGAATATATTATACAAATAAATTCACGTATTTGCCATTATTTTTCGACTTCGATTTTTATTTTTGACGCATAACCTCCAAATTAGGGATGAAACGATACGCCGTTTTGCCGATCCGATACCGATACCGATACTTAAAAATAAATATCGCCGATACCGATTCCGATACCGATACGAATATTGAAATTGAGCTTAAGTTTAGATTAACAAAACTCAAGGGCAACTTTTTTATTATACAAAATTCCAGTGTAAGAGATTATTAATATTTAAAATTGATATTAACCCGGTATAAATAATTGGAAGTATTTTTTAAGGAGCTACATTTTCTCTGCTTCCCAAAAATCTATATTAAAAATATGCAGATAACACAGTGCAACAGTCCAAAAAAACACACGGACTTGACAGTATAGATTCGATTGTACTACCACGGGGTAGTAAAACCCTATACTTAGCTTGGCGAATTTGGTGACCAATTTCGTTTTATGGACCTCCAAAGTTTTGCAAAATCAGCGGGCCCTCAAAAAAAGATGTCATCAACTTTTGGCCAACAGAAAATTCAAACTCGGTGATACCGCTTAACTATATATGGCAATAATGTAGCTGAGAGTTCGCTAAACAGATTTTATTACCATTTTATGCCAAAAAAATTATTTTTTCGTGCACCTTTTTTCAAAAATTAAGGAAAACAATTTTTTTTCACTTTTTCCAGAATAACTTACAGGGACTCGTAATTTTTTATTAACAATATTTGGCAAAGTTGTAGCTGCGGTAAAGCTGAACAACTTTTGTGAACATGTCAATACAAGCTGAATGTATCTGGGCACCCTAAACAGCCCAGAAAAACTAGTTTCTACCTTAAAAGTTTTCGTTTCTTACGAGTTGGGCTATATTTTTATTGAATTTTTTGCTTTCTTTGTTATTGTTCCACTTCTTATGTTGCTGATTTTAGTATTTACTATTTTTTATTGTTTGTTGTTGTTTTGCCAAATAATGGTAATGAAAAATTTGGAGTCCCTACAAGTTATACTGATAAAAGTGAATAAAATAATTAAAAAAATTTTTTTTTTCAAAAAAAGTACAGGAACATATTATTTTTCTGGGCACAAAATGTTAGTGAAACACAACAAAGAAGTATGCACTTGAATATACTATTTTCAAAAAAACATATTTTTTTAGCATAAAAAAATAGTGAAAAACTAAAATTTTTAAGGTAAAAAGTGGTCTGTGTGAGCTATTAGAGTGGCTAGATACGTGCAGATTGTATTGATATGTTCACAAAAGTTGTTCAACTCTACCGTAACTATAAGTTTGCCAAATAGTGTTAGTTAAAAATTACAAGTCCCTGTAAGCTATTCTGAAAAAAGTGAAAAAAAAAATTTTTCCTTAATTTTGTCTACAAAAAGGTGACGAAAAAATATTTTGGCATGAAATGTTAAAAAAATCTGTTAAGCAGACTCTTAGCTACATTATTGCTATATATAGTTAAGCGGTATTATAAAGTTTGAATTAGCTGTTGGCCAAATACTCATGACACCGTTTTTTGAGGCCCAACTGATTTTCAGAAACTTTGGAGGCCCATAAAAAAAAATTGGTCACCCAATTCGCCAAACTGAGTAATGGGTCTTCCTACCCCATTGTAGGACAATCGAACCTGTACTGTCGAGTTCTTGTGTTGTTCCAAAAGTCTTTATTTGTCGCATAGTGTAATTAGTAGAAAAGCAAGAACATAAAAAATTCTCGCCATACTCGCATTAAAACAATTGTGAAAATGGGTAATTTTTTATCCTTTTTACTTGAGGAAAAATCGTTATAAAACACCGAAAAAGAAATTTGTCCGAGCATCGCTTCCAATTCGGTGATTGGTAATCGAAAAACAAAACTTCTTGCAATAGCAAGGATATGTAAAACTAATTAGAAATAATCCAAATTTGCAATACTTCCGGATCGCGAATTCTACATTTTCATGACTTTTTGGAGTGTCTTTTTTTGCTGGAATAGATTTAAAAAACAACGAATTGAATTTGAATTTGAATTAATAAGATTTAAAAAATAACGAAATGAGTTTAGTTCATGGTAAAATTAACAAAAAATAAATAATTTGCCAGAAAAAAACTCTGAAAAAAATGTTTAAAGTATCGGCGTATCGACAGTAAAATATCGCCGACACCGATGTATCGGAAAATCTGAAATATCGCCGATATATCGGTATCGGTATTCGTTATATCCCTACTCCAAATACTTTTGTAACAATTACATGTACTCCTGGAAAAAATATTGACCTTTTTTACGACCGTTAAGCCCTGCCGACTTACGTTTAAATCAATTAAATACGAATTGCGATAGTGATGCAACACGACATGATGGAACATGTTTTATTTGTATATTTCCTATGGGTTTCTTTGTTATAAGACGGTGTAATTTGTTTCTTAAATAATAACACTGGAATTACAGAATGATAAGCAATGCATTATGAACGCATTTAAAGCTCCAAAAATATGGGACAGTCTGTACTGTACACCCAAACATGTGTCTTTTACGAGTAGATCTTGTCAAGGGCTATAAGATAGCAAAAAGTGCCCTATTTTGACACTTCATGGTTCCGCTCCAGAGAAAGTTTGAGAGCTGATATTAAAAATATAACAAGGAATACTTCTCTGCTATATTCTTTTAAATACCTGATATATGTTACAAATAATTTGATTCTCCCCCACTGTGTATTGTCTTATAGAGCAATATTCAAGTAGCTTTAAATTGCGCAAATGTATATATTTATATGAACATATGAACTTTTGTAGGATTTAAATTTTTCCATACATATTAAATAAATTAGTATAATAGCAGCCTTATTTATAAAAAACATTTTATGTTTATTAAGAGCTTATTTGAAACTTTCTATACAATAATTGTCAAATAAATCTCTAATAAATATAATATAATTTTGAAATAAGGAAGTAAGTATGTATGTATACTAGGGTGGCCGTTAACAACAAAAGTGTGATTTTTGCCAGTCTCAACCCCCAGTTTGGTGAATTTTGGTAAAAAAAATCATCCAGCAAAAATTTCAGGTAAATCGGTTGGGGGAAAGAAGTGCCGCAAGCCCGCTCAAATTTGGGAAAAGCCATAAAATTTTGCTTTCTTCCCTCATAACTTCCAAAATATAAATTTCACAAAAAAGTTTTAGAGGAGAAAAATGTTGCTTGTGAAGTTTTGAAATGCTTAATGAAATAAATATAAAATATTCAAGCAACATTAGCTTATTTTAATGTTTCATTCGTCCTCCCAGATCATGGCAACTAAAACACAAATTTGCAAGGTTTTGGAATAGAACAACTAAACATGCTTTCTTATGTAATTTCAGCTCCTGAATCTGAATCTGCATTCAGTTTATATTTTTTTGCTTCTAGTTTTTGAGAAATACGCTTTTTTCAAAAACGAAGCATTTACACAGCAAAAGCTAACATAACTGGATAACGGATTGCCCTATTCCTTCGAAACAAAAAACCTAATTCGACAACAATATTATCGTTAGGTTACATGCATATTATTTTTAAATCTGCTCATTAGTTTTAGAGATATCGTAGAACTTGTCGAAAAAAATTTTTTTTATGAAAATTTTTATTTTTAAGACATTCACAAAAATTTAAAAAATATAATTGAAAATTCAGGTATATTTCAAACAAAACAAGCCATATTTCATCAAAATCCGTCAACAACTTTAGATTTTATGAACAATTAGATATGCAGAAAATTAGAAGCGAACAAAAAATGTGTTAATTTACAGTTAAAAAAAATGTTAACATAACTGGAGAACGGGTTGTTCTATGCATTTAAAACAGAAAACCAAAAGTCGACAATAATATTAGCTTTAAGTCGCACCAGTACCATTGTTTTTATCTGGTCAGTAGTTTCAGCGATATCGTGAAACTTACCCTATTTCTTATTTTTCTTAATGACCTTCTCGGTCAGACTTCAAATCCTATTTTCTCTTTTGCAGATGACAGCAGCATCTGCCATTCATATTAATTCACGAATAGGCCAAGCCTTTCGGAGACTGGGGCCATGCGGCAAAACATGAATGATACACTTAATGACGATCTCATAATAATCTCTGAATGGGCTCGTGCGAATAGGGTCGATTTTAATGCTCGCAAGACCCAATACTGTATGCTTACGCACAGGCGTACGACCGAACTTGCTGCTCCATCTTTAATTGTGGATGGTGGGAATGTTGGCGAATCAGAAGTTCTTGATGTTCTTGGCATGAAAATCCAGTGCGACGTTCGATGGACTGACCACATTTTTCAGGTCTCAAAAGAAGCATTCAAGTGCCTCGGTTTCTTAAGACGGTGTAAGAGATACTTCACTCCATCTGATCTCCTTAGCACTTACACCACCTATATTCGTCCGAAAATGGAATACAACTCTCATGCATGGGCCGGCGCTTCAAAATCTATTTTGAAGTTACTCGACCACGTACAGGAGAGGGCGAAGAACCTCATAGGGGACAGTAGGGTAGCCAACTCTATTTACTCGCTGGAGCATCGACGCAGTGTGGGTTGTGTTTCACTGTTTTATCGCTACTACAATGGATTTTGTTCTGATGACATCAGGGAACTTGTTCCCGAAACCCGCTCCTTTTTGCGAACAACACGTTCTTCAGTAAGAGCACATCCATTTGTGGTGGATATGCCAGTAAATCGAACTACGCATTACAGAGAGAATTCGTTCTTTAGCCGAACAGTTCGTATGTGGAATAAACTCCCTGCAGAGGTCTTTCCTGCCACTTTCAATATGGAAAAGTTTAAATCGAATGTTCACAAACACTACTCCCTCTATCCTCCTTCCCATAGCCAATCTTCCTAGTTCCGGCACAATGCATTGCATGAGTGCTGGTCCAAAAAAAAAATAAAATAAAAATGTTTTATAAAAATTTTTGGTTGTAAACAATATGGTTTGTTTTGTTTGAAATATACTTTTCTATATATTAATTTTTATGAAAAAAATATGTGAAAAAATATGCAAAAAAAATCTTCCATATAGCTAACGGCGACCCTAATGTACACCAGGGTGATAATTTTTGCATTTTTAGCTTTCGTAAATAAACTGTCAAAAAAATTTTTGAAAATTCATTTGCACAAACAATATAAATATGCGAGACAATTTCGGCCTGTAAATTTGCACAGAGTATTTGTGCATTTGAAAAATTAAAATAAAAAAAACGTCATAAAATACACTACGTGACAGCATTTTTTTTTTGCAGGAACACCACTATATATTCATTAATCTAGAGACAACACATAGTCAAACTGCGCACTTGGTTTTTAATTTCCTCATCTTTTGTCCTTTCTAAAGGACTTAATATTTTTCAATAATGCTTATTTTATATGATTTTTTTGTAATATTAGCATCTAATATTTTTTTAGCAAACTAGGTACCATTTTATAAAAAATTTTATAAAAAATTTTATTTCAGTTCCCCTGAACAAGGATATAAAAAAATGTCCTTTTAAAAATATATCCTTCGATATCCTTAAAAGATTTCAATAAAATTTTGTTTTAAAAATTATATGTTGTAGGATTAAATTAACTCTATAAGACTCGAAATCTTATGATTTTATCTCTCTTAGTACAAAAGCTGTCGCTGTTTTATTCACAGCACAAAATTTATTTCTATAAAAATTGTATGTAGAAATATTAATTTATATAAAAAAACAAACATTAATTTTGAGCCGAGAGCGATAAAATCATAAATTGTGTGTGCATTTTAAGTTTATTTGAAATTAATATATATTTTTGTATACATATTTTGCAAAACATTCAAATAAAAATGTTGAAGTAAATATTAGAAAAATTGTTTCCAAGGACATCTTTTAAAATTTTGTTCAGTTGATCTTGAACTATTCTTCCATATCATTGGCAGAAAAAACACTATATATCAATTAACAAGCATTCTCAATATATGTAAAATCCTTAAAAAAGGGCAAGAAATGAGGAAATGAAAAACCAAATACGCAGTTTACCTATGTTTACTCGCTAGATTAATGATATATAGTGATTTTTATGCCAAGGATGTGGAAGAAAAGTTGAAGAACAACTGAACAAAAATTTAAAAAATGTCCTTGAACATTTTTTTCTAATATTTCCTTCAAAAGCTTTAATTATTGTTTTAAAAAATATATAAAAATATATATTAACAATAAATGAACTCGAAACTGCACATTTTAAGTTGTTATCCCTCTCGGCTCAAAATTGATGTTTTTTTATAAATTAATTTTATGCATACAATTTTTATACAAATTAATTTTGTGTGACGAAAAATATAATCACAGCTTTTGTACTAAGAGAGATAAAATCATTAGATTTCGAATTCTTATAGATTTAATTTAAGGCTACAATATATAATTTTTAAAAAAATCTTTAATGAAAACTTTTAAGGATATGGAAGGATATATATTTAAAAGTATATTTTATTATAATTTTGTTCAGGGGAACTGAAGTAAATATTTTTAGAAAATTCTACGGAGTCTTCCCTTTTATTTTGTACCAAGCTCACTAAAAAATATAAAAAAATTATTTAAAATAAGCATTCTTGAAAAATGTTAAGTCTTTTAAAAAGGATAAAAGATGAGGAAATGAAAAACCAAGTACGCAGTTTGACTACATTTTATCTCTATATTAATGGATATATAGTGGTGTTTCAGCCAAACAGAAAAAATTAAAATTTGTCAAGCGGTGATATCTGTAAAAAATTTAATTTATAATTTTTTTTAATAATTTCTGTATAAAAAATAAGAAAAGAAACCAGAAAAAGACTTCAAGTGACAAAAATGTATATAATTCATTGTTGTTGTGACGCAGAGACAAGTACAAGAAGTATCTGGATAAGTACGTTGACATGA
The DNA here is from genome assembly GCA_956483635.1 of Panzeria rudis. Taxonomy (NCBI): domain Eukaryota; kingdom Metazoa; phylum Arthropoda; class Insecta; order Diptera; family Tachinidae; genus Panzeria; species Panzeria rudis. Next base: position 71,208,551 of record OY101451.1, on the reverse strand, counting down.
ACTGTTAAAAGTTGCACTTCAGTTTCAAAAGGGCTTCATAAAACACTTCTCGCAAGTTTGGCAATTGCACAAATGGTAATTTTAATCGCTTTTATGAAAACCTTTAATGTGTTTTCTTATAATTGTGGTTATTAATAATGTAGTTATTATATGTATGAATATAAATATATATTTTAGTATATGTACATTAGGGTGGAGCGTTAGATTTTTTTGCTAATTTCAATTTCGAATAGCAATAAAACGTTGCACTTTATTGTCAGATACATTAGAAAAATAGTGAAAAATGTATTGGGACCTACTTTTAGCATCAAAACTTTGAAAATGAGATCAAATCGTTAAATTTTTGAAACATCACACGATGCTACACTAAACACTTTGTTTAGTTGTTGTAAGTGATTAATTAATAATTAATTACACACAGAAACAACTATAATTCGTGTTCTATTACTAAATTCATAAATTCAAACATTTATTTTACGGAAACCTATGACAAAATTCGTAAAATTAAACACTAAAATTCGTAAATATTTAATAAGAAAAAAATCGTATCTTTTTTTTATCAAAATTTTGTATTGGAATATTTAAAAACCAAAGAAAAAAATAATAAAATTTAAAAACAAATTCAAACACATGTGTGTTAAAATAAAAACCCATGATAATTTTTTCTGTGCACTCAAACTATCTACTATTTTTATACATGAAAGGTCAGATTTCAGACAAACTTAAGATGATCCAAATTTTTTAATTTCTAAGTCATAATTAGGGATGTAACGAATACCGATACCGATACCGATATATCGGCGATACTTCAGATTTTCCGATACATAGGTATCGGCGATATTTTACTGCCGATACGACGATACTTTTAAAAATTTTTTCAGAGTTTTTTTTTAACAAATAATTTATTTTTGTTCGATTTTACCATGAATTAAATACACTTCGTTATTTTTTAAATCTTATTAATATCAATTTTAAAAATTAATAATATTTTATGCTGTTATTTTGTAAAAAAATTATTTATTTTTTGTTAATTTTACCATGAATTCAAATTCAAGCCGTTGTTTTTTAAATCTTATTCCAGCAAAAAAGAGATACTCCAAAGAAGTCATGAAAATGTAGAATTCGCGATCTGGAAGTATTGCAAATTTGGATAATTTCTAATTAGTTTTACATATCCTTGCCCTTGCAAGAAGTTCTGTTTTTCGATTACCAATCACCGAATTGGAAGCGATGCTAGGACAAATTTCTTTTTCGGTATTCTATAATGATTTTTCCTTAAGGAAAAAGGATGAAAAAGTACCAATTTTTTATGCGAATTTAAACTCAGAACTGTATTTTCATGTAAATTTAAGTGAATAAATATAAACTTAGAAGTCTTTTAATAATTAAGCTATTAAGTTATTTAGAAGAATATTAGTTGATAAATGTCCTTTAAAAAAATCGATTTTTTAAAAAGCATGGCGAGTATTTTTTTAAATTATAAAGGAATTAAACAATTTTTCTTGCTTTTCTACTAATTATCTGCATATTTTTAATATAGATTTGTTGGAAGCAAGGAAAATGTAGCTCCTTAAAAATTACTTCCAATGTTTTATCAATTTTAATATTATCTCTTATAATGTAATTTTGTATAATAAAAAATTGCACTTGAGTTTTATTAATCTAAACTTGAACTCAATTTCAATATTCGTATCGGTATCGGAATCGGTATCGGCGATATTTATTTTTAAATATCGGTATCGGTATCGGATCGACAAAACGGCGTATCGTTACATCCCTAGTCATAATCATCATATCTTAAGTAAAAAAAAAACATTTTCTAAGTTAATTTGAGATCGCTGAGCTCGAATGTAAAACTCGCTTATTTATTCATAATGTTCGCAATATTTTTTTTTTGTTTTTTTTGTTCTTTGTTTATTGCCGAAAATTCCGAAAAAGGTTCATCTGAATAAAATAAATTTTGCACTGTTGATTAAAAATCTTTCTTAATATTATTATATTGAACTTATTCACGCAAAGAAAAAGCATGGTTGAGGCAACCATAATCGAAGAGGAACATATTATGAATAATATATGGTGGAATATATGGTTAAGAAAATCTATTTTACATATAAAATAGTTACAAATAAACACATATATATGATTCAAAACAACCACACATATGGTTCAAAATTACAATATGTGGTTTGAAACAACTATATATATGGTATAAAACAATGTATATGGTTTGAAATAACCATATATATGGTTCAAAACAACCATATATATGGCTCAAATTTACAATGTTTTGTTTTAAATAACCATATATATAGTTCAAAAGAATCATATATATGGTTCAAAATTACAATATATGGTTTGAAATAACCATAATAAGGTGCAAGACACCCATGTATATGGCTCAAAATCACAATATATGGTTTGAAATAACCATATATGGTTTGAAATAACCATATATGGTTTGAAATAACCATATATTTGGCCCAAAACAGCCATATATATGGTTCAAAATTCCAATATATGGTTTGAAATAACCACATATATGGTTCAAAACAACCATATATATGATTCAAAATTATAATATATGGTTTAAAATTATAATATCTGGTTAAAGATAACACTATATATGGTTCAAACAACCATACATATGGTTTAAATTTTATTTTTTTAACTGGTCAGTGTGTGGAATCTGAAATACAAAATTATCTATTCTAACAGATGTTTTATTTACAATCGGCCACATTGTAAAAGCCATTTCGATTTGAAATATTGCACCTTTTGAGTTAATTTTTAAGTTTCAGATGTTTGAGATATTTTATCCGAACTAAGCTATGAATGCACTAAATTGTCTGATTAAAAGAACACTGTTTTTCGTTTTCAAATTGACACAAAAAGCGATAGAACCAAAACTTTTTTGGAAGCAGAGAGCGATGACTCTTTTGTAACCAAAGCTTCCTTTGCAAATAAACTGTTTTAAAATAGTAGAGACAAGAACCATATTTTAATGTTATATAATCATATTGTTGAATTTTGAGATATACCATGACTGTAGCTTGAATTTTTTTCAATAATAATATTGTTAAATTCAACCACGTTGCTATTAATATGAATGCTAATAACATTATGATTATATGTAAGCATGAGTTTTTTGTCGTAAACTAATTAAGGTTCACAATTGGTTAAAACAATAATAACTTATTTGCTACACCCATAAGCTATATCGGGAAACATGATATTGTTTACGCAACCATGCCACAACCATATCTTTCTTTGCGTGTTTTCTTTGAATCCAAATTGATTATTTGGCTAAGGCTCGTAACGTTATATTCAGAAAGAATCGGGATTGATGAAAATGAAGAAAAATATGTCAATGGTAACACCGGAAATTGCCGAGAAAATTGAGCAATTACCTTTTACTTGAGTGATTTAATTCTCGTACTAAATTTTCATGAAACAATTGTATATATAAAAATTTAAATCACATTCAACAGAGCCAGCTGACAATTGGTGATAAACAGAATATATATGAGCACTAATGATGGATGTTTAGCCGCTGGCAAAAGTAGTGGTGCTATGCTCTGCTGTGTATTTTGAACAAATAAGCTGATGTTAATGTGTTCTTTGTTTCCTGCAATATTTATCATGCCCGATTCTGTCCAAATACAACGCCACCAACCTTAACTAATAACCAATTTAAATATCTTTCTATTCTTTTAGGCAATGCAACAATTTTGTCGATCGGATAAAAATGTATTGAGTTACATGCCTTAAAATTTTAAAAAAGTGCATATTTAGATCTTTTCCCAAAAACTATCATTTGAAATTGTCCCTTTAAGATGAAAAATTATATTCAGGTATGTGATGGAAATCGATTTTGAAAACGAAGCACTTTTGAAAGTCCCTTTTAACGCACTTTTCATCAAATTTTTATAATTTTTGTGATACAACTCTTTTGTAATAAAGAAATCTTTTTATAATATTTGTGATAAAATTGTTTTTAATAAAGAAATATTATTAAAAAACACCTTTCAAAACCGCTTCGTTTTCAGAATCGATTTCCATCACATACCTGATTGTGTATTTTTGTTTTCCGGCTGAAGGTTTAAGATAATTCTATGACAAACACATGATGCATAAAATCACTAAATTTTGATAAGAAATAAGTCAGGTTTTAGCCGTTAAGTGAAAACGGCTATATTTTTATTCATACAAAATTAAACATTTAAGAAATTTTTTATTTGACATATTGTCATAATTTTATTTTAAATGAAATTTATTTGCTGATGGTTAAGCATTGTCTATATCCATTTCATTGGGCCATTACCAAATCGTCAGTAGAGTTCAACTATAATTTTGAACAGTTACAAACAAACTTCTTATCTTATGTACAGATTTTCGAAAGCCATTTGAGAATTTACAAATAAATATGTTCAAAAATAAGCATAGTAGACTTTGACACTTATACAAAACCCAGCAAATAATTTTTTATTCGATATAAATCTTTTTTTTTTTGTTAGTGTACTGACGATTTTGTAAAGCACCAATGAAATGCATAGACAATGTTTAACCATCAGCAAATAAATTTCATAAAAAATTAATTTATTTCAGTTTGTATGAAAGCCTTTTTTTCTGAAATTTATTATTTTCGGCTTTTTAGTTCAATATTTGAATTAACGTAAATTCAAATTATTTTATTATGAGTGGAGTGTTGGAATATTCAAATCAGATTAGCAGAACCGATCAGCACTACTGATTTCGCCACCCCACAGATTTTCAAAAACAAATTATGGGATCAAACTGCAAGAAAGTCTTTTGAAACAAAAGAATAACTTTAAAAATCGGTTCATTAATGGAAAAGTTGTGCGATAATCAATATTTGCATGAAAAGGGGGGGGGGGCGGAGCAATGGCCCGTCCGAGTTTCGAAAAAATATGGGATGAAACTGCAAGCAAAGCTTTTCAAACATAAATATAATTTTGAAAATCGGCCAATAAATGGCGAAGTTTTGCGATAATCAATAATTGTGGATAATCAATAATTGGAACCAAAATGCAAGCACAGCCTTTCGAACAAAAAAAGAATTTTGAAAATCGGTCCTTAAATGGAGGAGTTATGCGATAATAAATATTTATGGGTGGGGGGGAATTTCCCACCGATTTTCGAAAAAAAGGTCTTACAAACAATAAAAGAATTCTTAAAATCGGTGCATAAATGGAGGAGCTACGCGATAGTTAATATTTTGAAGGAAAATTCCCCCCATTTTCGAAAAAAATTTATGGGACTAATCTGCAAGCAAGCCCTTTCAAACAAAAAAGAATTTCGAAAATCGGTTAAAAATGACAGAGTTATTCGTGTACAAACATAAACAAAGTCTTAAAATTACTTAAAAATAAACAAAGATCTGAGGAATGCCAAAAATTCAAAATTACGAAAATTCACAAAAATTTGCTAACGTCAAATAGATAGCAAAGTTTGACATGGACTAAAAATAGGTAAAATGTTAAAAAAGACAACCCCTGGCTAAAAAATCAATTTTATCGCGAACATAGCGACAAATTGTAAACAAGCGCTAAAACTATTTGAAAATAGCTAAAATTGTAAGGTATGCCAAAAACTCGAAAAAAAAATTCGCGAAAATGACGAACATTTGCAAAATAGTTGCTAACATCAAAAAGATAGCAAAGTGTGATATTATTGAAATGTCGGCAGAACTGTAAAAAGACAAAAAACTATCAAAAAATTACTCCTATCAGGACAATGGCGGAAATGGCTAAGTCAGAGCTTATTCGTTATATTATGCCCAATGGCAATAAGTTTTATTAAATATTGCCTGTATCACAAAACGTACTAAAATTTGCAAATAAGTTCTAAGGCCGTAACATTTTAAAAGGATAAATGCTCGCAAAAATTTTGTTGTATATATTGCAAATATTACAAAAATTTGCAAATAATTTTCGGATACAGATAGAAGCCGTTGAATTATTTTCACATAATTTTGCATTGTCGTACCAAATATTATTTTATTTTTGTAATATTTGTTCTTATTTGCTTTGTATTATCTTTTTTTGTTTCAAATAGCTCACTAAAATATGAAGAGTTGTTCACAACAGTGATATTTTTTAAGTTTCTTAACTTATGATTTATGATACCTTGTAAATACTCCAAATATAAAAAAAGTTCTTCGGAGAGTTCTAGAAATTGCATTCGGTGCTGGAACTTGTTTTAACAAAATAACATAAAAAATGATTTTTTGCGGTCAGTACAGCATTGCTCATAGCGTGATACGATGAAGAAATTTTGGCCACAAAAATGTATAACCCTAATGTACATATATGTATGACGGACGACAGACTATAAGTCAGTAAGTGGCATGGTGTCGGTTAAGGATTTACTTTGCGATTTGCCAATGCTAGTAGTTGTAGAAGCTCTTGAACAAGGCCAACACACTTAGATACTTACTTTGCATACAAAAAATATAGTAGCATATGCATATTATGTAGATATTTTAAAAATTTTCTTGCATTTAATGTGAGTTATTATATGGGTAAAAACCATGAAAATTGGCTAAACACGCACATATCCAACAACAACAAAATAATCGAGGAGAATCAGCACGAAAAAAATTAACAAGAAATTACTTACATGAAAACTTTCTTAACTTAATTAGCTGCTTTTTTATTTAAGTTGAATTTTCTATAAAATTCACATATTCATATACACACTTATACGTGGTTTGCGATTAAGTTAAAGCATGTCTGATGGAAAGCTGGGTTGATTATAATTATATTTCCCAAACAAGCAGAACATGTATTGACGGATCGATCATACTTCGTAGAGAATTTATTTTGGCACTCTATGTCTCTTTTGTTACTGAATAGCAAATATAATTTGAATATGGCGGTTAATTTTCGATATTTCGATCTTCATAAGGAAATTATTTAAATATTTGCTAAACATTTTCTTTTTGTTTGATATGAAAATTAAAAAAAAAAAATACAACAAAATGTGTCATACAATTTTTATATATAAAAAATTTTTAAATAACTACAAACCAATTAACAGTATCAAATGAGGAGCCGCAGAACAAAACGTGCTTTTTCGCATTTTTTGACAAATTGGTTTTTTGGTATTTTTATAATATTTGGGTTAAATTCTTCTAGAAAAAATCTAGCTAGCATAATTTTTTTCTTTTTTTTAACAAGAAAATAGGCTCTAAAAAATTGGTGAATAACAAAACGTACTTTTTAATTTCTTTTTATCAAAACGTACTTTTTTCATATTCTTTGCAATTGTTTCGTGTCTTTACATTTTTTGCTTTAATGTAAGATGCAATCCAAACTCACTTTGGTACAAGAATATTTTGTTTAACCAAAATAAATATATGGAGGATTTAATAGAAGATAACATTGAATGTATTTGTCTACACCCAGAGAAAAAAAATCAATAAAAACCATTAACGAAAGTCTAGTCATGTTGAAAATTTTTATTTGAGTATTGAACTACAAACATTTGAATTTTTATTTTATGTATTTTTTTATTTTCGCTGAAATTGATATTAAAGTGTACAAAAACGGCCATTGTAATATTCGATAGCAATCAATTTTTCTTAGATGATTTTTTAGTGTAATTTTGAGAAAATAATTGTATTTTTTGGATGATACAACCAAAAAATAACACTGCCGTAAATAGCAACAAGATATATATTTAGTATCAATGTGCATTTTTTACATATAAGATCAGGTTTAAAAACATGAACGGCCGTATGTATAACAAAAACTTAGCAGGAAGTTGGCATAAATGACGAAATTGGACTGGCTCTTAAAGAGTTTTCCCATACAATAGGATATTAAAGACCACTGTATCATGTAGTCCAGACTCATTGCTATATTTTACACTGATTTTTAATTTCAAGGAGTCCAGTCCAACTCGTTAAGATCCAGTTCAATTTCATCGATTATGCTATTTTCATGGCAAGTTTTCGTTATGCATATGGCCCGGCCGTAAGGCCCTAATTGTTGGAGTCACATTACCGAAGTGGAATTTATATTAAAGCAAAAACAAATTTGAAAAAACATTTCAATATTTGTTTTTGTTTTTCATACAAATTCTTCACCAAACAAAGGCATATAAATTCGAGCATTGCTTTGCGTTTCAAAAATTTTAAAATTTGTGTGATAAATAAAACAAATTTATAAAATATTTGAAGTTTTGCTTTTGTTATCTATATAAATTTTGCATTAGTGACGTGATTTACACAATTAAGATCTAAGTAAAAATATTATCGCCTTAAAAACAACGAACACCAAAACGTATTTTTTTTAACAAAAAGTACTTTTTACTTTTTTTAACAAAACGTACTTGTTCCGACATAAAAATGGCTTGATATCAAATAGCCTTAACATATAATGTAATGACAAATGGCAGTTTGATGCATATGCTCATAAGCAAAAACCTTGTTGCCATTTCCAAGTTAATGCGGTCTTTAAAGGGGCGAAATAAATAAACCTCACTTTCCCAACAATTTTAAATTAGCGAAAAAGTACGTTTTGTTCTGCGGCTCCTCAAATATTAAATTAAGACTTTTCAACATTTAGATTTATAAAATAAATTTTACTCACATTAGTTATAAGAAGAGGTGAAAATATAGTAAAAGATTGGTATCAAAAATCAACTGCCTCTGGAAGAATCATAAATTATACAGCGCAACAGTGATTTTGTTGCTTAAATAAAAATAACCTGATTATGATGGCATCATTAGTTTTTTCCTAGCAACTCTAATTATAAAGATGTAGGGACATTTATGATTTGCATAATTTAGGACAGTTTTTGTATTATTCGCTTAATATTTCACGAACGGTCCTCCAAACTTTAAAATACTTTCTGGATTATTAATCTACACAAAAGTCTCTTTCATTTGGGTAGAGTGACATTCATAAGTATATCAGGAAATCTTACTGTTATTGCAGGGATATTAGAAACCGCGTGTTTTTGTTTTAGTCCTTATAATTTTTTTTTTATTTTATAGTATAAAAAATAATTTTTTTTTGGACGGCGTGAGAGAAGAAAAATTTAGAGTATATTTTTTATTTAATGCACAATTCCTCTGAAACTAGAGGTGCCAGAAAAATAATAAGGCTATTTTCGTTATCAGCGGATGCAAATTAAGGATCCGCGGATAAAATTTCTATTAAGCAGTTTGTAGAGCAAATAAAACTACTATCAGATGGTATAGAAACACTTAGTCAACAGAAAACTGATTCTATTATAAGAAAATTCCCCAAACAGAAAAATAGATCTGAATATTGCAGGTATCATCGCCGTTTTGGTGAAAATGCAGCACGCTGTACTCATTTAAATTTTTCTTGTAATTAATATGTGCTTTTGTGTCTAAGCTTTGTCCACACAGCTCTTAAAATTATGGCCGACTTCCTAAACGCCAAAATTCATTGCAATAATACGACTTTATATTATTTACAACCACAAAGCACATAAGACTTTTCATTACTGCAATGCATTTAGGTCGGCCATTGTCTTACCTTGCCTTTCTTTCCTATTAAATGAAGCACCAAATCAAATTTTCCACATTATAATTCTATGAAATAAAAAAAATATTCTTATATAAACAATTAAAAATGGATTTCTTTTGCTAATCAAAAAATCAAAAGTTAAAAAAAACTGCAGGATAATAGGATTAGCAAATCAACATTTTTACGCAGGTCCCAATGAAAAACCATTTGTGGTAAATGGCATCTAAATAATGAGTTTGTGTTGCACATGAACTATTGCCTGGAAAAGTTCTCTAGAAAATAATCCTTTATATGACACTACAAAGCGGTTAGAGAGAAAAGCCTACACTAAAATATTTATTATAAAAATAAACGTTATAACAAGATTATTTAAACATTAATCTCTTAAAGCTCATCATCAATTAAATTACGTTAGAATTTAAATACTGAAAAATAATAGTTTATAGTGGCAGAGCAAATAGAAATGATAAAAATAGGTGTTATAAAAGAGTTATTTTAATGGTAATTGCTTAAAACTCATTATCAGGAAACCCGCATATCTATGCATACCATGTATGTATATTTTAAGATTTTTCATATTTTTACCGAATTTAGAAATTTCTCATTTAGTAATTTTTAGCTTACCCTCTTGTTGTTTTGCAGAAATATAAAAATAATATAATCATGTCTTGTGAATAACTAAGCTCTTTATTGTATGATTTTGCTGATTTATTATGCGCATAAAACACATTTTTAGATCGTATTTACGGTTTCCCTGCTGATCATTTATCAAAGTAAATTAAAAATTAAATACTGAAAATAGTAGCTGATAGTTCTGAGCAAATAAAAATTTAACATTTAAAATATAATCAAAACGTTCAATTTATTTTTATATAATGTCCAACAAGCGCAAAAGTTAAACCAGTGACGAAAATTATACGAACATACTCGTATAATCTATACATATAAAATCTTTTGTGTGTTTGTTAGCAACGCATGATCTTCGGAAATACTCGTATAAGAGCTGTCAAGCTGAAATGTTTAACACAGGTTCGTGTCAATCCACGTTAGGTTTTTTTGTTCCTGACCCAATCCAATTTTATTTCATCTTAGATTTTGTTACTAAAAACTTTGCACAACAAATTTTGTCCAAAACAGTGCATTTGTTTGGTTTATTATTAATTTTATTAGTTTACACTATAACTTCTTCGCGAATGGTTATTTTTTAGTAAATTTTTAAACTTTCTAGGCCGTTAATACAATTTGAAATTAAATGGGGCGAGAAAAATCTTTATTTGAAGCTAAGAGGGTAAAAAATAAATGTTACCCTGAAGACAAAGCGCAAAAAATCATCAAAGTTATAATTAGGCGAGTGATTTCTTAGAAAGTAATACTCTCTTAGAAAAAACATGTAAAGATTCACTTATAGAGTGACATCAGCAGCTGATGTTATATATCGTTAGCTAAAATGCAAAAAGGCGTAACTAACAAAGTTTTTCAAAGCATGTCAAGACATGTAGTTTAATGGGATTCATAACAATCAATCAATAACTCGATTTTGAATTTTTTGTTAGTTACGCCTTTTTGCATTTTAGCTAACGATATATGTTTATGCTAACAATTCGAAGAACTTAGCTGCGAAAAATAAGGAAAAAGTTGGTACTAAAGCTAGTTTGGTACTAAAGCATTTAAAAATATTGAAAATGCAAAAAAATTCACTTAACCTAACCCATTGCGTAAGGAAAACCATCGGAAGTTTGCTGAGTGTTACATGACCAGGAAGGAAGAATAAAACACGTGGTCTTTTTAGACGAAAAAACTCAACCTTCAGGGTCTTCTTTTTTCAAAAAAAGACCAGACCATGCAGCTTCTTTCAACAAAAATTACAAGAGTCAATTAGAAAAGAGTCAGAGAAAAAGCTTTTTAGTCCGTTAACAACATCTTTTTATCCTTTACCGGAAGTTTCCAGCGTGAAAGTGCGCATATTCATACTGAAAGCTGGTGAAACAGTGGATTGATGAACAGAATGTACCTGTACTGCAATAGCTTACCTGTTAACATTACTGAAAATGTGTGGAAACTTCTTTCACGTAAAGTCTATCCGCACAAAAACATAAATGTGATAATGAGGCCAAGTTCCTATCCAAAAATTTCGTCCGTAAAAAGTACTGAGATCAAAATAAGGACCAATTACTTGATAGGCACAATACCATCTCATTTCTAGGCAACCGGTAAGCAAGGCAATATTTTTCCCATAATTCTTTCCCATATTAGAAAGGCAAAAAAAGAAATTTGCCAAGCTAACAGAGATAAAATCTCAGTACTTTTTCCGTCCGAAAGTTTTGGATAGGAAATTGGCCTTATTTTCAAATTTCTTTTTTTGTGGGGATCTCAGTTCTTTTTACAATAAGTGCCCCATCAATAAGCCCTAGATACAAAAGTTTCCGTTTTCCCATTTTTCCTAATAATTTCCAATCAAGACCTACCTGTGTACCAAATTGCAGATTTCTTGCTATAGTGGAGCTGTTCCATGCATATAAGGGGCGCCCTAGTCCCTCCAAATAAAAAGTGGCCGTTTTAAAATTTTTCTCGTTTTCTGCTCAACAATACCTACCCGTGTACCAAATTTCAGCTCTCTAGCTATACTGAAAGTCTCCTTAAAAAGATGGGGCACCATAGTACCCGCAGATGAAAAGTGCCCGTTTTAAAATTTGTATCGTTAATTGCTCATCAGGACTTACCTGTGTACAATTTCAGCTCTCTAGATGTACTGGAAGTGCACCATAAAAAAGGGGCACCCTCGTCCCCCAAATGAAGTGTGCGTTTTAAAATTTGTTTCATTAATTAAAAATCAAAATGCAGCTAAGACTGATTTTTTGTATGAAAATAGTTTAAAAATTCCAAAAATTGAAGGCATTTATCTTAAAACTGCAGGTATAGAAATGCACTTAAAAAACGAGTTTCTATGGATTTTTAGAAAACAGTGACAGAAAATAATAGTTTTGTGTAGTTAAGTTAAAAGTGGACTTAAACAAAAGGCAGTTAAATCAAAACTATTGTAATTTTTTTTGTTAAGTTCTAATATTAATATTTGACGCAAAGTAAAATATCCATTCTGAAGATGTAGTTAAAAAATTTAGCTTGGGTCAAATTGAACAAAAAGATAACAAACTGGTACACTGAAAGGAAAACCTTCATATGCATATATAATGATTTTTTACGTCACAGCAATGTTTTTGTCATTGTTTTTCAACCAACGTAACGTTTCATTCCTGGTATGAAAATTGCTTCATTAATTATAAAAATTTCATAATTAAAATTAAACTTTTTCGTTCACATATGTATAAAACCAAGCGCCACCAGGCGGCTTTTTATATTTATTTAGTTCTGTCTGAGACTTAATTTATAATTTCAAACACTTGAAAATTACTTGCTTTAGTTTTACTTCCTATAAATAATTTTGTAAATGTTAGTCTTGAACTCTTGATCTCATGTTTGTAAGCCAACACCTTTACTGCTTCAGCCATGTCACCATTGAAAGTCAATGATACAAAATCAATATAAAAGAAAAAGTTCATTCCCAACATCTGTATTTGAACTTGAGTCCTATTTTTATTTTTTACTCCATCATTTTCGGAATGAAAAAATGCCATATTATTAATGACATACAAAATGTATAAAATGTGCCTGAAAAAAGTTTCATACCGTTTATGTAATTTTTCATTGCTAATATGCAAGGTTTCATGCCATTAATGACATTTTTCGCAGAAGGATTAAGCTAATAGAAGCTGTATGAGATTTTAATTGCCAGGACTAAAATTTAATTTAAGTCGACGTTATTATTATTGAAACCTTGAAGAAGATGTTTTAAGGGAAATAAAATGAAAAATCAGAGATATTTAGACAGACTATGCTCATCGCATGTAAAATTCGGGGCAGCTGAGTATAGTACTGTAACTTGCTTGTACTTAATTCTAAGAATCCTCCTGGAAATTTGGCAAGAAAAATAAGAAACATTATGACAAATTATTTATAAAATGATTTGGAGGCTTTAAAATCAAATTGTTAATCAAATAATTATGGTAATAGTGGTCAATTAGTCTTTATACGGCCTGTTACTGTATAATAACTACAAACTCTTATTTGCCTTAATTCACTTAAAAACTCTTAAAAATTTGTGTTAGAATTTTTATTATACTAAGTGACAATCTGTTATTTTCATTTGCTTACGGGATATGGTTTTTTAAAGTGCTACTCTTAGAAAAATTAGTAAGTAAATTATGAAATAAAAAAAAGGGCTCAAAAATACGTATTTTTATTTTATATTCACTTAAAAAATCATATCTCGTGAACAAATGAAAATAACAGATAGTCACTTAGTGCACATATATAGGCTATATATTCTAAAAGTTTCAGATTTTTGTCGGTATCCCCACATCGGTTTTTGGTCCCATTATGTTTGATAAAAATTGCACTTTAAAAAAAATCATATCTAGTAATAGAGTGAAAATATCACCATACTGGCCTATATTTTCTAAAACTATCAGACTTTTATCTATATCCCCACATGGCTTTTTTCAAGCTCAAATTTGAGCATTTTTTAAAATTTATAAATTTTCGCACCTTCATTTTTGCAGAAGATAATATTTTAGTACATTGAAACTTATATCATCATATCATAAGGGCTCCTTCTTCACTACCAAAAAAACAAAATCATTGCTTTATGTTCAACAGGGCTCAAACAGGGTGCAGTTGAAAATCAATAAAATGAGAAAAAACTGTGTAATTTTCAAGTAGCCACTTTTCGGCAATTTAATTATTCCAGTTCAGTTTTGCATTGCAATATTAAATGATCATTACTGCCCTATAAAACAAAACAGGAATCATTTTAATATCTTTTCTACTTAAAAAGCTAGAGCAATTATACCAAATGTATGAAATCGGTCAAATTTTATATATCGGATGGCCACTAATCAGAAGCTATACAATAATAAATAAAAAAGATGCGGCTATGTGTTTCTAGTACCTACAAGATTGTCGTCAATTTTTTTTTATTAAAATTAAAAGCCATACGACACACCTATTTGTTGAATTCACACAGAAGTACTCTATATTAATTTTTATTTAAAAAGAATATTTGCATTAATAAAACAATGAAAGTTACGCTAATTTTCATTTGATAAATCTACTAAATTTAAAAATCAACTTTTCCCGGGAATCCTGAGAATTCCCGGGAACGCAATTTTTTTATTCCCGTTTCCCGGGAAGTGCAAGAGTACGGGAAATCCCTAACACTAATTGTGCTGTATGAAAATTGCAATTTTTATCTATTGACTTCCTTCACTTATTTAAAAATAAAATCAACAGTTGTCTATCGATTTGCATAATATATCGCTAATTTTGTTCGAAAGGCATCTGTCTTTAAGAATTTTATATAAAAATTTAAGTTTGTATAGTTTGAAATTTTAGAAGAGAAAAATCTACTATATGTCGATAATAATAAAGTGTGACAGTTATTGTTAATGTCGCACTGTCAACCCCAATTTGCTGTCGTGATGCCAAATGTCGTGATTACTGTCATAGAGTGAATGACACTTAAGAAACAACTGATTTGTTTACATAATTATGCTCACGTAGTTTGAAGGTATTTCTATCGTGCATCTACTGGTATTTTGTTAATCGAAATCGAACAAGCTGTACTTGAGTTAGGATAAAATATACTGCTGTACCTAGTGGTAATATTAGATAGGTCCACAAAAAAAATCTCGAAATAATAGGAAAATACTGAGGACACAATTTTATTTGGTGTATCAAACTGATAAGAAACATCTTAGTTTTGTCTAAAACAGAATTTCGTTGTAAGTCTGTGATATTTAATATTAAATTTTTAATTATTTATAAGGTCAACATGAAATTTTTCTCATAGAAATTATACTTTATGAGTTAAACCGAAACATTGCAGTGTTTTTATTTTCAAATATTTACCGTACATTCGTTTACAAATAAATTATAACAATTTTCGATATTTTATTTTTATAATTGCTTTCCGTTGCATTTTCTAGGTAAATGTTACATGGGGCTTACCATATTTTGCGTGTGATTTTTATATAGCCATGGATGTGATATGTTCCACTTCATCGATTTTTAATTTAGTTGCAATATCAGTAGACAGGTATGTACATTTATTTATATGTCCATTAGGGTGATTTTTTTAGCAAGTACTTTTTTTGCAGTTCCAACCTGAAATTCTGTTGGGTATGTCGAAAAAAGTAGCCTGAAAGTTATAGCCCTCAATATTAATTTTAAGTACTTTCCTAAAGCCTAGAAAATTTTCCCATACCAAATATACACAGAAAATGTGATTTTATGCCATTACATGTTACATTTTATGCCATCAGATTACTCGGAATAATATATCTTCATAAGTGCCATTACGATGAAAGTGTAACTTGTACTGGTGAGTTGACTTTTACCCAAAATTCTGGCTTTTTTGCTGCTATCTCCGCAATAATCAAGTGTACAAAAAATGTTAGTGGGAAATTAGTTGGAAACTTAATTTTCTACAAAAATTATATAGGCAAAATTGCTTAGAATATTTTTGGAGATATTAACACATTATTATTACGAGCATCTTGTATAGAAAATCTTTCCATGCTTAGGAGAGGTACTCAAAATTAATATTGAGTTCCGTAACTTTCAGGGTACTTTGTTTTTACATATCCAACAAAATTTCAGGATGGAACTGCGAAAAATATACCTGAAAAAATCACCCTAATGTCCATGGTCATTTAAATTTTCGTAATTCATTTATTTATTTATTCCTTGCAAAAAAAAACATTTGAATACGTCTGCAAGTTTATGTGTGCATTTGTGGATGCTAGAAAAAATTTCACTTAATATTAATTTTAGACATTGAGGCAGAAATATTGGTATTTGTATATGAAAAATATTAACCGACTCGAAATTTTCATTGCACAGTGAGTGACAAAAAATCCTTCAAATGAAAATAACCTGTACTAAAAAGGAGTGATAGGAATCTAACAAATTTTAAGATTACAGAATTTTCCCAAAAATGGCTTTTAACCTGTTATTGCAAGAATGCACAAATAATTTTCCAGCAGGAAGTTAAACAGAGTTTTTTAGATATTTTTTTTGCAGCCACTAACTTTTCTTGCCTGATTTATATAATATTTGGTGAATAGAACAGTGTTGAAAATAGGGAGCGGGCCTTTGAATATAATATATTTGAATATAATATATAATATATTCAAAGGGATGAAATTGTGTTTGTGTACAATCGATTTCAAATTACTCTCGGCTCACACTCTATTCTCAACACTGTGCTATTCAGCAAACACATTTGGTTTTTACCCATATCCGACAGTCTTCAAATCTCTGTAACTTGAAAACGATGAAGAAGCGGTGTTGGCAGCTCACATTAGCTGCAGCTGTTGATGGTGCCGAAAGTTCTGTCATCCAACTTGATGTGTTGCTGCGGTTGCGACAGGGCTCAGACGTCTATAAATCGGCTATATTATACCCGTCCACATCGGCCTCATAATAATTAATGCTTAGAATTGCAATAAGGCTATTTGTATGAAACACATTATCCCCGCATGTAAAAACTGTATAGAACTCAATAGCGATTAATTTAATATATCGCGATCTTAGTATTGTTTGGGGTATATATATTTTGAGTACCCTCTTTCAGAATCCAAAAACTGTTTCGCGAAATTGTTCCTGGTTTCTGAGATATCAAGCATTCATTGTGCTCGATATCATCATTTTTGATATATTTTTTGTAAGAAAAAAAAATTTTTTTAAATAAAAAAATCAGAAATCAAGTAAAATACCAAGTTTCATCAATATTAACTTTTTATTCCATATAAATATCTTTTCTAATAACATTTATACGATTATTTTCAATAAAAAGTAGAAAATTTCATCTTAATAACAAGTTACTCAATACACAGCAGTCAGTATACACATGGAGCAACAAAAGCTACTTTTTACAAATAAAATAAAAAAGTGGTTACTGGAGCACAAAAGAAGACATTTTACTTTCAGTAAAAAGATGTTAATTTTTAATCGGATTGATGAAAGTTTACAAAAATGTACATTTTTCTTCCAAACAGTGAGAACACAAAAAAATTCTATCGGATATATTTTGAGAAAACTTTATGTAAATCTTCTTTGTTGTTTTTCTCCATTCCGACTTTTTGGCATATGGGCCAAAACAATACTAAGGTTGCAATATATAACAGAAAACGAGGATTATTTTTTGAATGTTATTTTTTTAATTAAAGATTGTTATTATTTTAATTAAAGATAGGTTTAAGTTGAAACTTATTATTTCAAATGAAGGCTTCTTACGTTAATTTAGCGAATATTGATCTGTTTTTTGTATTCAATATTCAATATTAATATCCATAATTTAAATTCAATAACATTCAGTCATAAAAAATTTCATAAAACTGAGCATTAAATAATGTTCCAAATATATTATTTTGCGAACTTTCATTTGATTTAAATTTGTTTACGATATTTAAGCTATCAATATTTTTTATAAAGTTTCTGTGTCCAGTTATAGTGGCCAAACTCTGTTTTGATGCAATGAAACAGATACAAAAGCTGCAACTACCAGTTGCAATATGAAACACTAAGGACCATTATTATCACTTCTCTTACATAGAGTTTTTTCCAAACTCTATTATTAACTTTCTTTTCAAAGTCTCATTGCAGGACAACATTGATTTCAATTAAGACTTTTGAATCTTAAAAATGGAAATCGAAACTTTTTTATAAAATGCAATTTGAAAAAAAACTTAAAACAAACTAGAATTGGATCTTCCCAATAAAAAATATCCGATTTCCAAAGAATGACTAATTTTGTCACTCACTGTATCAAGGCTGTAATTTTTGTCACTCGTACATAAAAAATTTAATAAATGTTATGGAAAATATCACATACTTACACATGAGTACATTCCGTAACAAGGATATCAATCTTACATATGTATGTTTGTAGATGTGTATAGGTTAATAAAAATCCAGTCGTTTCACTTATTTCATTTGATTTTTTTTTGTGCTGTCATTTTTTATTTTGTTTTTTTAATATCAACATGTCTATTTATTCGTGTGTTTATTTATTTGACAGATATATCGCTGTGACACAACCAATACAATATGCCAAGCATAGGAATAGTCGGCGTGTTTGTTTAACAATTGTCATGGTGTGGGCAATATCAGCCGCCATCGGTTCACCCATAGTTTTAGGTCTCAACAATACACCAGACCGTGATCCCAGTCTGTGTATGTTTTACAACACGGACTTCATAGTCTATTCATCGTTAAGTTCATTTTATATACCCTGCATAATCATGGTGTTTTTATATTGGAATATATTTAAGGTAAGTTTTTCTAAAGTAAATATATGTTGTTGTCACCCATCAACCGCTATTACTTGCAAAGATTTAAGAAAAATTTAACATATAAATATGTAAAGCAAATATCTATTTTGTTGTAGAAGATTGCGGGGAAGTGAAAATATGTTAATGTATTTAAATTGACGGTAAATTAGGCAAATTGTTTCTCTTTTTTATTTGGCATCATTTTATTTATTTTGAACTTATTGCTGTTGTTGTATATTGGATTGAGTGTAGCAAATATTGATACAATGGTTGGCAAAGTCAGGCAACTAGATAAGCTCACAAACAGCAATATCATCAAAGTAATAACACATTAACACATTTTTCCTTTTTTCTTTGGTTCTTTGTATGACTGCGGAAGGTTTTGTATACCAGCAGTTATTTATTATGCTCAGCTGAAATCATTCTTGCATTATAATTTATTTTTGGATAACAGCCTTTTTAACCTAGGGGCTCGCTCATTGACTTTTTGTCTATTTGTTTGTGTACGAAGGCAAATGTAAAAGTAGTTGCAAAATTTAATTAATATTGAAAAATAAATATTTATTGCTGAGGACATAATAATTTTATTAATTCCTAGCTTTTTTCCAGAATTGCTTTTATATAATATAAAATTTACGACTCTTTCTCCTTGCCAGCACAAGATAGCATCAAATTAGTAAATAGAAAAATCTTTTAAATTTATAATCGCACTTTTTTTGCCAAAATTAATATATTACTTATTCAGTAAAATATTAGTTGTTTTTTTTTGCGTAACTTTCTTTGAACTGAACAGGTTTAAGTTGAAATTTATTATTTCGGCTTAGCCCTGCTGTTAGATTAAGCCCATTTGGTCCAATATTTTCCTCGTTATCCTCATAACTTTTAAACAGTGTTACATATTGCTTTGAGATTTCGGCTCACGTGATTTATTATATTAAAAACATTATATTCATACTTTCAAGCGTCTGTCATAAAGCCGGACTTAGAAAAATAAGAATTTACGTATCTTGGACTAGGGACCATTTGGTCCAGTGTAAATTTTTATTTGAATGAAATTAAAATATTAAGATTTTTTTGCTTGCTTAGAAAATACTTTAATTTATTGATAGTTGCTATTTCGCCTTTAATACAATAAAAATCGTACAAAAACTGAAATTTTAAATCTTATAAATCTCTTTTGTCGGAAAAAATAGTGTTGAATTCATGCATAGTGTTATTAAACAGAATCAATACATTTGGTGCTAACAAAATAATGCGATTGAACATTTCTCTTATTAATAAGAATGATCTTTCACTAATCGCTGACATTGGAGAAATTGAGAAAAGTGAATTAAAAATCATTTCCAATTAATCGGATCAATTCTTTGTTTTTTCTAGATCCATAAGGTAATATTTTATGTGAAAAAAGTAATTTTTTGCTCTTTGATTATGTGAATGTTTTCAATTTTTCATTGAATTTCGCCATTAGATTACATTCGATTTTTAAATACGAAAAATATATTTATCTAGTATTGCTCCCAAAATATCTTCTTTACTTGAAATAAGTTTTGTTTGATGGTTATATATTCGAATTTTTTACAAGATATGTAATTAAAGTTGGTTAGTTATTCCCTATTATTGTTACTGCATTATTTAATTAATTCTTTGATCATGCGATCTATTAGTATGAAATAACGTTCGAATTGCATGGCAAATTTTATATAATCTAAAAAATTTTGCAAGTTTTCATTAAGAAATCTGCAAAAATTCAATAAAAAAATTGACATTCAATTTTTTAGTCGGTTTATTCGATTAAACGACCTAAATCACTTGAATAAATTTTTAATCGAAATTGAAATTTTTGTTTGATAGAACATGATTTGAGTTCAATGATGTTTGAAAACATCGATGTTCGCACGATAAACATCGATGTTAAGAAAAATTGGTAATAGAGACGATTCAATACTAGGAGTTTTTCCTGGGATTTCCCGTCACGGAAATTCCCGAGAAAATCGCTCATTTTCGTCTTCCGCTTTCCCGGGAATTTTATCCGGGAATTCCCGGGACTAAAAATGTATTTATATACAGTAAAAAGTATTGGTATTGGCACCCAAAAATTCGTCTTTTTCTTTAAATTGTTATCGTTCATCGTGAAATAATATATTAGCCCAGTCAAATAAGCAGAAAAAGGGGGCAACTGCGGAATGAGAGATAATAAGCTGAAAATTGGTATAATCCTTCCTTTTGGTATTCTAAAAGTTGTCTCAAAAGTCTCATAGAATCTCGTGTCTGCGCCGTAAGTAATTCAAGGTCAAAGGTCACAAAAATCAGTTTTTCGCGATTATCTCGGTTTCTATAGCTCAAATGATGTTAAAAATTGTAGAACACCAAATTGAAGGTGTATACGAATTTTCAGCTTATTATCTCTCATTCCGCAGTGAAACCCTAAAATGACTGGGGTATATATGTAAGGAGAAAGAAACCAACGAAGGCTCAAAGTCTACAGAAGTTTCTATTTAACTGCATTTTTTAAGCGCACTTTTGACGTAACTGCACAAAGTTATTAATTTGTATCACTATTTTTTACAATCCCATAGAAACTCGTTTTTTAAGTGTACTTTCTATACCTGCACTTTTAGGATAAATGTCTTACATTTTTGGCACCTTAAAACTATTTTAATACAAAAATTCAATCTTACCTGAATTCAAGGTAGATGAATAGAGGTAGTGGTGAAAACACATTTGTTTATCTATTTTCGTTATTGGAACTGTCAAAAGTCTTTATATCTTATAACCTGATGAAGTGATAAAAGAAGTGTATTGAAAAAACTAAAAAAGTAAATTGGTAAAAAAATAATAAATCAAGACTTGATTTTTAAAACTTCGTGCAACGAAACAACAATAAAAAGCCATGTTATTTTTGTCATGTTGTATTTCTTTTAGTATTAATCTACCTTGTTTGCATTTTGATTTAACTATTAATAATTACTACTTGTCAATAATTGTTGTTGCCTGTTTGTTTGTTATTTTTTAAAATTTTAAAATTATTTGAATTTTTTATACGACATGAAATTTCATTATCAATTTAATGTTGTTATTTGAAAAAAAATTTTACACAAATATTACGTTTCCTATTATTTCCTGAGGATGGTATCCATCATGTGGTACCGAAATATTGAAGAAAATAAAAAGAAAATGTAATATTTGACCTGAAGCTTGAAGAATACTTATTATCTATTATAAAGAGGTCGAACAAATAATATAATTATTGCAATAAAAGGAGAGCACCACAAGTTAACAAATATCAAGAATGTCATATAATAGATTTAAGAAGAATGATAAGGTTGGAGTCTACAGTAACTTTTTTGATACGCTGTCGCAGCGCAGGTATTATACCAAAATTTGTCATAAATTTAACAAAGAATGTTTTGAATATTTTTGATATAAATTATATGAACAACACTCAACAAATTATTAGCAATTATCTAAAAGAATTACATAACAAAATATGAAACTTAACAATTAAACAAAAACATCAATTACTCCGACAAATTAAAGAAGAAATAGAGTTTTTGCGAATTAATTTAGAAATAAATTTTACAAGAGTGGAAATGAAAACATTTTTAGAACACGAAAATAGACAAACTGAGTCGTTAAATAGAAGGTTTAAAGAAGTACATAAAAAGAAGTTTGAAAAACTTGTTGATTTGCGAAAAATGGTAGTCATTAAATTAAATGAAAAATGGTTTGTTAACAAACTTAACGTAGACATTCCGACAGAAGTGCAGTGGACTCTATCATTGGGACAAAAACATGCGCTACTAGTAAGGAAAGAACATTTTCCCATATTAAAAGTTATAGCAGATAGTGAAGATTTTATTCAAACTATACATGAAAGCGAAGAACACGAAATAGCAAGAACTAGACTGATAACGATTATTGATGATAATATTTGCAAAATGAGACATACAAATGTAGATAGATTTGTGTTAGATACAGTAAAAGAAAACAGAAAACTTTCTAAAGAGGAATATGGAAGTACTTATTCTAAATGGAGATAAGGGAAATGCAACAGTTGCAATAAATAAACAAGATTATATCGTAAGAATAAATAAGCAGCCTTATCATAAATAAAATTTCACATGAAAATTTCCGAACGTGTGAAGAGTTGGTATCATGAATAAAATATGCTATATAAATTTCCGAATGTTTATATTTTTAAGCTCGGAAAAAAATTGTTTGTGAATTTGTTTGCTTTCATAAATATTTTATTTGATGAAATGTTTGAAAACCCAGACATTGCAAAAGGATTTGTCAAGGAAAATAGAGGCAAGGTGTCTGATTTTTGGGAAATTGTCAAAGACAAACTAAATAGCGTCGGCCGGCCTGTAAAATCCACTGCAGAATGGAAAAAGTAAGAATTTGTAAAATTATTTTTTTATTTTTATTTATAAGAAATAAAATAATTAATTTATAGGTTTAACTAGATCAAAGAATTTTTTTGCGGAAGAAAGCTACATGCAATACAGAAAGGGTGGACCTAATAAAGAACATAAATTTCCGCCAGCCGATGGAAGCATTTTGGAAATACTTGGCACAAAAGAAGCAGCAGATGGCGTAGGAGGCAGCTGAACATTTGATTAAACATTACAAAATTAGCAGATGAAACACAAAACTTGCTTACTCTTGAAGAAAATGTGGAACCTAGAATCAAGCAAACAAACGTGGAAATAAGAGTCGAACCCACAGTCAAGAAGACAAACTCTGTAAAGCAAAGAAAAAACAGAAATGACAACTGCCGAGATTGCCATGTTAGGTTTGCAATCTTAAAAAAAAAACTTTGTGATGAGATGTTACACTTTTAATCTACAGTCGAAAAATATTGATAAGGAGTCGAGTTTAAGATGAGTTTACAGGGCACTTGACAAAATTTATGAACAGCAAATACCCTGCAAAAATCGGGACTATTCCATACAAGCGTGTAAGGACTACTCCATAATGGACCAGTACTAGTCCCAAACTACACCAAATGTATGCATTAGACGTGGTCCATTTAACATTGCGATGTCCTAGGACTGGACCACGTGATCCAGCTTTGCATTACATCGGACTAGCCCAAAAACTAGACCATGTTGGTTCACAAACAAAACTAGTTTTAATTTTCATTTGTAGTCTACGTAAATGAGTTTACCTCTGCTTTAATAAGACTCTTTTATGATGGGAGCTGCACTGCATTTTTCATTTCTTATAAACAAAACTCACTTTTATTTATTTTTTCGCTCTTACCAAAAAAATAAACTTTTAATTACAAACATTCATTATAATCACAAATAAACTTTTGTGCCATCAGGGCTATCATATTGCTGGTAATTGATGATATTTTATGAAATAACATTCTTATCAACACTACATTTCGCGCTAAAACACGAACATTTGTTTGAAAGTGGTCCATAACTAAAATACATAGGACCATGTTGTAACTAGTCCATATCAGCTAAAATGGACCATTTAGACCAATAATTTGTGCAGGGTACTAGGAAATGAGGAAATAAGGAGGCACCACCGAGTAATGGAAGGAATGAGAAAGAAGGAACTAGAATTGAAAAAGTCTGATGTTGAAAGTAGCAGTGACGAATAAGATACTAGATGAGAGTGCTATTTAAATCATTGGAACAATGCTGAAAAGGCTTACAAACATTACCAATACCATTTTACATCTATACCATAAGATGTGATAAAAACTGTTTAAATAGTTTTAAAATTAATTTCTTTTATAGTCCTTTTTAATATGTATTTTAATAAACAATGAATTTCTAAGATAAGTTTTTTAATAAATTAAGTGTAAAAGTCCTTTGGCTATATTTTTATACATTGAATCCGTTTGCACTTCTTCGGCTTCATAATATTCAATCTCTGCAGCAATAAATAGATCTATGGCCGTGCCGTAACTACAAATGTTATGCAAAGCTGCATCTATTTTTTTCTGTGAAGTGCAATATATGATAATAATAGAGCCATTTTAAGTTTGAAAAATCAGTAGTTTCGCGTGAAGTGAGAGTAGTACCCACCTCAACGCTTCGCTTATGAGTGCAATAAAAAATATCAATAAGAAATTGAGATACCAATAATACATTTAAACTGTAATTTTCTTTCCGGTTATAGTACAAATGCCTGTTCGAAGGAGGAATAATTTTATCTTCAAATATGTGAAGTACTTCGGTTAACACAGTGTCGAATGATGACTGCGCTAGACCTACTCTGCTATCGCTCCACACACCTTTTTAGTATGGACCTTCAGCAAAAAATCGTAAACACGCTCCAACTTTCACAATTGGTTGCATCGCAAAGCTTTTTCTTGTACCTGAAGGCACCATTCAACACCACCAACAGATATTTGAAAACATCTTTACTTACTCGATAATACTGGTGAAATCTCAAAAAATACATGTCTTCATAAAATGTTGTTAAAAAATATAAAATACATGTATGTTTACATACATATATTTCAGCTGGTTTGATAACAGAATTTAAAGTTTCCTCGAAAGTTTTCTCTTTAAAAACTTCATTGTTATCTGAAGTAATATCTATTTCCGGATTTTATTCATCATTCAATGTATCAAAAAGACGTACATACAGATTTTCTGCACATCTCATTACCGTCCATTTTGAAAAATAAATCAGTTGCTTTTTAATATTGTAAATAATTAATTACGGAGACTTTTTTCTTCAATCCAAAATAATTTAATTTGCACCAACGAACGCTCAGTTGGTTTCTTTTCCCTTACATAGAAATTATTTCAAGATTAACGAAAACATTTTAAAGAAAAATAATAATTTTTTGGTGCTAAAATCAGTACTTTTTAATGTATATAAATACATTTGTAATCCCGGGAATTCCCGGAAACGCAAATAAGCGACCCTAAATATGAGAGATATTTAACCATATCAAAAAAAGTCAACGAAAAATGTGTCCAATGAGAAATTTTGATTTCCTACAAAGATTTCCCCCGTGGTCACACTGCAAATATATTATATAATTTGCAAATACAATTGGGGGATTCAAACGGGTGTGTTATCTAGCCATATTGTCATAATGTCTTAATATTTTACAATAGTTTTAAAACGTTGTTGTTGTGCTTCAAACAAAAAAGTCCTAATATAATAAGACTTTGTGTGCTGTGTTTATTGTGTTGTCATAACTACACAGTAGTAATCTGAGCCGAACGACCGAGTCTTTAGTGGAGCCGGTGATAATATTTACAAGCCGGCGCTATTGATATATGATATATGTATGCAATATGTAAATATTCCTGAAAATTGTTCACAGTTTTATATGTTCACACATATCTACATACTTATATTTTTATAAGTTTTAAATAGGTAAAAATAAATAAATTCAGTAAAGTGCGACTTTTTCTCGCACACGAAGGGTTCCGTACGAATACACATATATCCCTTTTCGTTTTTGCCCTTTTTTCATTTTGGGAATTTTTTCGTGTAGCTTTTTTGTTTAATTTTACGTTTTTTCCTTGTTTTGCCGATGTTTTTGGTTTTGGCATTTTTTTAATTTTTGTGATTTTTTTCGTTTTTTTGCGATTTTTCGATTTCTGCAATTTTTTTTGCTTTTTGGCTTAAGTCAAGAATACAAACGCTGTTGAAAATGAAAATAAAAAATCATGAGGCAATAGCCCTGTTTAGAACAACAATTTTTGCCAAATGTTTTTCGGCACTCTCTTTTAGTTCCTGAGTTACGGCGGTCAAAACTTTTATGTTGAACTTGGCATAGCTCCTACAATTCTGCACGGCTGTAAACGATATGTATATAATTTTAAAGTGCTCTAAAATACCTTTCTACTTGTATATAAGCTTATTAAACACCGTTATCTCAAAAAGTGATTCATATAACGGTACTTAGCCATGTATACAAAATTAAAAAAAACATTCCAAGCTTTAATTTGGTATATACTTTAAATCTGTCACTTTTGAAATGCTTTTTTTATTTTCAACAGCGTTGGTATTCTCAACTTGTTTCAATTTTTTTTGTTTTGACGATTTTTTTGGCTTTTTTTTTTGTTTTGACGTTTTTTTTTGCTTTTTGACGATATTTTTAGTTTTGGCGATTTTCCCGGTTTTGAGGATTTTTCGGTATTTGGTGATTTTTTTAGTTTTAGAGATTTTTTTTTGGTTTTGGCGATTTTTCGGTTTTTGGCTATTTTTTTCGTGTTGGCGCTTTTTTTTGTTTTGGCCCTTTTTTTTTTGTTTCGGTGTTTTTTTTTTCATTTTAGCAATTTTTTTCGTTTTTGATAATATTTTTAGTTTTAGCGACTGTTTTAGGTTTTAATGCTTTTTTCCGTTTTGACGACTTTTTCGGGTTTTGGCGTTTTTTTTTTAGTTTTTTAGCGATCTTTTTAGTTTTGGTGATTTTTTGCGTTTTAGCGATTTTTTTAATTTTGTTGCTTTTTTCTTTAAGCGCTTTTTCCATTTTGACCACTTTGTTTTGACATTGTTTTAATTTTGGAATTTTTTGTTTTAACGTTTTTTAAAATTTCAAGCCTTAGGCTTTTACGGTTTCCAAGATACATCAAAGTCAAGATTTCGTTTGTATACTTTTGCTTTCTGGCGACCACCGATCGTTTTTCCACTAGCAGCCGTCCGGAAAATTAGTCGGCTTAGTGAACAACAGTTGGTTTGTTTATGTTTATGTATTTTAACAATTTAATTTTGTATGTACGAAGGAAACATATCTAGATTTTAGTTAAGAATTTAGTGTTTACACGATAATCAGGTCAGGTCTTATGTATTTACTTGAGTCTGTATTTACTAAGTCTGCCATTACAACGTCCAATATGTAATTTTCGCACAAACCGGCTATTATTTTTGTTTTTTCGCTTGTTCTTGGCATCTTAATTCTAAATGTAAGTATATATGAAATTGTTTTTTTTTCAATCCGGTGACTCAAATTTGAAATAGCACACTAAATTATTATGGGGTGTTCACACCAGTCATATTTTTTCGTGTTATTATTTTAAGACATATGACTTTATGACAACCGTTTGAATCCCCCAAATAAATTTATATTATCCACGTAAAATATATTTTTATTTTGGTTTTATAATCAATGTTAACTCCAGTGCAATGAACCAAATCTAAAATAATATTACCTGCCGCTATTGTCATACTACTCCAACAGATTTTGTGTGCAATTCAATATAACAATCGCAAAACCAAATATTGTAAACATATCATATGTATATATTCGTAAATATAGATGGATTAAAATATTTCCTCTAAATTTCAAAACCAAATTCTATTATCTTTAAATTTTATTTGCATAACAAATCTAGCTTCAACAAAAATAAAAATATTTACCAAAATTATGCATACATACATACATAGATTTGTTATGCAAATATAATTTAAAGATAATAGAATTTGGTTTTGAAATTTAGAGGAAATATTTTAATCCATCTATATTTACGAGTATATACATATGCAATGTTTACAATATTTGGTTTTGCGATTGTTATATTGAATTGCACACAAAATATGTTTGAATAGCATGACAAAGCGGCAGGTAATGTTATTTTAGATTTGGCTCATTACACTGGAGTCAACATTGATTTTAAACCCAAAATAAAAATATATTTTACGTGGATAATATAAATAAATAGTATTTGCAAATTCTGTGATATATTTTCAGTCTGACCACTAGGGAAATCTTTGTAGGAAATTAAAAAAAAAAAAAATAAAAATAAAAAAAAAATTTCACTCTATATATATGTATATATATATATATATATATATATATATATATATATATATATATATATATATATATATATATATATATATATATATATATATATATATATATATATATATATATATATATATATATATATATATATATATATATATATATATATATATATATATATATATATATATATATATATATATATATATATATATATATATATATATATATATATATATATATATATATATATATATATATATATATATATATATATATATATATATATATATATATATATATATATATATATATATATATATATATATATATAGAGTGAAATTTGAAAGTTCTACTGTAAAAGCTTCCAGATATTAAGGTGTAAAAATGCATATTTTAGTACATGTTCACTGACTCACTCTTTGACTCATCAATATTATTGGGCACTTTCACTATAGCTAGAGAGCTGATATTTGGTATACAGGTAGGTCTTGGTGAACAATTAATTATGGTGTCCCTTGTTTGTACGGGGAACTTATTGTACCAAATAAAAGCTTAGAAAAAAGAACTGAGATCCGCAGAAAAACATAAATGTGAAGATAAGGCCAAGCTCCTATCCAAAAATTTCGGCCGTAAAAAGTACTGAGATCAAAATAAGGACCAAGTTCTCGATAGATACAATACCATATCATTTCTAGGCAACCTATTAGCTTGGCAATATTTTTGTTTGCCTTTCTTATATGGGAAAGCATTATGGGAAAAATGTTCCAAAGCTTACAGGTTGCCTAGAAATGAGATGGTATTGTTTGTACCTATCAAGAACTTGGTCTTTATTTTGATCTCAGTACTTTTAAGGCCGAATTTTTTTGATATGTATTTGGCCTTATTTTCAGATTTATGTTGTTGTGCGGATTTCTTTTTCCTCAAATATCAGAATAAATATATAAAAGTATACCTCGCACGTTTAGCCTCCGCCTAACCTGCGCGCGAAGACAATATTTTTAAAGCCTTCAACATTCTTAATTGATACCCTAAAATTTATTTATAATTTACTAAAAGTTTGAAAGTTTACCATATTTTCCAATTGGCTTCAGTCTTTGATGCTATTTGCAAACTTGTCATGTATCCAATTCTTGAACATTCTGTAAATAAAGAAAAATGTTTTTATTAAAATTTCACATCCATTTTATTGTTTTATTTTGTTTGTCAATGTAAATTTTTAGGCCTTGCGTATTCGTGCCCGCAAACAACGTGCTGCACGAAAACCTCACATTTCTGAGCTGACGGGCGGAAGTGTAATTGAAAATATTGCACAAACACGAAGATTAGCGGAAACTGCTTTGGATAGCAGTAGGCAGGCTGTACGAATAATGCCCGATGAACCGGCAACGAATACAGGTTCAGGTTCAAATGAGGAAGAGGATGAGAATGCCATATCGCCTGACATTGACGATTGCCATGTTATTGTCAATGACAAATCCACCGAATTTATGCTAGCCACCGTTGTGGAGGAGACGGGCAAGTAAGTTGATTTTATTTATACTCAATCCACCATCAAATGCACTTAATTGATGGTATTTGTGTGTGTGTTATAATACTATATGTTTGTGAAAAGGTGTTTCTGAGTGACTGAGTGTGCTTTTAGCGAACGTGTGTTTGAAACTATTGAAATAGTGTAGATAATGAAACTATGTTTTTAACTTGTGTGCACCTTATTGAATGTTTATTAGATAAAAGCAAATACACTAACAAAATTGTAATAAACTTTATGTGTTTTTATATACATATTTATTTTTATATCTATATTTTCCTGCATATTTCCATTTCCTTTTCTTTTTTTACAATTTCGTGCATTTATCCAATGTCATGATGACTGATTGTTTACTTATTGGAATTTTGTTCAATGATGATGTGTTGTTGACGACTTTTTGTGTTGCCCACCGTATTGGCGGTTTAGCGTGGTGGCCCAAATAACATCTCAACCCCAGCTAATGGTAGCGGATTCAAATGGTAATCATGATTCTGGTTATGCACCATCAAACGTTGACGATGTCCTTGCAGGAATCGCTGAAGACTCATCACCTCCTGATAGTCCGGTGCCTGGTGGGACCCTTCAACGATCGGCAATAAGTAGTAGGCGGAACACAGGAGATGCATCACCAAAAAGGGAACACTCAATAAGGTTTGTTGCACTTAAGATATTTTATAAAATTGATTAGCGATAGCTTAATATAGAAAAGCCTTATCTCGGTTTTTCTATAGAGAGCCTAGACAGAACATGTTTCTGGTATGGTTGTGATAACTATAATATATATTCTGAAGACAAAACATAATTGAGGCAAGCAAACTTTATTTGTTTTTTTCTCCGCTATCGATAACACAGCGAAACAGTGATTGTGATGTTTAAAAAAATAGCTGATCCTTCTGTATTTTCATATGCTGATTACGATGGCATCATTAGTTTTTCCGTAACATCTCTAATTTAAAAGATATAGTGATATTTAATATTTGCATCATTTACTAAATTTTTCGTATTATTCGCTTAATATTTCACGAATAGTCCTCAAAACTATGAATTACTTTCTGGATTATTAATTTACATAAAAATCTCTTTCATTTGAGTAGAGTCACAGTGGTAGGTAAATCGGAATATCTAACTGTTATTGCAAGGATGTTAAAAGTCGTGCATTATTGGTGAAGTCCTTAAAAAAAGTCCAAAAAAATTTTGGATGGCGTTTGAAAAACCATTCGTAAGTGGTTACGTATAAAGTAGTGATGTTACAAATATCAATTTTCAATATTCGCGAATACGAATACGAATATTTGATCCAATATTCGTCGAATACGAATACTAATATTCAATCTAAACGAATAGTGCCACTTGACATTTCAAATTGAATTGAAAAAATCTAAATTGAGGAAAACTGTCACAATACTATAGGTATTTAACATTATTAACACATTTCGGTGAGAAAAGTTAGCGGAAAAACTGGTGGAAAAATACGAGGTTCTTTTACCTATAGCCAGGCAATATTTAGTGACAGTACCACCGGTTGTTCCGAGCGAGGGACTGGTTAGTGGCTCGGGGCTTATTTACACACTTTTTGAAAGAGAAAAGACTTCAAAACTTTTATTTTTGAAGTTAAACATTTCTTTACTGAGCTTTGATTATTAATTTTACATGATATCTACAAACAGGACTTCACTTTTTAGGGTTTTGTACACCAAAAGTGTAAAGGGACCGTATTGTTTTCCCTACGCTGTCCGTCTATATGTCTGTCTGTCTGTCTGTCTGTCTGTCACAGGCTCTTTTCTCGGGAACCATAAGAGCTACGAACCTGAAATTTTCGAAGAATATGTAAAACTTTTGCCGCTACAACGACAAATATATGACAGTTAAAAATTAAAGGGTGTTCTAAAGCGAGCAACGACACATGTTGAAATACTAATTTAATATACAGAATAAACAAATTGATATGCTTATCTCTGAGACGCATTTGACGAATAAAAGCTTTTTTAAAATCCATGGATATATTATGTACGACACAAATGACCCCCAAGGTAGAGATACTAATACAATAGCGATTAAAACACTTCTTAATGGGTGATCATTGTGAAGACTTGTTACGCGCTGCCTAGATAAAAAAAAATGTTTGAAATGGTAAATTAAAATACCCGAAGAGAAATCTCTATGGAAAACGAGTGATAGGTATAATCTCCCAGCTAGCTACTCAGGGACCTGGCTATGTGGTTCTTAACCCGTGTTTCGCACGCGTGACATATAAAATCTACTTCCATGCCTTTCAATGCCGAAGTAGATAAAATTTCATTATTTAAGGTATCAAAGTGCAATGTTAATTAGGCAAGGTGTTTTGCCCTATGGGGTACAATTGTTCCCACCCTACTGATAATAAGACTATATATCAGACACCTATGACAATCATTATACCCTTATCTGCTGATTGTCCCTTAAACAAAACTAGACTATAACACTGTAACACCGATCTACATAACGCAAAACCTGTCATTCCCCAATGAAATAAAACTTATAAATTCATATTTAAGTATGAAATGAAAATATTAACATATTTATTGGAAAAAAAAACAATATTAAGAAAATAAAATTTTAAAATTGAATGATGACGTATAAATGAAGCACGAGAAAAAACAATAAAAAAAATTCATTTAGATAGGTAATCAATTATACATATCAATGTTACTTATTAAAGTTACATGGTAAAACTAAGGCACAAAGAGCAAAAGCAAATATATGTATGTAAATATATATTTACATACAATCTAATATGTTATTAAGGAGAAACGAACAGAATCGGACTGATCAAATAAAGAGTTAATTTAATAAGCAAATCCAAGAGAGTAAAAATCAATTATTAATTATTTCTTGTTCATATTACTTACAAAAATTTATTGTTGTATTTCATGTTTATATGTTCCATATCATCTTGTCCTGTTGTTGGGCCCAGCAAAGAATGATTTTGATGACGTCGACCGTTTCTATTTTTAGAAATAAAAATCTTCAAAATAAGTTAATAATAATTATTACACTCTTCTTTAGATACAAAAGGAAAAAAATTAAGTTAGGGTTTGCAGTACTTTAACAAACTACGATTTTAGGATTTACGTTTTTATGGATGTTAGTTATGATTGTTCAAAACTTAATAATGGCGTTATTATAATGAAATTCTTCAAAATTAAATAAGAGCAATATGTCGTGAAATTGTAGGAAGATTAAGTAAAAAAAAATTATTGAAAATTTTTAATTTAAGGATAATACACTATCTTGTTAGTTCATGTACTTAGTTTTTTATGTGCAATAGGTGTATATTATTTGTTTTAATTTGCTAAGCTTTTAATTAATTTGGTTTAAATTTTGAACTTTCAATTCAATTAATTTTTTTATATTTCAGGAAATATTGAATTATTAAATACTTAGTTTTTTTTTATGATTTCTCAAAATGGTGAATGATGACGGAGTGCTAGCTCGGTTTCACGAGGCCAAATATTTTAATTTACGATTTTCTGGGATGATGTGCTGCATTTGACAGAATTGGTGGTGTCGCAATATACCGTATAACGGTTTTTGATTTTGTTTTTGCTAGTGGGCAATTAAAAAAAATATTTGTCACTCCAGTAACACTGAGTTTTATCGAACTTCTTTTGACCTCTACTGAAAATATTTCTTCCTCAATTTGGAATCTTCCACAATTGCAGCACATCTACGTGCGTGATTAAAGCCCTGTGATATAATCAATTATTTAATATTTTAATTATTTTAATATTTTTCTTAAATTATTACTATAACATATTACCTTTCGATAAGCAATTAGAATTGGTAAATAATATGTATAGTATTATAGTGGTATTAATATTGTACTGTTCAGTTATTTGTTTTATATATATTTATTTCCCACTTTTATTTTATTAAATCACATTTATAACTTTTGAAACTTGGCAGGGAATTCTTTTATCAAATGAAGCTTATCACCGCTCGGCTTGGAAGGTTTTTCACAATTGAACGATGAAGAAATGTATAACATAATAAGCTATCAAATCTATAATTTTTTTGTATTTCTACAATTATACATGCAATGTAACGGAGCTAAATTCTTTTGTCTTGTAGAATATCTCTTTCGGAATATTAATTAAACCGTAGTTACCAAACGAATTAGCTCTCAAAAAAATTTAAGGAAAAGATGAGACACAAATTATCTCATGATAGAAAAAAAAAACACTTGGAATAGCTAGGGGTTTCAGGTCAGTATTAGAGGCAACCATTTTCTTGGAAAAAAAAATGTAAATCGTAACAGACTATCTTCAAGCAACTAACAAATGCATGCTCATCAAAATCTTTTACTCTTCTGTTACAGAAAGTCAATATAGTAGTTTTTAATTCATTATGCCCACGCTTTTTAGCCGCCGGTGACTACAACGCTAAGCATACGTTCTGAGGATCTCGACACAACTACTAAAATGAGTTTGAATGTTATTTCAAGTTGTCAGTTAAGTTATTGGCCAACAGATCTACAAAAAATTCCTGATGTTATTGGCTTCGGAGTAGTAAAAGGAGTTTTCAGCGAAACAATTAAAGTTAAAGCTTCCTTAGATGTATCTTCAGACCGCTCACCCACTATTATTACCATATACTCACTCTTAAAAACCTCAGCCACTTGCAATTTACTGCAGGCACCAATTAATTGGCGAAAATATAAAAAAATATTTAAGTGGCCATTGCGCTGAAAACTTGCCACTAAGAACGCCTGAAGACATAGACGTCTCTATTACCCAGCTAGAGGAAAACATTAAGCAAGACGCTGAAAATACTACTTCTACCCGTCGACAGGTGAGATTTAGCGAAATTTATTCTGAAGATGTGGAACGGCTATTATCTGAAAAAAGAAGAGTTCGAAGAGAAGGGTAATGCTACATATCCCCGCAGCTTAAAATTATGCTGAACTTCTTCGTTTAAAGTCCAGCAGGGTTTGAACTTGATAAACTCCTTCCTCGATGTAAATACTTCATGCTTTTTAGTTTCACATTTATGTATTTCTCGCGTTGTGCTTTAAATAAAATTAATTTTACCTAAAATCGCTGACTTAAACTCGAAGAAAGCCCCAGATGCTGATAAAAGCAGTAACAAAATGCTTATAGAGCTACCTCATATAGCAAAAAGGATTCTATTCAGTTTTAATGCTGTTTTACGAATATAATACTATCCTGCGGAATGAAAGATGTCATTGAACACTATGATACCTAAGCCCGTAAAAGACAACACTAAAGTGGAATCTTTTAGACCGATAAGCCTATTGTCAAATATGTCAAAACTATTTGAGAAGCTGCTTATGTTTAAGTTGACCCCCTTACTAAATGGGAGTGGATGCATCACAGATCATCAGTTTGGTTTCAGGAGACAACATACCGCTATCGAAAAAACGCATAGGCTTGTGAATGTGGTTAGAAAAACATTCGAAGAAAAGAAATATTTTTGCTCTCTTCATTGATGCTTCTCAGGTTTTTGATAAAGTATGCCATGAAAGATTAATCCAGAAATTAAAACAAAATTTACCATCTAACACTCACAAGCTATTAGAAATCTATTTAACTGGAAGAAAATTTGTCATCAGAAAAGGCAATTTTCTAAGCACATTGAGATGATTCAAGCCGGAGTTTCCCAAAGTAGCATTTTGGATACTGTATTATACCTGACATATATCTCCGGTATGCCAACAGGCTATGATATTCACATATCAACTTTTGCTGATGATACAGCATTTTTCAGCGTAAACGCAAGCCCTCAAGAAGCATCGACAAAAATGCAGGAATATTTATTGCATCTAGAAATGTGGTTAAAGCAGTGGAGAAAAAAATAAACGAACAAAAATGTGCACATGTTAACGGATATAGAAATGTAATTTTCTTCTACGATTGTACTCATATTGTGCCTTTATTTATCAACAAGATCGAGAGCTCCCATCCCGTTGTTGTAGTGGTAAATTTATTAAGGCAATCGACTACAATCTTGACAGCTTGTCGAGTTGATAAAGCCTGATAAAGTTTCAGGCAAAGTCAGCACCCCAATTATTCATCCATTTAACAACTCAAGTTCTATTGGAACTGCGCTGTTTTTTATCTACTAGAAATAGCTTTGGCATGTGCTCTTTGTTACTTCGAATAGTTTCGCATGATATAACTTTTGTGCATAGTGTGCATCAGGATGATGCTCGTAAAAAAAGTTTCAAAATTGAATCCTGATATATTGCTTACCTGCAAATTACACTATCGGACACTTTGTATGCTGACGACATTTCCTCATGTCTATGACCAATAGCGTTCAGGAAAAATGGGTTTTCATAGGAAAGTGTTTGTCGGAAATGAAAATTATTCTGTGGCGAAATAAATAGAGCCATTTTTTTCTAATTTTCGCACATCGTTTGAACTCGATGCAATTGGCTCGTTCACTACTGCAAAAGGTTACGATCTACGCATGACTCTTGTGTTAGTATTTTTAGACTAATTATTTTATAAATTCAGACAAAATATTGTTTGATATTTTCCAGATAGTTCAGTAAATCTTTTTGTTTGGATTAGTAAATTGTTTTGTTTACAATTTGTAAATATTTTTAATCTATAAAACAATTTGTTCATTTTTGTCTATATTTACAAATTTGTTTGTAGGTCCGTTCCTTGGCAAAGTATTTACTATTTCATTGATTTCCTTTACAGAAAATGAAATTTAGTTTTTTTCTGTGTACCTTCAATGCCTACACGTCCACGGACCCAAAAAATATGTACTTGTCTAGCAGCACATAATGTATTTAGGACAGCCTTGCACGTAAGCACAATCGATTAATAGTTGCAGTTTGCTGCTATTGCCTTAATTGCTGCTTGACTGTAAATATACATATTTACGCGCGCATTTATGGTTTGAGGGGACGAGCTCCGGGCAGTAAACCGCAGCTACCAACCCTCCATCCATCTATGAGCCGTCGGTGAAAAAGTTCAAACTAGCGTCACTATAGTTAAGGACCTCCAAGATTACCTTCTTCTTTTATAGTGATGTGTAGTTTGCCGCCGAAGTTTATAACTGGAATAATATCTTCCGTGCTACAATCCATATCCTTTTGTATTTTACTATGACCAAATGGTTTTTACAACATCTATCCTGTCGCCCTAAGGCGCATAGGGGATATGTATGCTGCGTTCCCTGCAGTTAATCTAATTGGTTTAAGGTCCAACATAATGTTTAATACTGCAGTGTGCTATTTAGAGCTCCAGTGATGCAGAGTTCTGCCAGTCTTTGGTTACTCTCTAGCCTTTCAAGGTATGCCTCTGTCTCAGTTGCCTGCCACCATACAAGTATTCCGTAGAGAAGAATTGGTCTAGTTACCGCTGATTAGGTGAGAGACCCCATGTCTTTCCCAGCATCTTTTTACATGCATATAGAGCATTCAAGGCCTTTTTAATTCTGTCTTCTATAGAGAGTTTCCAAGTCAGTTTGCTACCCATAATAACTCCCAGATACTTTGTATATGTTTTGGGCAAGAGTGAGATAAAATCTAATCTTGGTGTTTTACATTCCTCAACTTTCCTGTTGGTGAAAAGC
This sequence comes from Panzeria rudis, assembly GCA_956483635.1. Taxonomy (NCBI): domain Eukaryota; kingdom Metazoa; phylum Arthropoda; class Insecta; order Diptera; family Tachinidae; genus Panzeria; species Panzeria rudis. The sequence continues at coordinate 71,170,781 of OY101451.1, read as the reverse complement.
TCAATATCCGTTTTTCAAGGTTTGCGTTCAACCCTAACCCAATTGCCCATCGATGGATATATTTTAACGTAGATTCTATGATGTACATTAGGGTACATTTTTTGCATATTTTTTTCAATCTCACCCCAGTTTGGTGAATTATGGAATTGGGGCTAAGACGTGCCACAAGCCCGCTCAAATTTGGGAAAAACCATAAAACTTTGCTTTCTTCCCTAATAACCAAAATATTAATTTTACAAAAAAGTTTTGAGGGAGAAAAATGTTGCTTGTGAAGTTTTCAACAGTTCATATCCTAACAACTTTTCTGTGGATCTAATGCCTAATGAAATAAATATAACATTTTCAAGCAACATTAGCTTATTTTAATGTTTCATTCGTCCTCCCAGCTCATGGCAACTAAAACACAAATTTACAAGGTTTTGGAATAGAACAACTAAACATGGTTTCTTATGTAATTTCAGCTCCTGAATCCGAATGTGCATTCAGTTTTTATTTTTTTGGTTCTAGTTTTCGAGATATACGCTTTTTTCAAAAATGAAGCATTTACACAGAAAAATCTAACATAACTGGATAACGGGTTGCCCTATTCCTTCGAAACAAAAAACCCAATTCTACAACAATATTATCGTTAGGTTTCATGCATATTGTTTTTTAATCTGCTCATTAGTTTTAGAGATATCGTAGAATTTGTCGAAAAAATTTTTTTTATAAAAATTTTTATTTTTAAGACATTTACAAAAAAATTTTAAAAATATAATTGAAAATTCAGGTATATTTTGTATTTTAATTATAGGAAACTATATTTCAAACAAAACAAGCCATCATCAAAATCCATCCACAAATTTAGAGTGTATTCACAATTAGATATGCAGAAAATTAGAAGCGAACTAAAAATGTGTTAATTAATTTACAGTTAATAGAAATGTTAATATAACTGGCAAACGGGTTGTCCTATGCTTTAAGTCGCACGAGTACCGTTTTTTATCTGCTCAGTAGTTTCAGAGATATCGTGAAACTTATCAAAAGATACAAATGAAACAAACCATATTGTTTAAAACCAAAAATTTTGATAAAACATTTTAATCTTTTGCATAAGTTTCATGATATCTCTGAAACTACTGAGCAGATAAAAAACGGTGCTGGTGCGACTTGAAGCTAATATTCTTGTCGAATTTTGGTTTTTTTTTTAATGCATAGGACAACCCGTTCTCCAGTTATATTAACATATCTTTTAACTGTAAATTAATTAACACATTTTTGGTTCGCTTCTATTTTTCTGCATATCTAATTGTGAATAAAATCTAAAGTTGTGGATGGATTTTGATGAAATATGGCTTGTTTTGTTTGAAATATAGTTTGCTATAATTGAAACATACCTGAATAAGACATACCTGAAAAATACGCCTGAATTTTCAATTATATTTTTAAATTATATATGAATGTTTTAAAAATAAAAATTTTGATAAAAAAAATTTTTTTCGACAAGTTCTACGATATCTCTAAAACTAGTGAGCACATTAAAAAACAATATTCATGTAACCTAACGATAATATTGTTGTCGAATTAGGTTTTTTGTCTCGAAGGAATAGGGCAACCCGTTATCCAGTTATGTTAGATTTTGCTGTGTAAATGCTTCATTTTCGAAAAAAGCGTTTATCTCGAAAACTATAACCAAAAAGATATGAACTGAATGCATATTCGGATTCAGGAGCTGAAAGTACATAAGAAACCATGTTTAGTTGTTCTATTCCAAAACTTTGTAAATTTGTGTTTTAGTTGCCATGATCTGGGAGGACGAATGAAACATTAAAATAAGCTAATGTTGCTTGAAAATTTTATATTTATTTCATTAAGCATTAGATCTACAAAAAAGTTGTTAGGTAATCAAATGTTGAAAACTTCACAAGAAATAGTTTTCTCCTCTAAAACTTTTTTGTGAAATTTATATTTTGGAAGTTATGAGGGAAGAAAACAAAATTTTATGGTTTTTCCCAAGATAGATCAACACCAGGTAGTCGCAAGAGAATTCGCCGTGGAGAATTTACATTTGGGCTGTCAAAAAAGCCGATACATTAACACTGCTGATAGGCCAAATGTGTAAACATTTACGTAAACAGCTGGGCTCTTGCGGCCACCTAGTATAAATTCGCCTTGGGTTTTTCCCAAATTTGAGCGGTCTTGCCCCCAACCGATTTACCTGACATTTTTGCTGGATGATTTTTGTTTACCAAAATTCTTCAAACGGGGGGTGAGACTGGCAAAAATCACACTTTTTTTTGTTTACGGCCACCATAATGTACATAGATGCGACTTATTTTTGATAGTAACCATCTGGTATTTTTTCCCATTCTCCTAATGTGAACTTTTTGGATAAGATTTGCGGAAACCATGTGCTACTGGTCTTTTTTATTGAGAGAATACCATAAATTGTTCATAGTGATTCCATGACTTGGGGCATATTTTGTGGCAGCCATTCTCTTACTTTGTGGGCCTTGTGCTTAGCATCTTATCCTTTATTCAGATTGTTGATGAGCTTGTTTTCTTACTAAGGCCACTTTCAGCCATATAAGCAGTTTTTGGGGGACTTCGGAACGAGTTAGCTTTTAGTTTTCTTACAAGAAAGCTTTCTTCTGCTCAGAAAATATTTTGTTGTTGGTCTGTTTTGGTATGTTTTATTTATTTTAATGTGTCAAGTTTTTTTTTTTTTTGAAAATCAAGATGATTTTAATCAAATGTCAAGCTGGGGTACTGTTTGTATCTCTCGAGTCTGATTACATTTTATTTATATACAAGCTGTATTGCGGTTCCCATATAACTTAACCGTATTCAAGTATTGGTGTTACTAAGGACACAATTTTTTTTATTGTTTTCTTGTGAATGACTACGAAACCTTTAAGCACAACAAAAATAGTGTAAAATAGCTTAAATACAGCTAAAATTCAAAATATTTAAAATCATTTTTAACAAAATTGGACGACTCCTTCTCAAGTTATAATAAAATCTGTGCGGCAGCCGCCTAAAAACTGCTTTTTTTGGTTTGCAAATATATAAGATAACTTTACTTTTTGTAAATAAAATCATCATCATCTTTCTGTTTTCATGACTTCTACTTGAATATTACATATGCTTTTCTAGTTTTACGTTAATCTGTTAATTTATTCTACATCTTATATATACTAAAGCAATTCTATCGCTTGAAAAGACGAAGAGACAAATATGGCATTAATTCGGCTAGAAAAAATTTTGTTTATGCAGACGATAATCTTAAATCTCATAAGAATTCTTTCAGTTAATATCTTATTTAATGCGAGTCTGTCACTCACTGTATATCCGGTGTATTTAACTTATTTCTCATAATTAAATTTGCTTGCCGCGACAATTATTTTTTATTATCTCTAGAACGAATAGAAAAACTAATGACTTTTGGTAGATGATTCGCTCTATATTCTACATTTTTCTTTTGTGCGTATACCTAGTCAACACGTTTCTTCCGCATGAGAATTTAATGAATTCTGTTTTATTGCTGTTATTTTACAGTGCTGCCATGAAACCTATAACGCTTATGCGGTACGGTGTACAGGAAGCTATGACGCTGGCACGCAACGATTCCACCCTATCAACAACATCGAAAACATCCGCTCGCAAGGATAAGAAAAATACTCAGGCATCCAGGTAAATATAAAAAAAATTATGAATTCCTTTAAAAATATTTTAGTAATATCAAAAAATAGTAAGTATCAAAAAAATGTTTGTTCTTATAACTGTGTAGCATAAACGTCGTGTTGCTTGGTGACTCAATACCACTCAAGAGGGTTTGTAAGAGATGATGTTGATTGTAAACGTAATACGGCCTTGGGTTTAAAAGTGACAAGAGAATGTTGCAGAATATATGGTTTTACACAAATCCATCTTAACCGCATGTCATCATCATCTCTTATATAAAATTTATTTTTCCTTTCTTAAGAAAACAAATAAAACAAAAAGTTTGTTCTATTTTAAAATCATTATCCTTTTTTAGTTTCATTAATTTTTTTGTCTAATAATACTTGTTTGTATGTTTCTTTTCCTTTCTTTTTCTGTATTATTCATTATGATTATAAAAAATCTGTTTGACTTTGATTTTAAATGCGCTGCCGCCTTTACTGTTGGCCTTTCCTGCCATATATTTTATGAATGACTTGGTTTGGGTGTTCAAACAAAAAATCTATCTTAAATTAAAAATAAAAAAAATAATAAAGCAGATTTACGATATACAAGGTACATAAGGCATCAAAAAAGAAGCGAGAAAAAACGTCAGCTAAAAAGGAAAGAAAAGCGACAAAAACTTTGGCAATTGTTTTGGGTAAGTACAACAAAAATACCTGTTTAAGTTTAAGTATGCTGATGTGCTAGGGCGATATGAAAAAGTTAAGTTTAAAGGTCTTTAGCTCTAAAAGTATTATTTGAAGCAGAGCTGCTCGTGTATTATCGTGAGTAATATTTCACTTCAACTATGTGAACGCGAATAAACATGAGTTTTACTAAAGCGCCCTTCAGACTATTAGATTTAGTATTAAAACTTGTCAAAAACTCAAATTTTAAGTAAAAATCCAACAGTGTGAAAACAAATTGTTATGATATGTCAAATAATACGTAAAGAAAATTGACAGTATTATGGTTTTCTTAGGAAATTTTCTAAGCAGTCACATTTTCCATTTTATCAGGGTTGTCTTTTGCACAAACAAATATAGGAACAACAAAAACAGTTGTGAATTTGTTTGCCGCCATAAATAAAGAAAAAGAGGAACGAAAAAATTTGCTTTATTGCAAATTATTTATGTTTTATTTGGCATGTGATAGTGTAGAAACATATATAGTAAGAAGATTTTCTTTAAGATTTTTTAACAGTCAAATTGTTTTTGATTTGATTTTCGTCTTACAAAATCTAATAGAAATCTCAAAACTTGTATTACAGTGCGAAATGGTCTTAAAATTTATGACAGTGATGTACGAAGAACTTTTGTCCGAATGTTTTTGAAATAAAAAACTGTGCAATTTTCAAGTTGTATAAAAAATGTAATTTAAAGATTAGCTTATAGTTTTTTAATTAAAAGCTCTTATTTACTTTTACTTTTGCCTGCATGTTCCTGTAAAATGTATCCGCACAAAAATAGGGCCAACTTGTTATTAAAAATGTTTGGCCGTTAAAACTACTGAAATCAAAATGGGGACCAATGGCTGCGGATCTGACTTCCTAGTAGCTTGTAGCTAAATGTATTTCAAAAAAAATTTAGACCTTTTTTTAATGCGATTGGTGCACAACTTTTGATTTTATTCATAATTCAGAGAGAGAACTGAATTGATTAAAATTGAATTTCAATACAACAGCAAATTCTGAATTTGTGTTTGCTACTGTTGTATGGAAACTAAAATTTGATCAATAAAGCTCTGTCACTAAATTGTGAATAAAATTAAAAGTTGTACGCCAATTTCAATGAAAAAGGGGCGCAATTATTTTGGAATATATTTAGCTACATGATACTATTTTGCTATAAAGTTTTAAAAACAAAAATGTCAACAAATTTTATAAAAAACATTTTTTTTTTGCTCAAACTTTTACGATATCGCCAAAACTACTATTCAGATTTAGAAATAATGTTTGCAGATTATTTCATTGTCGAAATTCGGAATTTCTTACTTAACTGAATAGAGCGTGACCTTCTCAATTTATGCTTATGCATATATGTCCTGCAAGTGCCTTCATTTTTTACATAACGGTATATGTATCTCGAAAACTAGAGCTGATAAAAAATTATAATTATTTATTTAAAATCTACATAGCATATGTAGTCTGTAACGGCTAAAATTTTTTCGGAACGCAATGTACTGCAAACATGTGTAATCGAAGTGGCCCATACAAACAAGGGACACCTTTGTCCCCCCTATATTAAAAATTTCCATTTTTGGCTTCTTCTGATTACTTACTGAGAACAACTGCTCACTTTCAACATATTTTGCAATTGCGGCAATCTCAAAATCCATTTTAGGCCTACGGTTTCTAGGCAAAGTTGCTTATAATTCTTCGTAAAACCGATTAAACCTAAATATTTTAGAATGATCAGAAATAAAACTACATTGGTTTCAGTTCATTAGTGATTTTACTAATGATTAGTAGCGTCCGACCGAACATTCGGGTTCGGTGTCGGAGTTCGGCAAAAAGGTATGTACAGTTGATGTTCGGCGTTCGCTAAAATTTCTATATATCATCACAGATGCAAACAAATCTTAACTGATAAGTCGTCTAACATATAAACTAAATTTGAATTAAACAAATTCTTGTAAAAAACAAAGATACACAAAATTGCAGTCTTATAAAATATCGTAAAGGGCAACGTACTATGAATTTGTTCATTTTGTATTTATTAAATAAATAACTCATAGTTAAAAAAATTTGAGGAACATTTTTCTCTTCAATAAAAAAGTTCGGTTTCGCGTTCGGTTCGGCTTCGGTTCTAAAAATTCTAACGAAGTTCGGGTTCGGTTTCGGTTTGAAAAAAGTGCGTTCGGTCGGACACTAATGATTTGTATTCTGTTTTTGCTCGGTTTAAAAATAGTTTTTATATACAATGTTTGCTTAAAATTTCGATAAAAATATTGTTTTTTTATCAAATGTACTTTTACAGCCTAACCCACGATATCGACCGCTATTGCTCGCTTGAATTTTACACAACAAACAGCTGATTTGCGGCCCAGTAAAAACTCTCAGCACGACAAGTCGATCGATAATGCAAGCGATCGACAACGTAAGAGTTTTCATACAAATTTGGTACCCACTAAGAAAAGTCAAGCGACGACAAATGTCAAAATCGTGTTGTTGATATCGACAAATAAAAAAGTAAAACAATAAAGTGTTTAAATTTTATTCATTTAATAATAATAATAAAATAAAGAAGTTTTATAGCCGAAAAGAGCTAGTAAATGAATAGCAACAAAAATATGTTTATAAATCACATAAAAAATGTTAGACAAACAAATCATATTTGCAGCTGGAGTTTCCGGTGTAGTTAAAAAAATAGTTTTAGAAGTTTTATAGCCGAAAAGAATGAAGCTGGAGTTTGGTTTGAGTTGATTGAAGGTGGGCCAGCATTCGCATAAAGCATCGTCCCTATACTCTGTAAGAGCTTGTAAATAATCCGCCAATTTTTTCTGCATCAAAGCTATACACTCGTGCGCGACCTATGTGAGTGCTAACAGTTGGTAAATCACGAACACTTGTTGTTATATCCTGAACTTCAATACGATAGGCCTCGACACATCGCAATAGATCCCAGAGCTATTTTCGTGGCCTCAATAGTCCCTTCTTTGTACGCAAACATGTTTAATAGCAATAAAGAATTGTTGCAAAAGCAAATGATCAGAGTCCAACATGCATACGTCCATAGCGCACCGATTGCTCGGGTAATTCTTTTGCCACCAATTTACAAATATTTATCAAATTACTACGTTCAATTTCAGCGGGATCGCAAGCTGACAATGCTTCCGAAGTGGCGCCAATGGAGCTTGTACCTAAAACAGCACCAGATACTGCTGAAGCAGCGTTTGAGACAATGGAACTTACATAATAATGATTCTCTGCGTCGAAATGTGTTGCGTAACCGGTTTCAACAAAAATATGTTTGTAAATCACATAAAAAAACGTTTTTTAAATATGTAGTGTGAATATAAATTTAACACAAATGTTTTTTTTATTGTGTCACAATTTGAAACATATACTTATGCATACATATATATGTATGTCTTTTGTTTACATATTTAGTAGCTTTAATTAGCAAAGAGTTGCATTTTTTATCGTACACTTTTCACATTCAAGCGCTTTTTATTTTTAAATTAGCGTTTCATTTGTGAAATTTTTGATGTGGCAATATGTTAATTTGACAATTAGTAAATGCATTACGTGAACAACGTAAAGCTTGACGACCGACACGTCGATAGTTAGTGGGTCGCTCAAACAAACTACAATGAGTAACTTGTCGTTAGCCGATCGAGTTATCGATCGACATCATGGGTTAGGCTGTTAATTTATTTGTTTTTTGCTTTTTTATCTTATTTCTTTAGAAACTGTTTTGTTTGTGAAATACCTTTAAAATAAAGCTCAGTATAAAATAAATAATGATTCAGATTCATTTTGAAACAAATTTTACTTTTGGAGAACGAAAAAGTTTATCGAAATTTCTAATTATGTGTAAACAGTGTTTGAAAAACTGAAATAATTTTGATTTCATTGGGCTTCTGCTTACGCTTCTGAAAAAAAGTCGGCAATTTTAGTCAAAGCAAAACCCAAAACGATTTATAAAAAATTGCGTAGCACTTCCGGCAGTCATTGGTTTGAAAATAACAAACGTCTAGAAAAAAATCTTATTAGTTCTGACAACACTAAATTAGCTCGTAGCAGGTAGTTTTTTTGTCGCTATATCCACTCATCGGCATTCATATTTTTTCCTCTATTTGGGTGGCCGCGATTATGGACAAGTTTGAATATAACAGATAGTAGTGTCCGACCGAACGCATTTTTTTAGACCGAACCCGTCCCGAACTTCGGTTGATTCTTAGAAAAGAAGCCGAATCCGAACGCGAAACCGAACTTTTTTATTGAACAATTTCAATTTACCTGTTTTTAATTATAGCTCATTTATTCAATAAAAAAAATTAACGAATTCGTAGTACGTTGCTTTTTCGATAATATTTTATAGGACTGCATTTTAGTGTATGTTTGATGATTATAAATATGTATATAAAAATTATACAAAGTTCGGTGAAAATTTTACCAAACACCGAACATCAACCAAACACAGCTTTTTGCCGAACTCCGACACCGAACCCGAACGTTCGGTCGGACACTAACAGATAGTATTATATGCAACGACACTTTCGCTATCATCATATTATATACATATATATTTCTTGTATATTTTAGACTACCCTCGTAATGAATCGTAAAAAAACTTTCCTAAGATAACTTGACTTTAAAGAAATTAGTCATTTTTCTTCAAAAGGAAATTACATTTCAACTCAGAGTGCAAAGAAATATAAAGCTAATGAATTAGATAAGGGTGTGCTACAATAAGTAACCTGCAGGGAAATTTGCGAAAAGTGAAAACCGACGAAATGTTGTTAGTTCACATATCGGTAGGATAAAATTGCAATATATTTGGCTATTTCACAACCTATTGTATGTGTTGTAGATCGTATAAATGTTGTTGGTAATTTCCAAATAAACATTTATTTAGAAACATGTTTATATGGAAATTACCAACAACATTTTTACGATCTACAACACGTACAACAGGTTGTGAATTTAGCAATTGTTAATTGTTTTGTGTATATATTAGGGTATTCACTCAAATAATTTTGAATCATACAAAAAGATTTAATTTCGAGTAAAAATTTATTAGAGTAATTTAATCGAATAACTCGATAAAAAATTTCATTAAAAATTTTTTTTTCGAGTGCGCTTTTGCAAATTTTTTAATAAAAACTGGCAAAATTTTTTGAAAAATCAAGTAAATTATGGAATAACAATGATAGGGAGGAAGTAACAACCTTCAAATATCTTGCAGAAAAATTCGGAAATATTTCCATCAAACAAATATTATTTGAAACAAATAAGAGATTTCGAAAACAACTAGCTAACTAATTGTTTCCCATTAAAATAAACCAAAACGATAATATAATGGAACGGAATCAAATGTATGCGTTCACAAAAAATAACTGTTGTCATATGTATCTAGCGCACGGTAGTGCGCCAAACCAAGTTCCGGCCACACAGTGTGTATATTACATGAAACCATTCGAGATGTCCATGGACATTATGCCACTCCAAAAAGTGTCATAACGTCCATGGACATTATGTCACTTTTAATAGTATCATAATATCCATGAGTGCAGTGTCGTAAGGTCCATGGGCATTGTGACGCTTTTTAGAGTGAAGGGATTTCCCCTCTTGGTATATCGAATAGCGGCTTCGCTAACGTGAGATTTTCTGCTTAGCCTGGAGAAAATCCTTAAGCCCTGACAAAGGCCTGCTATGCAAAAATTTTTACTCAGCGAAACCGCTTTTCGATTATGGGAGTTCACGCGATAAATCAAAAATGGGATTTAAATAAAAAAACATGTCGTATGGGTATTTCCATGTCAGCGTACGTGACATTTGTATGCTTTCAAAGTGGAATAGATTTTTCAAATATAGGAGTAACTGAAAAAAATTTTGTCGTTATGTTTCATTCAAAAGGTACTATATGTGAAAAAAAATTTATCACATTTGGAACCCTGTTGTCGAAAATATGGAGGGAAATAAGGGCATGTCCTACGCGACATAAAAATGAAGTGATGTTAAGGTACATGTAAAAATATGCGAAAGTCTGCGAATTGTGCAGTTTTTATATCTTTTTTAAAATTCTTACATTAAACCAACTATTTTTCCTTTATTATCCGTAAATTTTAAATAAAAAGAATTTTTTGATGATTTTATAATGAACAAAATTTAATAGCGTACGGGACATAGCGTACGTGACAGATTTTTCTCTTACAGTAATGAAATGTATGTTTTGTAAATATATGTAAACAAAAACTTAAAAACAAATAAAAAATATGTATTTGGTGATAATAACAATAAAAACAATCTATAGTCAAGTTCATTTCATACTGCATACTATGTACTTGGGCGCTGAGTTTACGGCCGTAATTAAAAAAAAACCTTTAGAATTTATTAAAAATCCCTAAAATGGTAAGGAATGACCAAAAGATTGAAAAGTTTTGCGAAAATGACGGAGATTCGCAAAAACTTGGTAACATCAAAAAGATATCAAAGTCTGATATTGATTAAAAATTGTTAAGACTGTCAAAAAGCAAAGAATTGGGAAACAATCACTTTTATTGGGAAAATAGAGAAAATTCGCGAAAAATTGCAAAATTGTAAACAAGCCCTAAAATTACTTGAAAATAGTTAAAGATTTAAGGAATGTCAAAAGCTCTCAAAAATTTGTCGAAATTATGAAAATTCATAAAAATTTACTAACATCAAATTATTAACAAAGTTTGACATGGATTAGAAATCGGTAATATTGTAAAACAGCTATGGGGTGGGTAAAAAATTACTTTTATTCCGAAAATATCGAAAATTTACAACAAATTGCAATATTGCAAACAAGCGCTAAAATTGTTTAAAAATAGCTAAAACTGTAATGAATGCCAAACACTTTAAAAAATGTGAAAAGATGACGAAAATTTGCAAAAAATTGCTAGCATCAAAAAGATAGCAAACTGTGATATTATGGAAATGTCGGTAGAACTGTAAAAAGTAAAAAAACTGCCAAAACATTATTTCTATCAGGACAATGGCGGAAACGGCTTTAGTCAGAATTAGTTCGTTAAAATTATGCACAAGAGCAATAAGTTTTATTAAATATTACCTGTATCGCAAAACTTACTAAAATATGCAAATTAATTCTAAAGTCGTAAAATTTTAAAAGGATAAATGCTCGCAAAACTTTTATTTTACATATTGCAAATATTATAAAAATTCGTAAATAATTTGCGAATACAGATATAAGCCGTTTAATTGTTTTTGCATAAATTTGCATTATCATAATAAAAATTATTTTATTTATGTAATATTTGCTCTGATTTATTTTGTATCATCTTGTTTATGTTTGAAATAGCACATTAAAATATGAGGGGTAGTTCACAACAGTCATATTTTTTTTAATTTTTTAACTTATGATTTATGACTTATTGACACCGTGTGAATCCCTTAAATGTGAAATTTTTTTTTTAATTTTAATTTGTTTATTTAACTACTTATTTTTTAGCTTCAAGTAAGCAAATAATAACTATTTAATTGCTGTGACAATGTAAATACATTTGTAAGGGGTACTCTTTATTTTTTGGATTTCTCAAACAAAAATAGGTAATTATCGAGTCAAATTGTAAGTAGCTACTACTTAAACCTACATATTATTTTTTTGTCTGCCAGTAAGCAAAGGTTTTGCTGTGATAGCGTACGTAACGCACTTTAAATGCTTATAAAATTTTTATTACACCAAATTGAAAAAAAATGTCAATCAATATTTGTTTGCAAAATATCTTGCTTTAAAGCTTAAACTTTTATTTTGAAACAGCTGCGACCGCTCCAATTCAAATACGTAGACAAATAATATTTTTGTACTACGTACGTGACATTAGAATAGCGTCCAAAGAAAATAAGAAATATACAGCTAATCGAACTCTATCTTTTATTTTTCCTCACGAGCCTTGTTCTTTTATGTTGGAACATTAATTTTAAAGTATAAATGCAATGTTACAAATAACAGAATTTAGTCGCTAGAAAAGCGAAAATAGTTTATTTCAATGTCTTACAATTAGTCAAAGAGATATTCAGTTTAAGCGGATATTTTTGATATTTAAAAATTGTAGTAAGTTATAAATACCTCTGTAAAGTAAAATTTGATTGTTTTACCCTCTTTACCATATCTTAAAAAAGTTTTAAGGGTTTTCATTTTTTCAGTAGTGGTTGTCATATTCATGGAAATACCCGTATGAAAGAGGACACTTTTTACATATTTTTTTCAAAACTTTTCTAAATGTTTTTCTGTAATCTCAGGTTAGAGTCCAAGGTCAAGTAAAAAATTTCTTTTTGAAAGTGTTAGAAAAAATATTTTAGAATATAGAAATTTGATATAAAAAAAATTAAGTTTCTCATTAAAAAAATTTTATTTTGCTTTCACATTGTATTGGTGTGATTTTTAGAGAATGGATCTGTGTAAAAAAATTTTCAAAATGATGGTCCATCCATGGTCAGATTCATGTTTATATGAAAAGTATAATTGTAGACTATATTTTGTACATTTTAGTAGTTCAAAAGCATAAAAGGTATAGAGATCCGAAATGTTCCCCATATCTATTATATACATAATAAAGAACAGAATGTCTATATTTGCATCCAAGCTTAACTTTTTGAGACTTCTTGCTACGTGCGATTTTATTTAAGTTTTGCACTTTATACATTTTATATATTTTCCAATATTATAGGGTAAGTGTTTCGAAAAAAATTGCAGCAATCACATGCTAGAATATAATATATATTAATGACTTTTCTAAACAAGGAAAAACTATTTTTTGCCATGCTTAAAATACTGCAGTTTTTATGTTTTATAAATAGCGCCGCCATTTGACGTCCGATTTCATCATATTGCATATCGTTGTTTATGGCTTGTCTGTGGCTTAATTTTTGGTTCTGGTAGCTTATTAATCCGACATTAAGTTCTGGGCGCCACTTATGTCATCTCGGATCCTTCCCTCCTAATGTCCAATTTTTGCAGGTAGCAAGAATGCCCTTCTAAAACTTTGTATGTCTAGCTTTTAAGATACTCACTTTATGCCACAGCTTAAAAGTAAGCCCAGTTCCCTTTTCACATACGTATTATATCGCCATTTTCACCAGTGAAAGCACAAGTACGTTGAAGACATTTGGTACAAAAGTAATAGCTTTCATATATACAAACAAAAAATGTTATATATTTTTTTTATTTTTATGTTTTTTTAATAAATTGATTTATCGCGCGGTTTGATATACCCTTACCCCTATGTTGAAACTCTTTTTTATGAATTGATCTTCAACTATTGGAGAGTGACACGTAATAAGTTCAATGGAAATAAGGTCAAGGGGCATATAGCCGGCCTTTGGCCGGGGTTAAGGATTTTTTCCTCTCGATATATCCTAAAACGGCTTGCTAAATAAAGATTTTTGATAGCCGGTCTTTGGCCGGGCTTGAGGGATTTGCTCTCTCAGTATATCGAAAAACGCTCCGCTGAGAAAAGATTTGTTCATAGCCGTTTTCGGCCGGGCTTAGGAGTTTTCTCCTCTCAGTATATCGAAAACAGGCCTCGCTGAGTAAATATTTTTGCATAGCCGGTGCTTTTGGTATATCGAATAACGGCTTTGCTGAGCTAAGATTTTCTGCTTAGCCAGGAAAAAATCCTTACGCCCTACCAAAGGCCGCCTATGCAAAAATCTTTACTCAGCAAAGCCGCTTTTCGATATACTGAGAGGAGAAAGCCCTTAAACCCGGCCAGAGACCGGCGTTGCAAGAATCTTTACTCAGCGAAGCCGCCTTTCGCTATACTGAGAGGAGAGAATCCTTAAGTCCGGCCGAGGACCGGCTATGTAACAATCTTTAGTTAGTGAAGCCGATCTGCTACAAAGCGAGAGAATAAAGTCCTTCCTGAATACTACCCGAAGGCAGATTATTGTGGCAAGAGCTAATTTTTATGTGCACACTAAATACAAATTAAAAACACAATTTTTGTCGAACTGTATGGGTTTATATCCAAAGAAATAAAATGTTATCTCTAAATAAAAATATAATTTAATTGAAAAATAAATTAAAAGCGAACTTAAGCCAAACAAAATTTAATTTCTTTAGATATAAACCTATACAGGTCGACAAAAATCATAACGTCATTGTTAAACTCTAAAGGCACCTAGCAAAAAGGATGTACATGTTCAAATAAACTGAACCAACAAACATTCACACACAGTAGTACTTGTAGTTACCTTAGGGGGAAAGGAACTGTCACAGAACATGTCACGTGACTGGTTCTTTGGTGATAGGGACCGGTTCGAGTTACAACACTTTGCATGAAGAGGACCTATCACTTTAACATGGCTTTGTCATAGTAGGCAACAATTGATACCTTTTAGACACTTTGTGATGGGTCACTAAACTGATCTACAGAATACTGCCGGTTACAGTTTCAACAATACTCAAAGATTCGTTAGAGACTTTTTTGCTTTTAATTGTTCATTAATTCAAAGTTTTACCTAACTTTTTGGATGTTAAAGAATATTTGTTAACTTTCGAAACAATAGTTTCAGTTAAATTTACATGGTGTTTGCAAAGGTTCCCTATCTGATCGTAGGATCAAATAA